>ML681966.1:77994891-78080921 GCA_007922195.1 Podocnemis expansa
GCACAAAGGAGTTAGACACCCATCTTTAACTGAGTTTCAATGGGGGGGTCCCCACAACTTTCACCTGTTTTAAAATTCCCACTCATAAAATACAACATGCATACCTATACAAGTTTGTGTACACACACACACACACACACACACAGAAGACAATCTCACTACAACACTGTATGCACAGCAGCATGCCTAGAAAACACACAGGGGCTCTCTATATCTAATACTGGAGTCTTTAATCTACCAGCTATATAATAGGTGGTACATTAACTAGCTCTCCCCAGGCCCATGTTGACTAATGATTTTCTCTGCCTCCACTTCTAGATGGCCAAATTAAAACATGATCAAGAGACCTGATTCTCAGTCTCAGAGGATGGGAGTTCAGCGAGGCGTTCAAAAAATCCCTAGATAATGCTGAAACTCTCAGAGACACATAGGTATGCAGTAGTACATTACCCAATGCTTTTCATTTTACATACGCATGTAGGTAATGATCAACCTACATGAAGACTGGTCAATTAAACACACGCAGCTGAGAAAGTGCAGAAGTTAAGATGTTATAGAGTGGGTTTCTGAAAGAGAAAAAGTATTTCTTGCTTGTAATACCGGAAAGGACAAATTGATTTTAACTGACAGTTTCAACATAGGCTATCACATCTGGCTGAAATCTTCAGTCTAAAAGAATACCTGAGCAAGTGACCATGCAAAATCTTCAGCCTAAAAGAAGAATGGAAATCTTCAGTTTAAAAGAAGAGTACCTGAGCATGTGAAAATCTGACTGGAATGAAGATATTAGAATGGAAGAGCCATTTCAGCTTTAACGACAGTGTTCTCTACTGCTGAGCGCTCTCACAAGAAAACTATTTAAATAAAACAGTAATCAAGCAGCACTGTCTGGGTTTAAACCTATGCAGGCAAAGTAATTCATAATTTAAAATATTCTCCATTACGCCTCAGTGCACGAAGACAGCCCCAAAGAGTGAGGGATTTTCATTCTGGCCTTGATGCTGATCTTACATTGGCATAGATCGGGGTGACCCTGCTTACATCATAGCGGTATGAAGCTCGTATAAGAGAGAGGAAAACCATACCCATCCTGAGAAAAACTGGGTGAGTCAAAGATGGAAACGCAGCTGGGACTCTCACATTCCTTTTGTGGATTTATTTCAAATCCTTTAACTTTCTCGTAAAGCACTGTTTATGGGTTCATTTATTAGTTTTTATTTACTCTTTAAAGGGCTTTAGTAATTAACATGGAGTGAGAGTGTGTGACAGTTTACACAAAAAACCACAATGGTTACTTCACAGCTATTGCAGTCAGTGAGCTTAGAATGTATTTAAGGACATGAGACAGAGTAGTTTCACTGACCCTTTATGGTCTAGTTTGCTAGATCCTGAAACAGGCCTTCTTCACAACCAGTTTTTAGACCCGATACTGCCGTCCTTATGCATTTAAATTCTCACCCACTTCAGCTGAAGTTACACGCACGGAATGCCTACAGGACTGGGCTCAGACTATAATTATGAACTCATTAAAGATGCTACATAAATACAAATGGTGGGTCAAATTCTGCTTGGATAGTTTCACTGACATCAGTGAGACAATGTAAGTGAGTAAAACCAACAAGACTGGCTCACGACCTGTGTTTGTACTTACCGGAAACACTTGGAGTCTAAAAGCCAAATAGAAAGCCCCCTCTCCACTCCCCTTGGATTGAATTTATTAAACAGGCACTAAAGTTTGCATGAGGGATACAAGACTAAACATAGAGAGAAGTGTTTCTTCTCGGTGACTCATTTCAAGAAGGGGAAATTTTAATGTATTAGAGGCTGATAGCGCAACTCTCACTCAAGCTGAATGCAGCTTACTTATGGTAATCATCATGAATCAGGGTTGCAGATTTGGCCCTTAGACTTTTGGGGTCTGACTTGGATTTCAGCTTCACTGGTCTCACGCCTGTGTATTTTTCTGTTAATATTATTTATATTGCAGTAGTGCCAAGGAGGCCTAGTCATGGACTAGGACCCCTTTTTTGTTGGTGTGGAACAGAAAGATGGTCCCCGCCCCAAAGATCTTCAAATCTAGCCCTATAGACTTCACTGCTGATTTACGCCAATGTGAAATAAGAATTAGATCCTTGACGTCTACACAGTAGCGCTGTTATTATGAGGATTTGTGGGAGGGCAATGTTCTCAGCACATAAACGTAGGTACCATGGTCATGTTGTAAACATCCCAGCAATTACCATGGTTCAAAAGAACTGACAGGCTCACCTCTCCCCCCCCCCATGCCCATGAAATGATCTGATAATGTACTTTACGGAAGCCAGCGTCACTGGGAAAGGTTATTAGTTTGTTCCCCATCTCTAAAAGCTATTGTGTCCATATATCAATGCAGCACATTCATCTTGCATGGGCAATATTTCTAATGAAATGACGCATTTCTCCTGTTCAGCTATTGTAATAAAATCCAGACACCAGATATGGTGGGTTATTTAGGATTAGGTTAGGTCCCAGCTGTTTATATAACCCTATAACAATGTGTTTGCATGTGTGAGATTTTGGAGAGGAGGGAAAGTGATGAGAAAGAATTCAGACGTGGACTCAGAAAGTGATACAGTTTGGGGTGGACATGGATGAAGAATTTACAACCTGCCCGTTTTGCTTAGTACTATCGACACAGTGGGAAGAATCACAAAATCAGCAAATTTAAAGCATGAGTCTTCCACTCTTGCTGCTGCATTAGCAGACTGCAAAGAGCACAAGAATAAAAGGGACCAAGGAAGAAGGGATTGAAAAGTGTTGAGAATATTAAGACTTTCACTTACCTAAGCATACCTTGAGCTGTAGCGTCTTCATCCAAACTCCCTTTAAATGAGTGCCTTTTGAACCACCCTGTCATCTAGGGGCAAGATGAGTTTTACTTTTCCATGGTTTGCTATCTTTTGTATGGCTTCATGTCTTCTGATTATGGACGGCTGCTAAATTCTAGCAAGACGGTGGTAGGGCCACAGTCTGGCTATCCACACCTCAGCTCTGGGAAGAGTGGAGCTGCATCAAATGCGTGGAAGGTCCCTGAATGATTTGAGCAGCACAAGGCAGGTGCAAGATGGCCAGGGCAGCTGACCTAGGAGCTTTCACCACCAGGTGTATGCCAGCGTAGGGAGACCATGTTTCCCTAAACTGAAAACGGGCCTGGCATCACAGCTCGCCCCCCACAACCATTCTTCTGTGCCCCAATTAAGCCAAGCCAGAGAGATGGGGGCAGGGTGGAAGAGGGGTGGATAGGGGCTGGGACTGGGGCAGCAAAGCATTCTGTGAGTGGGGGATACCTTTGGGCTCGGCCCCAAGAGGTGACACTGTTGGTTATCAGCCAGTTAGTAATGCGATGCCCCGCTGGAAGCTGAGCTAGCGGAGGGGTAAGAAGGAGGCTGTGGGCAGCCAAAGGGACCAAGGAGACTCCAGAGAGCTGCCCTGAGGAGGTGAGGTAAGGCTGGGTTGCAGAGCGGCCATTTCAGATTTTGGTAGGAGAACGTGGTGGTTGCTCCCAGCCGGTGAGAAGAGGGGAAAAGGGGTGAGCAACAGTGAGGGCTCTGGGGACTGCTCCAGGGGTTGCTGGGTAAGCCATGCCACGTTTGGTGCCCCAGCACAAATGAATGCTGTGGACCCAGTTAGGCGTGTACCAGCAGGGTTGCCCGGTAGGGCTCAGCACTGACTAAGCTGCAGCTCCAGGGAGGGCCCTGACTGGGTGGCAGAATGGCCACCCGACATCCCGTCCTCCCTGATCAGAAGGACAGGGCACGGCAGAGAAACATCAGCCATGCCTGTCTTCCCTCCCCCCCATCTCACCGCTCATCTACCTGAATGTTGCTCTTGAGGGAACACATCCCACTTTTTTTGCAAGTTGGTGAGAGCAAATGGGACAAATGCCCAGTTTTGCCAAAAAAGCTGGGACATCAGGGACGGGTTTTAAAAGGGGGACTGTCCTGGCCACAATGGGACGTACGGTCACCTTAGCTGCCAGAGAGTTCTCTCTTCCACATCTGTATGAAGGGGTGGCCAGATGAAATTTCAGCAGTGGCGTGACCATCCAGCTGGAGTCATGCTCCAGACTGCTCTGGTGGCAGCCACATTGACTCAGTATGGGCCACTGGTTGGGCCGTGCTTCACGTATTTCTCTTCATGCCAGCTCTGTGGCCTCAGGAGCTTTGAGCAAGGGGAAACACATTTTGGGGAGGAGGGGAGTTGGCCCCCGCTAACTGGCACCCCTGTAGACAACACACTTTTTGGTGTGTGTTGTAAATACCTGTCAACTAGAAACTGGCCGGAGACCACCAAGTCGTTTCACATTCCATGTTGCAAAGATGACAATGAGTTCAAGCCACCGCCAATCTGGCCCATGTCCAAGCCAGTCATCTAGAGCTGAGAGGTTCCATATCCTCACGCCAATCCCCTGAGATATCTAACTCTCACTGGTTCTGCTTAAGTAAATAGCTAGTGCAGTACTTATTGGTAATGACCCTAGTAAGTAAATAAAAAACTGGCAGAAAGAGCCTGGGCTTCATTCAAATTATATAACTTAGAATTTGTGACAGTGATTTCCTAGCCATGCTATTAACTGCAATTTGTTTTATGTGACTATAAATGTATGGTTACATTTTATATAAAATGTTACAGGCTACAGTGCTTACACAATTACACTGTGGTTCTTAGCTACAGTAACTGTTACACTGTAAGGGTGGGAGTTCGGTGCCTGACTTCCATTGAAAGGAATTGGGAATCTTAAAGGCTATTGGTGCTTTTGAAAACCTCATTCTAAAATCCTGTAAAATAACGGCTTAGTCTTGGGCTACTGAAATCACTGGGCATTTGCTACTGACTAAGAGAGGACTTTTCAAGATCACCTAGAGGATGTAGGCACAGAAAGCCTAACTTTTAACTGGATTTATCAGTTGAAAGTCATTGGGACTTGTGCTCCTAAATCTCCTAAGTACTTTTGAAACTTCACCACTTTAAAAGGGAGAGAATCAAACCCTAAATTATTATGTGTAGGGCACAATCTTTTTATGTTCTAGGCACAGATCATGCTGGTGTACCTCCAGTAATGCCAGAGGTGTTTCACTGGGTGATTTTGGCCTTTCAAAGCAGAACAAGAGGGTCAGATCCTGAGTCTCCAATGGGTGCCCCTTGTGCAGCTGCTTCTCTCTCTCTGTCCAGGCATCACAGGTTGCCCCCTCCAAAATGGAGATACTCAAAATAAGCCTTGAAATGTTGGTCTTGACAAATAGACTTAGTGACCAGACAGCAGCCAACCCAAAAGAAGCATCTCAAATCACAGGTTTTGAAGACCATCCTTTCATGAACAGATGACTAGCCGAGAACACCAGTTTCAGTACATTATGGTTTGTAAGGCTGTGTCTTCACTGAAACAAGGAGCACACCTCCTAGCATGGAGAGGCAGACTTGTGCTAGAGGGGCTCAAGACAGTCATGTAGACCCTGGGGACAGAATGGCAGCTTAGGATCTTAAGCCCACCAAACCCCCTTGGTCTGAGCTCCGGTGGCTAGCCCCCGTTTCCAATGTTGCCACTAATTTTGTGGAGTTCTCCTAGCTCAAGTCTCCCTATCCCAGCTGAGAGACTTGCCCCCCAGTTGCAATGTAGACACACCCAAGTGGCTGCCTGAGAGACCAGTTTTCTGTCATGTCAGCTATGGTTTTTGTCAGTGGTTAGTGCTAAGAAATGGCCATATTAAAAAGAGAGAGTGAGCTGCATGGAGATTTGGCAAGTGAGGAAATGGGTTCCTCTAAAGTAAAATATTTTGGTCTGAATAAATTGCGGTTGATTGGTTTGGATTCTTAGTATTGTCCCTACGTGAAATTCTCAATGGGCATCTTTACAGCTGGGTTTCTTAAATAACATTTTGCAGATGGTAATAAGGGCTGTGGAAAGAAGCTGTGGTTTGGTTTTCAGTGGATATTTTTGATACGGGTGCTACTTTCAGAATGGAAATGTAGTAACACAGGCTTTTATAATACCATCTGTGGCCTCAGTCCTGCTCCCAGTGAAGGCAATGGGAGCTTGGCCATTGATTGCACTGAGAAGAGGAACAGAACAGAACAAGAGACTGAACAGTACCATTTGACTAGTATTTCATTTCAGATACTCTAATACATTTGAATGAGGCTTTACCTGACCAAATTGATAGTAATCTTTTTTATTAGGGCCTTAGCTTTCCATGGTTTTTATCCATTCCATTGGTTTTTAAACATTTTTCACTCATGGACCTCTAGGAAATTTCAAATGGGGGTGGCGTGGGCCTCTTTAGAAAATCTTAGTCTGTGGACCCTCAGGAGTCCACGGGCCATGGGCTGAAAACCACTGATCTCTTCTATGGGGGGGGGGGGGGGGCGTGAGAGAAATGAGCTAAATGTCCATCCTGCAAAGACCAAAAGGAGACACATTTAGAGAACTCTGTGGAAAAAGGGTGGATCTGGGCCAGAATTTTGGGGAGACTGTGACTATCTCAGCTGACCCCTTATCTTCACCATGGACCAAATTGGACAATATTGGATCTCAATGTCCCTCCAGTGTTGGGAAGATGCAGATCCTGACCAATCTTGCAACTCTGACCTATCTCTAATCAAGAGATCCTCAATCCAATATAATAATTAAATCGGTTAGCTGAAGCTAAATCCCTCTGTTGTTTCAACATGGTTCCTAAGTGCCAAACTGTGTTTGGCCCTTATGCATGTGCATAGTGGGAGTGAGAGCAGGCCACTCAGAGTCTCTCTGACTGTGTTAGAGCCAGGCATAACTACACTCACTTAGGAAGATAGATGCCAACAATTCTTTTTCTGTGGAACCAATCGACACACCTCATCTGCTTCTCAGCTAAAATACTAAGTGTCCCTCCATTTACTTTGATTGAGAGAGCATCTTCAGTAAGCACATTGTTATTATTTGGCCAAATCCTGTGGGCTTTACTCAGGCTATATCCTCACCTGGTGTAAATTTTCAGACATCCATCAATTTCAATACAGCCAATCTCTTCACACCAGCAGACTCTTTGGCTCTTGTTCATCTCTGCCCCCAGCCCTAATTAAGGCAAAATTCCTACTGGGATCAGTGGGAGATTTCCTCATGTAACAACTGGCTCAGAGCTGAGCAGGGGCCTCAGCATTTGACCTCTGTTATGCACACAGTGGGTGCACTTAAAAAGTTGACATTTGCCACACGAGTATTTTTGCGTTAAAGCAGGTTTGTCTACATTTTAAACGTCCCAATGCTTTCCTGCTGAAATCCACAGGCATTTTCCCACTAACTTACAGGGAAGCAGAAAGTGGGATTTTCTCTGACAAAAGCTCATGCAAGAAATAAATTTGTTAGTTTTCAAGTGCCACAGGACTCCTTCCTTGTTTTGCTGGACTAGACTAACACGGCTGCCCCTTTGGAACTGGGCTCTGAATGTGTAACTCTGGAGGTATTATAGATTAATGCGGAATAAATCGTGTTAATATTTGGGTCAGATCCTCACCTGGAGTAAGTCAGTGTAAATCCACAGACTTCAGCTACATTGAACTGCACCACATGAGCATTTAGCCCTTTCAAGGGCAGCAATTGTTAATCAGAACTGGTATATTTAATACATAGGAAATCTGTTTTCTGGCCATAATCACCATGGGTATAAATGGGCAAAATTCCACTGCTGTCAGTGGACGTATGTTATGTCAGCTGTGAATTAAGCCTCCCCCCCCCCCTTCACTTTCCTTAATGTACGTTCAAGTCACCAAGTGACCACACCCAATCATGTATGCTGGTGGGCTTCTGAAGTCTTCACTGTCAAAGACAACCAGGTCATTTGGATGAACTCCAACGATGAATGTGTTGAACTCTGATTGGTGCTGATGAAAGAGCAGTAAATATGATTTCTGAGCAAACTGCATGTGAGATCTAGTCTGAACTTGGTGTAATCGCACTGTGCATATTTAGCATATTTAATGGGAATGATTAAATGTGATGTAATTCTCCCTTCCCCCACCCTGCAAACAAACAAAACACTGCTATTCTGATTTGCCCAATACAGCAACTCAATGGCATAATCAAAGCAACAAAATGGAATACAAGCTTCCCTACCTTTCCCTTGTTTATAAAAACAAGAAAAACCCTTCAAAGTCATACTGATCACCTCCATATCTCTGAGAGAATCTAGATTTCTGAATCACATCTTCAGTGCATATGGAAGAAGCAGGTCTCAGTCAGTCGGGAGGATGGGTCTGCACAGAAGAGCAGAGGAGGCAAGCAAAGCTAAAAAAATATGAAGACAGGAAAAGATTATAAGCTTCATCACATGGGCCAAATTCTGCTCATACTATGCTGTAGGTCTTGACTGACTGCATCAATCGCAGTGGAACCACCGCAGATCTACAGCTGTGTAACTGAGATGAGAATCTGGCCTGCTTTGGAGTCTGAAAAAAGTGATATGCTAGCAGATAAATAGAAAAGATACAAAAGGGTCACATTACACCTTGGGGAGCTGCATGTGCACACGCGCACGCACGCACGCACGCATACACGCACACACAATTTCAATTGGCCAGTGTGTAGCTGGAGCAAGAGCTAGATCAGAATATTTAACATAAAATGAGATTCTGGACACATAGAAAACAGCTTCAGTGTTCTTCCTTGCAGTTTACTAGCCTGTGGGCAGCTTGCTTTATAGTTGGAAGTGACCTGGCCAACCATCTGGAACTACTCTGTCAAGCTGCTGTAGGTTGGGTCGTTTTGCATTTTCATTTCTTTCTGTGTTATCCTATAATCACACACAAATGTCAACAGTGAAGGTGCTCACAAACTGCTTCTGGTGCCACTCAGCCCTGACCTACAGCTCTTCATACTATGTCCATCTTGGGCCCCCAACCATTCTTTGCCTGTAGACCGCAACGCTAACTGCTCTCCCCTTGCTGAGACTTTAGTTTGTGCTCCATATATTCTGCTTCTGTGATACATCTTATAATAAAACAGAGGAGTGGTGGAAAGGGGCTAGTATTTATTTCTTGACCTCAGTCACACTGTGGACTTCAGTGTCAATTAACTTCATTTGAATGATTTGTAACTCTTCTACCAGTGCCATTAGCCGTGGTAAAGGCCAGGCTCTAGCAACTGCTTTTACAATAACAACAATTAGCTAGCCCTCCCATTCCTTGGTTTTGAGAACTTTACATATAACACATACCCCAGCCACCTATAGAGGTGCTTCTTTGCCCTCTCAAGAGATTTTGGGAATAGAAAACCACACAAACCTGTTTATCAGGGAAAACAAGATAAAATCTCATTTACAAAATAAAATGACAAAAAAGCAAAGACTTCTGTGGCACTTTTAAAGACTAACACGTTTATTTATTTAATTAGTTGGTTTTTTAAAAGTGCCACAGGAGTCCTTGCTTGTTTTGCTTGACTAGACTAATATGGCTATCCCTCTGGAAATAGTGAAATCAGCAAATCCAAAGTGTGCATCAGGACTAAGCACACCAAACTATTTACTAACCACCCAGAACTGTTGTTCACCTGCACCTCATTCACAAATCCAATTAGACTTGGGGCAGTCAAGTGGGCACCAAGAGGTGGCTTTCCTCAGGCTGTGCACTACAGCCCACTGAAGTTCACATCAGTACCTCCCTGACCCGGCTTGCTGTTGTCAGATCCTACTTTACTGGAGCCAGTGGCAACCACTCAGCTGCTGCCAGATGCAGTGCTGAAGAGTCAGCTCTGCAGCTGCTGCCAGCAGATCCAGGCTCACAGAGACAGCCACATGCAGGTCCAGAATCTCCGTGCAGGTCCAAAGGAAAACCCACCAAAAGATGCTACATCTAATCTCTCCTCTAAACCGATCTCTGCTCCTTTTCTTGAACTGAGCTCAATACCCCATAAGAATCCACCACACTCAGCTCAGTTTGATTCACTCTCTCCAGGCTAAATCATTCAGAGTTTCTTCATCTTTACACAAATATACTTCCATGCATCGTTTAATATAGTTTCCAAAACCAGAACACAAAATAACTACAAACAAAACATCATGGCACCCTGTACAGAACTGTGCTGGGGCAAAATGGTAACATGTGAATTAATCCTGCCAGATCTAATGTTCTGTGCTCTCCTGTAGGGGGAGCAGTGAGCTTCAAGCCTTCTCGCTCTGGGGCTTACAAATGAGTACTAAAACCAGACTTCTGCTAGATAGAGTGCTGTGAAGAAGCTTGCGGCAGGCAACATTCATTGTGGTGCTCATCATATCCTGTGCTTGTTCAGACAGCAAATACTTCTCTATGCTTTGGAGGCGACCTCCAGCATAATTTTTCTAAAGAGCCTGAAGATCCCATGTTTCGTAATCACAGAAAGCATCCACTGTGAGCTGTGGAATAATTCTGCTTTGACCTGCAATAAGAGATAAAAGGACCCTCGAGAGAATCGTGGCCAAATACCAAATGGGATGTTTTTCCTTATTGTAAAGAGAATATGCTCTATACTGGGCTCTAATCTGAATCGGTTCAGTTCATTCTACACCTGTGTTTTTGTTTTCTTTGCAATGGGAACAGTTGCTTGGTCTGTGGTACATGTCCCTGCCTGCCTCAGAGAGAGCAGACTGCTAATTTTCTTTATTTGCATCTGGTTTCTTTTCCATATGTTGAAAGTCAGTGTCAATAGGGGGATTTATTCTACCAATCTCATTCTCTGATGGCCAATAGGACAATACCATCAACAGCAGGAGAAGAAAACATTTATGATGTGAACAATTGTGGAAGTGTTATATCCTGCTGGAGGCCTTGTTCACAGTTTACGGGAGTTAGTTCTTAATATGGCACAGGACAGTCTCTTGCATCTTTCTTCCTATGTTTCCTTTGTTCAACCTCATGGCTTGATTGGTAAGGCTACTTACTGCTACAGTTGTGAACTTGGAGTCCACAAGTGCTGTCGTATTTCCACTGCAAATGCCTTACTATGTAGCTGCAACTTTTGAATCTGGGTCCTAACTTCTGCCCCATTCAGGGCTGTTTGACTGTGGGTGTTGGACTGACTCATTATGTTGGCAAGAAATCTGTCAGTTTGTGGAGACTGCAACTTCAACATTATCAGCATTCTTCAGGTCTCTACCACTATGGAGAGATAGTAATATAGTTAACACCAACAATAAAAGGTCTGAATCTCAGTTTCACTGACGTCTCTCTACTAGTATAAAGGGATTAGAGTGTAACTGAAAATCAGGGCCAGAATGTATACTTGCATCCTAGCAAAGAATCAGGCAGCACAACTGGGAAAAGCTTCTAGTCTGGTAAACAGAAATGACAGGCAAAATAAAAGAAAAAGGTCCATGAGTCTAACTTGATTCCCTTACTGAGACAGGCTAGGGAGATATTCTTAATTAATGTAAAGTACGTCCATACATGAAAATACATCAGGTAGGAATTTTGTCCTTCAAGGTCTAGTCTATTATTTTTAACACCTCCTCTGATATATGGTCTCATTTCCCACTTTCGTAGGTCATTTCCCACCATCTTTTCTATGTCCATGAACACAGATGTTGTGGATCTTTTCAAC
The DNA here is from genome assembly GCA_007922195.1 of Podocnemis expansa. NCBI lineage: Eukaryota > Metazoa > Chordata > Testudines > Podocnemididae > Podocnemis > Podocnemis expansa. Next base: position 78,006,476 of record ML681966.1, read on the forward strand.
CCATTACTTTTCTTTTGTCCTTAAAATTCAATATCTCAAAAGATGAAGGGAGGAAGAGGCATAAAATGTATGGATTCTGAGCAGTAAAGATCAAGTCAGGCCCCTACATTCTTTAGGGAAGGTATGTAGCAGGTTGCATCTCTTTAGAAGTGATTCAATGCAGTAATGTTATGGGGGACTTAGGTACTTGGAGGCAGGCATTGTTGTATCGTCTGCAAGGAGAATGGACTAGGTTTCCTGGGAAATGGGACCATGTGGTTTGTCAAGATCAACCAAAATCTTTACTCTCAATTGAAACTGGTGTCCTACATGTTTCCAGCTCCAGTGATTCAATTTATTTAGTGTACCAGAGACAAGTAAGCCATGAAGTAGAAGGAACATGAATGGAGCTGTTAACTGGAAAGAAATTGCCTTATTTGAGGTTCAAACTGTTGTTAAAAAAAACAAAAGCTAACCATTTGTAAAACCATGATTAATTCATATTGATATTCACATAAAAGAAACAAGAGTACCAATTTCAAAGAATAAAGTAAAAGGCAGAATACATCATGTACACAAAATAATAGTTATAGTCCTTAGCTTCTTCATGTAACTAGTTTAAATGTGCTTTTACACAAAAAAGCCACTGGCGTATTATAACTATATAGATTCGCTGCTGTCGTAATATAAATTCACGTCTTTTATCCAAGGCTGTTTAATGTAACTGTCGGACAGCTGTACTGAATGTACACGGTGCCATATCTTATGTACCTGTCATAGTCAGAGAGGACAGTTTGTGTCTGTTGTTGCTAAAAGGTCACAGAGCGCAGGTGGAACATTCATGGAGGTCTCATGCATTTATCATTTCTTGAAAAACTATTTCCTTGACTCCCACCTGGGGCACATTGGTCTCCCTACGTGTCTAGGCAGGGTAGCACAATGACATACTTTTGGGAAAATTCAACACTGACATGAAAAAAATAACAATTCAGAAGTGTTTCAAATGTTGAAGTTGCCATAAGGAATTATATCAGCTGTCAGGAGAAATTAATCAGATTGTATGAAATGTGGGGGTCAGATTTTAAAAAATGCTTATGGACAGATTTTGACATTATCCCCATCCATAATGGAGATTAGATTTTCCAAAAAAGTTTATCTCCCATGGAAAGAAATATCACAAGTCTCAGCCTTGCCATAATTACTTATCATCATCCTAATTCTAATTTTTTAATCTGTTGGCATGCAGAACACTAAGGTTATCAGCTGTTTTAACTACCATTTAACTACCCATGGGCTATGCTAGAAGGCAACAATTCTCCATGATTGGTCATTTCAATGGGTTTACTGCACTGTCAGAGATTTTGTACATTAAGTAATATTCCTAAATTACATTTAGTCTATCATGATGTTGTTGTTTTAATCAGAATTTTATCTCAAATTAGAAACTATCCAAAATCAGTACTCCCGAGGAGGTTAGTGTCAACTTCAAAAGAAGAGGCGGTTTATATTTTACAAGCAACTCAGTTGTAGGCCTTGAAAGACACACAAGTCAGCTGCTCTTCATTCATTAATACATTCACTGATCATCACATTAATATGTACAAACTGTAATTTAAAGCCCAATTGAATCAAAATTTCCTTCTTGCCCCCTGGAGGCACAGACATGGTGTTCTCCTAATCTTACTGTAGTTTACCAACATCAAAAGTGTTGATTTATGGGACAAAGGTTAGAGAAAGCTGGATTCACCTTGAAGAAATTATTTCCACATCACTGGAAGTTTAATTCTATTTACTTTTATTTCTTCTCTCTTTCTGCCTCCACCCCCGCCACCCCTTTAAAAAATAATTTCCTCCACATTCCAAAAGCTGTTTCCCACCTCAGAGTTTTACATCTTGAAGATCTGATTAAACAAAGTAAGTACAATTAAATTCATGGGTTCAGGAATATGAAAAATTAAGTCACACTTGTTTATTTGGTTTCTCAGACATGTTCCATCCACTAGCCTTTTCTCTTCTCCAGCTTGCAATGGAGACAGTGTCATTGTCCTATGCCAAGTTCCAAAGGGGTAGCCATATTAGTTTATTAAAGCAAAAAAAAAAGCAAGGAGTCTTGTGGCACTTAAAGACTAACAGATTTATTTATTTATCATGTGATAAATAAATCTGTTAGTCTTTAAGTTGCACAAGACTCCTTGCTTTTTTTCTCTTATGCCAGTGTAACTCCATTGACTTCAGCAGGATACTCATGATTTACACCAGTATGAGTGAATGAAGAATCAAGCTTTCACAGTTGCACGAGACCTGGCTTTGTATTCTCTTTTCCAGGGCCCACTTCAGGAGCACCCCGGCAGGTCTCAGGTCTCTTTTTTCTGGGCAGGGATTCTTGCCCCACTTCCTTTTGATCAGAGCAGTAAACGTTGCACAGCCCCTTATCTTAACACTGTGATTTTTCCTCGCAAGCCAATCTGTTTGCGCTCTCTCTCTCTCTGTTCAAGGCTTATGAGTAGTGTATTGCCAGTTTCCACTCACTCTTTCTCAGCAAGTACATTGATTCTTAAGGGAAAAGCATTATAGAGAAAACCTAATAAAAACAATAAACATATAGAAACATACATTAAACATACCAGCAATCACCTATCAGTCTTACGAAGTTTTTGTAAGTCAACATCTTCCAAACCTTCAGCCAGGTTTGGGGCCCCCATAGGACAGAGGGTTATGGTCATTTAATGAATGAGAAAGAAGGCACTGAATCAGTTTAACGACAGCATTTTATATCAAAAGGACTTTCTTTCTCTGTTGGTCTGTGAAAAATCCAATTTGAATTAATATATACAAACCTTGCCAGAGAGGGCACCTTTCCAAGGGTATTTACCACCTAGAAAATTCACCTTACTTACCTACCACCATTTCTGATTCCTGAAAGAATTGTAGTAACCCTCCCTCTGGAGCTGTATACAATCCATGGCCCATGGTAATTCATACAATTGGTCTGCAAAGCTATTGTATGGAGTTATAACACTGATGCCTCAGGTTTTTAATTCTCAAATTAGCAATAGCCCAGTAAAATCATGTTGCAAAACTCTCATATGAGCTAAAATGCATCAAAAGATTTTATATTTTGATGATTGGAAACAGTACAAGGAGCATCTAACAACATCTAATTCACTTCTGTTAAGTACTGGGGAAAAAACAACACAGGAACTTGTAGAAAAAAACTTTAAACATGATACTAACAATATTCCACAAGGCCTTAAGATGTTTATGTATTTTGCTTATCTCAGATATATTGTTGCAGTCCAGCTCTAAGACAGTATGTAAACTTGCTGAGATCAGATGAGTTTCAGCCTAGCGCTGGCTGCATTTCAGTGGTAAATGAGGTGATCCCAATGTACAGTGTGTACATCTGTTTGTAAAGTTAATACAGTGCTTTGGGATGAAGCACTGTACTGAAGAGCAAGCTTTTATAACAACTTGTTTTATTGTAGCTGGAAATGGCAGAACTTCATTACACTGAAAATTTTCTTGGAAATAAAGCTGTCTTGTAAGTCTCTCACAATATGGCAGTTTTGAAGTAAGAATGAATTTCCACTTTGTAAAAGCTGGAACGCTGCCTCTTCCACTCCAGGGTGTTTCTGAATACAGACTACTAAGGGAGAACAAACAAGGAGTCTGGTGGCACTTTTAAAGACTAACACATCTATTTATCAGATGAGTTTTCTTGGAAGAGAGTCCCACTTCGTGTTAAAGGAATGGTTCTCAGCCTTGTCCAATGGCATCATGTTAGTGATGGATTGATGAATAACTCCCACAGATTTTAAGGCCAGAAAACCCAAATTTGATAATCCAGTCTCTTACACAACATGGGTGATAGGAATTTTCTGTTTTTGCTTCTTCCACTTGCCCCTCCCAGGTCTTTTTTTTTTCCTCTATAACTCTTCTTTTTCTTTGTTTTCTACTTATTCTTTTTTGCTGCACAGTTTTGTGCTTGTCCTCCCCTTTTGCCTGCTCAGCAGACAGCTACAAGCTGCCTGGGATGGATGGCTCCATAGGCTGGGTCACATGTGTACTGGCAGCTTATCTGACTGCCATAGAGGAACAGAGGAGAGTAGCTTGGGGCACTTGACTGCTGCCTGAACTTGCAGCCTTGTACCTGTGAGCTGCTGTTGTACCAGCTGTGCTGGAGCCACTGTGAGAGTAGGAAGGAAAGTGGCCCTTGCGGACAAGCTTGCAGCCACAGGACCAGTGCAAATTTCTTCACACCCTTTTTTATTTTTTCTGGTGCAATCTCCCTGGATGAATCTGGGTGTGACCCTCAGAGTGGTTACTAGGGATTTCATTGTACCACAGAGACACAGTTCTACATGGGGGAGCTCTAAGAGGAATCTGAACCTCCTGCTGCACATGGTAATATTCTTGCTGCTGTGCTCCTTAATGAGGGTAATCTACACCTTCTGTGTGGTCAAGGAGGTCTTCTGGCTTGTGTGAAAGAGAAAGGAATTGGGGCCATGACCCCAACTCTTTCTTCTAATTGCCTTTGCAGAATCACTAGGAAACGGCAGTACTTGTGCTCCCAGAGCACAAGGGTTGCAATGACACCTCATCACTGCTCAGGGGCATGATGGGGGCAGGGTCTTCCTTTGGCTCAACATCCCTAAAGCAGTCTGCCACAAACAGACCAGAAGCCAGACCAAGAGTCACCATCTCATTCCATTGGAAGACCAGTTTCACACACAGTAAAGATCTTTTCAAATTGATTTATTTCTCATACAGCTAGCATAAAAATTGGTAAACAGATTCTTGAGGGAAGAACCAACCAGTTGGTTTTTAGGTCTTTCTTCTGAGGATATGGTCATAGATGACTGCTTGGAGATAGAGTTCTGTCTCAACAAGTGTCCGAGTTGTGCTGTCTCCTGGGTAAGCCTGAGACACAGAGTATTATAGTTAACTAAACTATCAAGTCAGATAAAAATTAAACCATGAGAGTGACATCTACTTCCTCTATACTTCTCTGACATAGGAACCTACCAACTCCGGCTACGTCAGATATGGGATTTCTTGAATGTACATTAATGTCCATGAGCTACTGAATAAATACCACCAACTTTCTATTACTTCATTTAGGACCCTCAGGATGATTTCAGCTAAAAAAGAGGAGGCACATTGGTGCAGCCAACTGATGAACCAGAGAGTCCAGTTGTAAAGTACAGACTGAAGGCAGTGTTAAAACCCCTTTTGATTTCAGTGGCAGCAAATTTAGGCCAGTGCCTAGTGTTTTGAAAAACCTCCGTCAGCATGGTAAGGGTTATAGAAAAATCCAAGACAGAGGGACAGAGAGTTCCCAGGGAGCTTTAAATGCATGTACACTATATACTGCAACATAAAACGACATAGCATATATTTCTGCAGTGCTTGCATGTTTTTATTATAAATGAGCAAAAAAGCTACTAGGAGTAGTACTCTGCATGCAAGTATTTTTCACGTAGAAATAAAATATTGGGTTATTTGTTACAGATGTTCTCCAGCTGCAGGACGTTAGATCAGCAGCCCACTTTCAATGCAACCAAACACATTTTTTAGGTATGCATTTTTGAATTTCTAACAAACCAATGCACTCATTTTAAAATGTGTATAATTTGATATTTTGTGCTGTTTCTATTCATATGCAACCATCTTTCATGGGAAGCACTTCAAAGAAACCTTCCTCCTAGATCTGTTCTGTGCAAACCCAAACAAATTATTGCCCAGTTTACTTCACATTGGTTTAGAGAGGAACCAAATCATGGGTGTGTTTGTCATATTCAATCCACAGTCCAAGAGCTTCAGATGAAAAGTTTAAAAAAGGGCAATCAAGACCAGAAGAATACAGTCAATTCATTACAGAGGACCATTGTTTACAGGGTTATAACCCATTCCTCTTCTAATATGAAAGAAAATAATACATGCAGCATTTTAAAAGACCTTCAACTATGGCTCAAAATGGAGAAACTCCTGTGTAACTTTATTGTACATAGCATGTTTGTTTTGTGTAGATTCAGAACACTTTACAAAGTTATATAATCAGCTCAGGACTAGCTAACTAATGGCAGACAAAGTCAGATAGAAAAGGATGCATTCGAAGGAGAAAAGACATTTTCCGCTGAGATCTGAAATGCAATGAAGCGGCGAGGCTAAGAAATATAGGAAAGATGGATGTTCCAGTGGGAGGAGCTGCAGAGAAGGTGGCTCTGGTGAAACTGGGCCAAATTCTGCTCTCAGTTATATCTACACAAGCTCAATGAAGCACACAGGTTTGCTTTGGTGTTACTGGGGGCAAAGTTTGGCTCCAGATACAGAACAATAGAGAGGAGGCCAATGCTATTGGGAAAGAAGGGATAGAGACTAAGTCTATGAAGTAAGCTGGAACAAGTCGAACTACACATTTTAAACACAGAGGGCCATTTGGAACTGACTGCTGCAAAGATTGAGATTTCTGCAGAACTGTTAGAGGTGGGGGTTTGTGGAGTCATGTTTCATTGTACGTATGAAAAGGTCTGCTGGCTGTATATGGACAGTACAGGCTACAGTCTTTGGGAATGGAAGTAGGAACTTCCATTTGGTTCCATCAGCTCCATCAAGCTCAATACATTTTGATAAAATTCAAAACCTCTGTCAAGTGATTTGCTCCTCCTGACCTACCTTAGTAACTGCATAACCCAATGCACCCAGGAGCACCCTCATGAATTTTGGAAGCAAGTTCAAGAATCAGTGTTTGCTTCCTTTTATCACTGGGCCAGATTCAGTGGGTTAGATTTTCCACTGCTCTGCTCTTTTTATCTAGCCATTTGCACCAGGACAACATACGTGTAAAATACTATTATTCTGCTCTGGTAATTTTGGGTTTAAGAAGGTGAAATGCCCAACTCCCTTTTACTTAGACCTCTTTGAAAATCCCAGCCCTTAGTGTTTGGAATGTCCTGGCTGTCCAACCCTGACATTACATTAATACAGGATTTGAAGGCAGTTCATGTATACTAAATCCAACAATGGCATGTGAGTGATTTCTCCCCCTCTATTTTTTATGCCTTCAACAACTGTTTGGCATAAGTAAAAATGAAGTTTTATAAGATAAGGAACCAATTCTGCTTCCGCTGAAGTCACTGCCACAGTTCCTATTAATTTCAATCAGAGTAGGACCAGACCCACTATTAAGGAAAAAGCACTCTGTAACATATACTCATGCCATATGCATTTTATGACTCAGAGATTATGACACTGTTGATAAAATTCTCTTCACTCATTGCAATGCATTCACCCCTCAGTTCCTCTGGTACATAGCTTTATGCAAACGCCAACATTTTCCATGTTTGCTTCAACTGTAAACACTTTTGTGCTCAAAGGTATTTTGCTATGTGCACAGGGCTGACTTCTCTCCACCAGAGGGAGCATGTACTGACAAATTTCGCTTGTGTGTGGGACAGTGCATTAGATATATTTAAACTGGTGTTTAATCCTTATACAGCCATAATAACCTCAACCTTCTTCAAGACCAGAGTATTGTATGGGAGTTTCTTCCCATAAGAATTTTCAAACCCTGATAACTCCCTCTCTCATACATACACTGAGCAGGCCACATACTGGACACTATAATATTTTCCAGTATGATCAGAACCTTTTATTGTCATCAGACTGTTTTTCCTCTCTTGTGACATAAGCAAAGCACTCTGCCAAAGGATATAAACAAAGTCTACTTCTTTAAGCACAGACTCATGCCCTCTGATTCCCTTGCATATAATGCATTTGGTAGCAAAACTGATAAGTTTAAATTGCTGAATTTGTTTTTATTCCTTCTACACTGCACAAAGTGCTTTAACTTCATAGTTGAAGCCAGATATGTTTAGTATTAAGTTGTGAAATGAGGAAAAATCTGGAAGCATTTGGCTTTTAGAGTTCCCATTGACCAACTGGACCATATTTTTCCAACCTGGGTGCCTGAAGTCAGGCAGCAAAATCACTGTAAAGCTATTGCAACAATTGGCCAGAAGTGCTTGCACAGTCTTTCAGTTTCTGATTTTTTTTAAAGGTGTCAGGTTTTGAGCAACACTAATCTTTCTCTCTGAGTGCTTCTGAAAAGGAATCCATTTTGTTACAGTTCATTGCCAGAAGCACTGCTGCTGAGGCACCAGTCTGTGATTCCAATTGACTGTTCATTCTGGATTTGACTGCATGGTCAGGAACTAGGATTTTATAACCAGTCTATGTCCCCGCCCTTGTTCTGAAGAAACTTAACATTCTTCATTCACTGGTGGGTTCAATTCATAAAGGAAATTATAACTTTTAAGTTGGGGCAAATTTGGGCCTATCCGCTAAGTGATGTGCTGCCAAAATTTTAGCAAGTGGCTCTCCTCAAGAATTTTCCACCTCATCTAGAGATCCATGAGACAGTCTCTGGAAAAAATATGTCACTCCCTCCTCCTCCTAAAATCCATCTGTTCTGCATTCTGTCCTTCTCCAATCCTTTACTCTTCCCAGGCCCAAAGCCATCCTTCCAGTCCCTCCCATCATCTGCAGCACATCTCTCATGTCAGTATTATTCCCCTTACTCAGGACTTCTCACAAGATCCTCTAGGTGCCTTCCTTACTTAGCAGCAGCAGTATGAGGAAACAGGCTGTTTTGAGGCTTCTCCTGGAAGCAGTGGGGACAGGCAGATCTGAGATCTGTTCTGAGGTTTCTGTCGGCTGTATCTGACTGAAGGGGGATTGGGTAGGTTGGCAGCAGGTAGGCTGGGAGTAGAATGGGTGATAAATTGGGGAATGGGTCCTCTTTGGTTTTTGAAGTGGACAGGTTTCTTCTGACAACTGGTGTGTAGGAGTATGAGGGGGTGGATCTCTCTGGCTCCTATGTAGAGGAATAGGGCTCCAGGCTCCCTCCCAGTACCAGTCCTTCAGACTCTGGCCTGGGATTGGGGAAGCTGGCACCAGGAGGAGGACAGGTGGGGCATGGTAGCTGCACTGTTCCAACTCAGTTCAACAGCAGCTTGGTTTCCCCCTCTCCTCATCTTCTCTTTATGAGCTACTGAAGTACTTGACAGAGAGGAAAAAAGACTGGGTTGGGGGACTTACCTTCTGTATGACCCAAGAAGACAATGGGGCACTTGTGGAAAAGACACAAGGAGGAAGTTCCTTTTGCAGCTACCTCAGTAATGGCAATAGTTGGACCCATGAAGAAGGGGCTGAAAATTCTAGCAGCCAGAGCAGGTGAGTTGCAAAAGAATTGTTTGCTACCTCCCTTAAGCCAGACACAATCACTTTCTTCTGATGATTACTGTACCACTGTGAGGGCTGGCTTTAAGATTCTGGGGTGTGTTAAGGGGATTCATGTGCCAAATTAACCATCTCATGTACCATAAAAAGAATGTGTGTAAGTGTGAGAGAAACTTTAGACCAGTGTTTCCCAGCTTGTGGGAGCTTTCAAAGTGGCTCGTGACTACCCTCCTGCTGGGTGCACAAGGAAGCTGCTGCTTAAGGGACCCATGTGGAGTGCATAGCAGTGGAGGTAAAAAACCAGTGCAAGCTCCTTGCTGCATCCAAAGGGATGGGAGATCAGCACTCCCTTGCCCCTGGCTATAATAAGAAGACAGCAAAGTGCTTCTTCTGGGTCCATAGGTGCTGGGATCCCTGTTGAAGCCAGGGCCATCCCGAGAGGGGTGCCAGGCTCAGGGCCAATCAGCTTGTGGGGACCTCCCTGGCCCCCCAACCCATGCTGCGGGGGGGGGGCAGCCCAGAGACTGGACCCACACTTCTGCCCCTCCCCTGAATCAGCCGATGGGTCAGGCTCCGCTCTCCCACCCCGTCTCTGGGCTGGCCCGCCTCGCCCCCACGGCGGAACAGCTGGCCCAGGGGAGGGGTGGCAGACCGGAGCCTGGCCTCTGGGCTGACTCATTCCACCCCTGGGCCAGCTGTTCCCTGCCCTGGGTGTGGGGAGGGCAGGTCCAAAGCAGAGGCTGGGTTCCATGCTCCCGCTGTCCCCCCCTTCGGCTCTGCGCCAAAGACACCGGGGAGGGGGCAGCGTGGCAATGGGGGTGTGCAGCAGCGATGCAGATCCCGTGCTGCCTTGCTCACAGTGGGACAGCATAGACAGGCACCCATCTGTCACCCTGACAAGATCTCTCGAGAGGTATGCTGCCTGCCAGGTGCCCACATCCGAGACGTTACGGAGGGATTGTCGAGAATCATCCGCCCCTCTGACTACTACCCCATGCTTCTCATCCATGTAGGAACCAATGATACTGCGAGAGGTGATCCTCGGCAGATCAAAGGTGACTTCAGGGCTCTGGGAGCGCGGGTGAAGGAGTTTGGAGCACAGGTGGTGTTCTCCTCAATTCTTCCGGTCAAGGGTAGAGGCCTGAGCAGAGACAGATGCATCCTGGAGATGAACGTTTGGCTGCGAAGATGGTGTCGTCAGGAGGGCTTTGGCTTCCTCGACCATGGGTTGCTGTTTCAGGAAGAAGGACTGCTAGGCAGAGATGGACTCCATCTTTCGAGGAAGGGGAAGAGCGTATTTGGACGCAGACTGGCTGACCTAGTGAGGAGGGCTTTAAACTAGGTCTGAAGGGGGAAGGAGACCAAAGCCCACAGGTAAGTGACTATGTGGGAGACCAGGGGGATGGGATGGAACTTGGGGGGTGCCGGGACTGTAACTACAGGGATAGAAGAGAGGATAATTGGAACATGCGGGGGGAATCAAATAACTTTCTTAGATGCTCTAATGAAGCCCTAATGCCTGAGGCAGGTGGGGGAGGTCAACACCAAAAGAAAATCCAGGGAGGTAGATACAATAGAATTGAATGTCAAAATGGGAAAGTAGGGCAATCAGCTGGGTATCTTAGGTGCCTATACACAAATGCAAGGAGCCTGGGAAACAAGCAGGAGGAATTGGTAGCACTAGCGCAGACAAAGAACTATGACATGATTGGGATAACAGAGACGTGGTGGGATAGTTTGCATGACTGGAGCTCTGCAATAGATGGGTATAGACTGTTCAGGAAGGACAGGCGGGGAAGGAAAGGGGGAGGAGTAGCACTATATGTAAAGGAGCTCTATGACTGCTCAGAGCTCCATTATGAAAGTGGAAACAAGCCAGTTGAAAGTCTGTGGGTTAAGTTTAGAGGGGAGAGCAACAAGGGGGATGTTGTGGTAGGTGTCTGCTACAGACCACCAGATCAGAAGGAGGAAGTGGATGAGGCATTCTGTGGACAACTGACAGAAGTTTCTAGAGCACAGGCCCTGGTTCTCATGGGGGACTTCAATTACCCTGACATCTGCTGGAAGGCCAATACAGCAGTGCACAGGCAATCCAGGAAGTTTCTGGAGAGTGTTGAGGACAACTTCCTGGTACAAATGCTGGAGCAACCGACGAGGGGCCTTGCGCCTCTCGATCTGCTGCTCACAAATAGAGAAGAATTTATCAGGGAAGTAGAGGTCAATGGCAGCCTGGGTAGCAGTGACCATGAAATGATTGAGTTCAAGTTGATGATTAAAGGAAAGAAGGAAAGAAGCAAAACACAGACCCTGGACTTCAGAAAAGCAGATTTTGTCTCCCTCAGGGAACTGATGGGCAGGATCCCTTGGGAGGCTGATCTGAAGGGGAAAGGTGTCCAAGAGAGTTGGGTGCATTTTAAAGAAACCCTGCTAAGGGCACAGGAAGATACAATTCCGATAAGGAGAAAGCACAGCAAATGTGGAAGGCGCCCACTGTGGCTTAACAGAGAGCTCTGCACTGAGCTGAAGCATAAAAAGGACGCTTACAGGAAGTGGAAGCTAGGACAGATGACTAAGGAGGCATATAAAGACATTGCTCGGGACTGCAGGGATAAAATCAGAAAGGCCAAAGGACAAATGGAGTTGCGACTAGCAAGGGATGTGAAGGATAACAGGAAGGGGTTCTACAAGTATATCAATAACAAGAAGAGGATCAGGGATGGTGTAGGTCCCTTACTGAATGGGGCAGGCATCCTCGTGACAGAGGATGAGGAAAAAGCTGAAGTGCTCAATGCTTTCTTTAGTTCAGTTTTCACAAGCAAGGTCAGCTCCCAGCCCACTACACTAGGTACGGGGGACTGGGGAGAAGAAGAGAGGCCCTTGGTGACAGAAGGTCAGGTTAGGGACTGCTTAAAGAAACTAGATGTGCACAAGTCCATGGGGCCGGATGAACTGCATCCGAGGGTGCTGAGGGAGCTGGCTGATGAGATAGCAGTACCGTTGGCCATTATCTTTGAAAACTTGTGGCGAACAGGGGAGGTGCCAGAGGACTGGAAAAAAGCAAATATAGTACCTATCTTCAAGAAAGGCAAAAAGGATGATCCTGGGAATTACAGACCTGTCAGCCTCACCTCAATCCCTGGAAAAATCATGGAGCAGCTTCTCAAAGAATCCATCCTGAAACACTTGGAGGAACGTAGAGTAATCAGGAACAGTCAGCATGGATTTACCAAGGGTAAATCATGCCTGACCAACCTCATCGCCTTCTATGATGAGATGACTGGATTTGTGGATGCGGGAAGAGCCGTTGATGTGATATACCTTGACTTTAGCAAGGCTTTTGATACGGTTTCCCACAGCATTCTCATTGGCAAATTAAGGAAGTATGGGTTAGATGCATGGACTGTAAGGTGGATAGAAAACTGGCTAGAACAACGGTTTCAGCGTGTAGGAATCAATGGCTCCATGTCAAGTTGGCAGGCAGTAACAAGTGGTGTGCCCCAGGGGTCGGTCCTGGGGCCAGTTCTGTTCAATGTTTTCATTAATGATCTGGATGATGGGATAGATTGCACACTTAGTAAGTTTGCAGATGATACCAAACTGGGGGGAACGGTAGACACCCTAGAGGGCAGGGACAGGATTCAGGGAGACCTAGACAAATTGGAGCAGTGGGCCAAGAGGAATCTCATGAGGTTCAACAAGGACAAGTGTAAAATCCTGCACTTGGGACGAAAAAACCCCATGTACTGCTACAGGCTGGGGAGTGATCAGCTAAATAGCAGCACTGGAGAAAAGGACCTGGGAGTCATGGTGGATGGGAAGCTGGACATGAGTCAGCAGTGTGCTCTTGCTGCCAAAAAGGCCAATGGCATACTGGGCTGCATCAGAAGAAGTGTTACCAGCAGATCAAGGGATGTGATCATTCCCCTCTATTCTGCACTAGTGAGGCCACATCTGGAATACTGTGTCCAGTTTTGGGCTCCCCACTACAAAAAGGACATGGACAAATTAGAGAGAGTCCAGAGGAGGGCAACCAAAATGATCAAAGGGCTGGAGCACAAGCCCTATGAAGAAAGACTGAAGGAACTAGGCTTATTTAGCCTGCAGAAGAGAAGACTGAGGGGGGATTTGATAGCAACCTTCAACTACTTGAAGGGTTGCTCCAAGGAGGAGGGAGCTCGATTGTTCTCGGTAGTAACAGAGGGCAGAACGAGAAGCAATGGTTTCAAGTTACAGCTGGGGCGGTCCAGGCTGGATATTAGGAAAAACTTCCTTACTAGGCGAGTGGTGAAGCATTGGAATAAGCTGCCTAGGGAGGTGGTGGAATCTCCATCTCTGGAGGTGTTCAAGTCCCAGCTGGACAAAACCCTGACTGGGATGATCTAATGGGAGTGGTCCTGCTTTTTTTGGCAGCGGGTTGGACTAGATGACCTCGTGGGGTCCCTTCCAACCCTATGATTCTATGATTCTATGAACGCAGCCTCCTTGCTGAACTACTTCTGTGTGGCTGCAGGAGAGCGGAGGGTAGTGCCTCCCGGTGGACTGGGGGCCCTTCAGGGTTGGAAAAATGCTATTTGTGACCTCGAGCTAAGGAGGCTGGGAAACACTGCTTTAGGAATTCCCATCCCAGCTTACTGCCCACAGAAGTGGCATGGGCTGCACAGTCCTTTCAGTCTTAGCAAATGGTTTACATTTTCACAGCTGTCTTCGCAAAGAAAAGGGCTAGAAACTTGCAATTAAATATGAAGAGAGCTGAAGTTATCTATTATGGGGCCTAGAGGCCAGCTGTACTAACAAGGGAATTGCATGCATGCGAGCCTGAAATATTCGGTGTATGCTCACAGGGCCGATGCAACGCAGTAAGCAGGGTAAGCCTTGCAGGGGGGTGCTAATGTTTGAGGGGCGCCAAAACAGGGACCGCACCGTTGCGCTGCACTGGTGATGTCACTTGTCTGTGCCAGCATCTGCTGCGCTGCAGGGGGGTGCCAGAAACCCTAGCGCCGTTCCTGTTAAATGCTGATAAATAAGTTTGTAACAGGACTGCAACAGATATGGAACCAAAACCCTCGCATAAGGGGGATCTGAATACTGAAAAAAGGAATTTACCTTAGGATCCACATTAACTAGTTTCCTGTCACATTTGTTCTTGAAGAGTAAACCACATGCATTTTCTGCAATCACTTGGTAATTTGGACTGGAATTTGACATGATGACGTTTCTGTCCCAGTTGTAAAAGCTGTGGAAATATAAAACATGAATGTTAAAGCTATAATTGATGTCATACTTTCAAATTAAGGTTCTGACTCAAATTTTCTTACTCATCCTAAGTAGTTCCTTATCCCATGATTAGCTCCCCTAAAGTCAATGAAATTCACTGCGGAGCAAAGTGCAGTTAAACTAGATTAAGGCCCTCAGAATCTACTTACACAAGTTTGTTCTGTTGTATTTAGTTAGTTAAAAAAGACCTGTGGCAAACTAAAATTGGGCCTGTTGAATGTCAGCATAATATATTTAGTATCAGTGCTAGTAGAAGATTCATGCGCGAGGTTACAAAAGGTAGGAAACAGTGTTGCTTGAAGACCACTGCTGTGACAGAAACAGCTCTGCCAGCTACCTGATTTGTAAACCACAGCATGAGAACCAATTACTTCTCTTCTATACCTGATTGAAACTGTGTTAGCGATCTGTTGTTTTCTTTTTCTTGTTTTACCATAACTTTGGCAGTGTTTTACCTCCTGTACAGCTTCTTTTTGACTAAATACAGATAGGAAGCTGAAAAGTGTCCAGAGAAAACCCATTAACAGGATGAGGAGCTCCTTAAAATCCTGAATATTTCAAGATTGAGATTGCTTCTAAAGCTAATATTCAAATAGGCTTATTATGCTTCCAGGCCTCTTTGTTACATTGTGTGTGTCAATACTCAACTCCAAGTAAAAGAAAAATCATAATTCTAATGTGTCAACTACAAAATAAAATAGATAAGTTTGAGCAGTCTGTCCATCTTAGCTATAGATATCTTGGCATTTTTGGGTTCTAGCAGATTCATATCCCTTATTTTAACTCCTTTTTGTTTTAACAAATAATTCTGGGACAAGTGACAATTAAACTACCTAAGGAGCTGCCAAATTTCCTACTATGTACCAAAATGGCTGTGAGACTCCAGTCCTGTTTCTGCATTTCTTAACTAGGCCCATTGTCTAGCTGCAGAAAGCATGCTGATTTTATTTTGTTTTGTTTTATTTTTGCTCGTGGGTGTAATAGTGGTGCAACATGTTGTGTTTGGGAAATGTAAAGAAGGATGTGAGACAGACTTAATTCTCATCATTCAGCTCTAGCCTGAACACATTCTCAGCTGAGAGATGGGTAGATTGGGAGAAAAAGTCCACCCAGACAACGGACTTGCTAGCATAGGCATCAATACCCATGTTGTGTTCTCTTTGTACCCGGCACTTACACAGCTTATTTAGTGCAAGGATCCCAGACGACACTGCTAACATTTATTAAGCCTCATCACATCTTTGTGAGATAGTTGAGACAGGTATTACTAGAGCCATTTAACAGAAGGGGGAACTGAGGTTACACAAGTCAAGAGCAGAGCTGTGAATAGAAACTGGGAGGCTCTAGACAAAGCATCCTAACCAGTAGAGGGAATCCTGTATTATTGGATGGAGCCCTGTAGCTGCCTCATACTAGTTATAGCCTTCAAGGCTCTTCAGCTGTGATAATTCTGGTGAAAACGGGATTGTGGTCCCCACTTGCATTGGAACCTGGCTGCTCACCTACTCCAAGTGAGGAAACTCATCCCAGTGAAAAGGGCTTTCCACAAGGGCTAATACACTCTATAATTTTCGTAACACAAATTTAGGTAGGACTTTAGTGTCCAATAGGACCCTCCATACACTGGAGTAAGAGTCACTCATAATACACCAAATGTCTGACACCGCAATGAAAGTGGTATTTCCTGCCAATCATTTGCTGTCCAAAAGACAAGACAGATGGCAGCTGGGTGTGGGATTTGCTGGCCCAGATTTAGCACTGGCCTCTTAAATTAGCAACAAAGGTAAAAAACAAAAACAGAGTAAAAAATGGCTTGTGCCTGTTCTGAACACCACCTTCTATCCCAAGGATTTATGTTATACAATAATGGATTATATTAATCAAAACAGGCTCAGATCCTTGATTCAGTTCTTCTTCTTACCCACACATACGCCAACATCTAATTATTTCCTATGGGAGATTGACAGGTCAGTCAAAAGCTACTTATAAACAACGATAGCTTGACAGCTTTTTCTAGTTTGTGGTTCCATGAATTTGCAAGTGAGCTATCCAGCTGCAATCACACTTTCTACCATTAGGCAGAAAAAGAAGGGGTGCTGTTGGGGAGACACAGGACTAAAGAAACAGAAATCAAACCCAAACACCCCCTTTACCCTGAAAGACATGTCATCCTCATGATTTCTGCCCTCCAATAGTATCATAGTAGCAGTCCTTTTAATATGAGGAAAATTGGTGTTCTTTATGTGCTCGACAAATATGACAAAGCAGCAACATACTTAGGTTGGATTTGGCCTGTCAGTCCCTTAATAGCTTTCTGGAGCAAGCGAGGTCAGTGTCTCAGTAGGCACACAACACTGTGTAATAGAGCACACATGTCTGACTCCATGCCAACCACTGTTTTATAATTAGATGCAAGTCTCAGGCCCCTGGTTGGGGAAGAACATGCTACCATTTTCAAGCAAAACAATTTAAGATACTGGCTTTTGGCTCTCTTTTTAAATTTTAAGCAGCTTTGACTGAAATAAGTATATTTGCAAATGATTGCCAATCTACAGTGTGATTCGTAATGTTTTGGAAAATCAAGGCAGTTCAGTTTGCTAAATAGCTACTGTGCAGAGTAAGTGCTTTTATCAAGACTTGCTTTTCTTATTGTTGGTATATTGTTAACATGAGGTAAAAAATACATGTAGAAAGTTAGCTAAAAAATATGGCTGGATTCTTCTCTCAATTCTCCTCAATTCCACTGAAGTCAGTGGTCTGGTCTACACTTACCAAGGTTTTTGGCGGCAGTTGAAGGGAGATACATAAGCTACATAAAATAACTTGTGCATCTCCCTTTGACTTTCTAACACCTACTTACCTTGGTGTCTCCACTGCACTGAGTCGAGGGGAAATCACTCCGTTCGACTCAGCACTACTCTTCTTGAGAAGGTGGTCTTACAGGGCTCAGTCAAACGGGAGAGGTTGAACTGGTGGTGGCAAATCTGCTGCCAAAGTTCATGTAGACTTGCCAAATGTGTTGCACTGGTGTAAATGAAAATCTGGCTCACAGGATCAGTTTATGCCTGGATTTCATTGGTGGTGGGCTAGGATGATAGAGCACCTGAGAAGTAGACAGCTCTAATGCTGGATTCAGATACCCTTAATGACAAAGTTTAGTAGCATTCTCATGACTAGTCCCATTTAGATCAGTAGGATTGTTTGTGAAAGAAAGTGGTGATGAAGGGTCTCAGAAACTGGTCTATGATTTAACTCTCTGTGCTCAGGATTGCAAAAGGTGAGAGGGTGTCCAGAACTGCAGGGAGAGCTGACATTGAAAAACATTTTGACTTTGACAACCAGGTGACAATACTGTGCTTTTAGCTGTAACGCTTTACATAAGCCAGGCAAAACCTGGGGAATAGCATGAAAGGGGCAATAATATTAGCTGGTCACAATGGAAAAAAGCTTTCAAGGATGACCACTCTATCAGCCCAGCGGAGGTACATCTGAGAGGGCAGAGATGCAGCCCTGGTTCCATGCTCCTGCTAGAAGCTGGACAGCTCCTGCAGGATTGCCTCAGGGCAGAACAGATCAGACCTTTTAAAAGTGTGGCCAAAGTCTCGTAGAATCATAGGGTTATATTTCCCCCAGTAACCCAGGAAACATAATCAGTGAAATCCTGGCTCCACAGAGATCAATGGCAAAACCCCCATTGATTTCAGTGCAGCCAGGATTTCACTCAATATCTCCCTCCACCAATACTGGAATGCTACAAATGTACGTCAATGCAGCATTCAGGGAGACAACAGGCTCAGTGGGTGGCCCACAAGCACACGGAACAGCACAATTCCATCAGAAATAGATCCATAACAGTAATTAATGGCATGTGTTTTAGAAATGTCCTGCCACTGTGCTAAATCCAAAGGAGCTCAGATATATCTATCCTTTGCTTTGCCATGTTAAAAAGCCCTAGATTTGTTTTTACTGAATAGTCATTTTAGACAGTGGCTAGGTGCACATTACATGACAGCTCTGAAAACATCTGTCACACCTCATACATCCATGGCAGGTTTCCACTCACTTTTAATAATAAAAGGAAATGATAAAGCATACATCTAGACAGAGGGCCAAAATCCTGTGCTGGCGCCAGCAAACCAGGCCAGTGAGGATCAGCAGACATGCCAGCAGGTGTGTCCTCTGCACACGGAACCCTGCCATGTAAACAAAGGGTAAAGATAAATGCCAATATATCATTATTAAGTGATGGGAGGTGTCCAGTGAGGTGCCACAGGGATTGGCTTTAGGCTTGATTTTATTTAACATTTTAAGTGGCGTGCCGGAGCAGTTCTGAGATCAAAGGGCTTGCAGAGCTCCCGTTGGTGATGTAACCCTTTGATCCTACCCACTCCTTCCTCCACTGACTCTTGATATTCCCCAAGCCACATGCTGCTCCACCTTCTCCCTTGGTTCTGTCTCTTAGATTGCCCCTTTTCACCTGCACCAAATAATAAAAGGGAGGGCCTACTTTTTAATGATGAGAGGACGTGCAGCTCCTGTTGACCTGATTTGAACTCATGTGCTTGCTTAGCACATCTGAAAGTCAGGCTTGGATTGTTTATGGTGGTACCTGGGCATATTATTAAGAGTAATGGGATGAAACTGAGCAGAGATAAATTTAAAATGATTATTAGGAAATGTTCGCAAATGGTGAGATTTCTCTGACTCTGGAACAATCTACCAAGAGAGCCCATTGCTCAAGAAGTACATTTAGCCTGATTAGAACACTTACAAATATACAGTAATGTAAGAAGTAATCATGCTGTGGGAAAGGAATGGAGTGGATAATCTAGCAGCAAGATCTTTCAACTTACAGACTCTGCTCCTCTGGTCAGCAGGGGGTTTGCTGTAGCAATGAGCTCAAGGAAAAAAGGTTGAAAGGATTAAAATGCAGGAAAGATGGTAACTTCCAAAGTTATAAAGTATCTGAAGTACCTGCCTCTCTCCTCTCTTTGAATCTACTATAGATGGATTGACCAATAATAAAGTCCTGTTTTAAATGATTCAGAGACATATAGGTACAGATGATAGCTTCAGATCAAGTCAAATAAATTGTTTGAGGGAGAAAATGAGGCATTCCAAACATGGCTGATTTATGATCTTCTAGTCTATTTCTGAAGTAAACATTTCCAAAGCTTTGCTGCTGTCCATTTAATAAAAATGTTTTTAAAGTCCTAACAGTCGTATTTTTCATGTTTAACATTGCTTTTTTCACATTTCTCCTTTGGAAAAAAATTACTTGGAAATTAGTTTTGGTAGGCAACAATCTTAGAACTCACAAAGTCAAAAGACGCCTGTTGTTCCACTGTTTCATTTCTTAATTGTTTTCTGAACATAAAGAAAATAAATATCTATGAGCTTCTAAGGAGGTCATTTTCTAATTTCTGTAATCCAGATTCTTAGCCGGTGCAAAATGGCATATTCTACTATTGCTTCTCCTGAGTTACAACCAGATGTAGACCTTACCTTGTTGTGTATTTGTGAACATACAAATAAGTTATTCTTACACTCACATGACTTTGTTGGATTATTTGTTGCATACGGTTTAGTCATCTGGTCCTAGATTCTGCTCATTAATTGTCTGTAAATCAAATAAGATGTTTATAATTGTGATGTTATGTGTAATTGTTCAGTATCAATCTACAAAGATACACACACAACACACATTGTGCATGTAGTGATGAGTTCCATGTGACAAATTATATTGATCAGGCACTCTTGACTACCTCACCTGCATTCTGCTTACTAATTCATCTCACTCCTGGATCTTACTTTTAGCTTCCAAACCAGTGAGCACCTTCACACAGCCTCCATTTATTCATCAAACCCCAAACTATTAAGAAATGTTTCCTTTTCTTTCTCCAAACATTGAATTCCCTCTTTCCCTGAAATTCCCCTGACATGAGATTCAGTATAACAACCATTCAGCCCTAAATCAGTGCAGAAGATCATCCGATTTTTTTTAAAAAAGAAAAACATATAGAAGGGACCCAACAACTGCATCCAAACTGGGAAGATCCTGAAATCCTGGGCTTTAATATCTCATTACTCAGTATGTCATTTACAAAGGCTATACTGTGTAGAAAGGCGGTGAAAATGGCGCCATTTCATGTTTTATAAACACTACAAAAATTCTCAGGTAGTTTTCTGTAAGACTTGTATCATGTAGAGACTGCAAGATGGTTGGGATATAAGGCAGTAGTCTTGTTGGCATTAGTTCAGGATAACTTTCATAACTTACTTGGGGGTTCACTACTTATGAATTATGCAGCTTCTTCCTACACATGCTGATAAAACCTTTCCATGACAATTATGCCTGGACTTTTTTCCCATATATTTACAGATATTGGATCTGATTCTCCCACTCTGTTGTTGAGACAGCTACACCTGTTAAAAGTGATTGCAAAGTGTATGTAAAGTGATATGAAATGTACTGATTTATTACTCTTTTATACCCGCTTTGCACAAATGTATATGACCACATAAGGTGCAGTGGAGACGCATATCCATAAATGTGAATTTATTGCTGATTTATTTCTGAATCAATGGACCTGATCCTCTCTGTTTCCACTGCATGGGCAAAATTAATGCAAACCTTCCTGCCACTGCTGTGCTAACACATGTCAGTGTTCCTGTGGAAGTACCACATGTAGGAATGAGGAGGTACATTACTCCCATTTAGGTCTCATCATCTCTGCTGGAATATGCCAATGAATTTGCCACTTTACGTCAGTGGTGAAGAGGGGTTTGTGATGTGAACATTTGTTCAGTAACAATAGCCTTGAGACAATGAATAGACAATCCATTCCACACAGGTCACTGAACAGCACAGAAATCTAGGCTAGTTTTGAAGCAAGTACCTGTAGATCACTTTCTCTAACTCACTCCTAGTCATTTGATCTGTAAATCAGAAACAGCCAAATGTCGCCCAGCTGAGGCTTGCAGACAAATTGGTAGAAAATAAAGTACCTGTTGCTCTTCTCCATAACATTACAATGTGGTCTTTATAGACTGTAAAACCTAGCATGCAACACCCCCTCTTGACTGGTATAGTTTCTACTGTGATAAGAATGGAGCACTGAACAGAGATTTAAGGTATTCTCTGTGTGCTTCACTTCTAAATTAAAGATGCAAGCAGCTGCAGGCCATTGTATAGGTACTCTGAGCCACATTTGGTTTGAGAACTGAACTTTGGTAATTTTCTGTAACCAAACCTGCCTTCCAGAGCTGACCTAGTACACAACAGCTCTGATCTGTAAAGCAGTATACTTTCATTTTTACTGGGCATCAGTAAGTGACCTGAACATTAACGTATTTAGCAATTATTCTGGTAGCTGAGATGTTTTTCATGTAATCTGCTCAGCTCTTGCATCATTCCCTTTGAACTGTTATTCTACAGCATTTGCATTTTGAGGATGAAGAGCAAGATTAATAAAAAAAAATATGAAAGCAATAAAAAAGAAAGGAAATTAAAGTCCTCAGGGTTGCAGGCCCAATCCCAAGACATGATGAAACTCCTCTCAGACTCCAGAAGCCATCTAATAATCACTTAGAATTTATTAGTTTATTAGTTCTTTCCATCTTTAAAAGAAAAAAAAAACTATAACCATGGAAACCAGAATGCTTTACCTTGAAGCCAAGACAAAGAAGCTAAATAGGGATGTACAACAGCTGAAGGATGAGTAGTTTACACATATTGTGCAACCGAGTTGCTGACTGCCTTTTAGAAGTTACATATAGCTAATAGATATTGATGAATATTACCAGTGTCTTTCTTTCTTTTATACCCAACTATAATTTAAGATCAGTTCATTAATAACCAAAAAATAAAATGATTCGGGGGGGGGTCATCATTTTTTAGATGAGTTTTGGTGGGAGCACAGAAAACCTAAAATACAAATCTCTATTACAGAAGATTCCATATTTGGGAGTGTACTGCATGAAGCGTGTAAAAGTATCATTTGCAAAATGCAGTTGTGCTGCCCAGTCCGTTCTAATCTCACAATAACTGTTCTATGTGTCAAGATTTTGGAAACTTGTTAGGCACCAATGAACATTGGAGTAGACTTATTACTGATTTACTGAAATCATTCTTTAAGTACCAAAGAAAAGGGACACTATAATGACTGATAATGAAGATGGAAAGAAGTAGGTGAGCTGGTGCATCAGAGAAAATCAGGGTTTTGGGGAAAGGCTTTGTCTGATTATTTTAACTGAGCCATTGTCTTCATCCTTCACAATGACTTACCTGGAAATAAAAGCAAGGGGATACAACAGAGTTCTTAAGTTTGAAGAGTCCATATTGCTCATTACTAGTTTCCTCTTTCCATGAAAAAGCCTGATAGGCCCTAATTCAAACAAACACTTCGGCTTATATTTTAAAGGTGTTTAGACACCCTACAAGGCAGCTGTTGCCCACCAGAATTTTCAAAAAGTGTGAAGGGCATACCTGCCATTGACATCAATGGGGACTGGGCATTAGATGCTTATCTGTATGTAAGGCAGGCTTAGAAGGTGTGCCTAACAGCTTCTGAACTGACGGGGGGAGCAACTAATCCGCATGGGTCCTGTATTAGCATGGATACAAAGAGCACAATTAGCTCATTAGCATACTGGATGCACTGGTACAAAGTATACTGGGTAATAGCATTTGGGGTTTCTTTTCTCACAAATCTATCAATATCTGTAATTCTACTAAAGGGAAATATGAAATACTGTCTTCAGGTAAACTGCTACTCTCTGTTTGTTTCAAATGTGTCTGAGTTAGTTAAAGGGTAAAAGACACCCTTGCTTAGAAAAAGATTTGTAAGATTCTGCATATTTTAGCCTGAAAGACTAAGAAAAACAGAAGTGGTGGGTCAGTATTGTTTTCTGTTGGAACAATGCCTGGGGCACTTTGTCCCTTCTTCCTCTTCTTGCTTCTTCTGTTTGTTATGGAAATAGCTGAATTAACCAGTTGCTAAAGGTTAAGAGAGCTGATAATCACCAAGCTGAAAAGAAACAATGGGGTGAAGCTGGTGAATAGCAAAAGTGGTGAGCTGGGCAACATGGGGACCAGAGGGCAGCGCTGGTGGACAGTGGGCAGAGCCGGCAGACATGAGAGCGGCGAGCTAGGCAACATGAGGGACTGGAGGGCAGAGCTGGCAGACAGCGGGCAGAGCTGAGGAACTGGTTTTAGAGGATGGAGTGAGTGACTGGTAGATGGCGTCAGTGGACAGCTGGTGTAAAAGACACTCCCTACGTGCCTTAGGGTTGGTTGGGAGCCTTGTTAGCACTGATTCTCCAGATCAGTGCCAGTTTTGCCATTAAGTTTGTACATTCTGTTATGCGGTGTGGGTTATTGGGAGTTTTGCTCTATACTGTTTCCTGCATAAGTGCTGATCTCTGTTATTTGGCCTCTTGCATTTTTGTTTTACTGCTATTAAAAGCTCAATTTACTACACTCAGACTCGTGCTTGCGTGTGGAGAAGCCTTACCCTTTGGGGTGCCCAGGGGACAGTGCAGGATTCCCAGAGATCTGGGTGGGGGCTCAAGCCAGTTGGTGGTGCTGCATTATTGGGAAACCCCTAGATACAGAACCCGGCCCTTGTTCTGCCAGCCTGCCCTGGCAGCAGGGTTACATATATCTTTAAATGACTAATACCTTCAAAAATCTGTCTCTAAGACCATGCTGATTTTTAATCACTTCCTTAAGGCAGTCCCAATGTGGATGAGGACCAAAACATGCAATGATGAGCAGGAAGACCTAGGGAGAGGGAACAACAACTAGGAAGGTAGGGGAGTTTGTAAAGGAAATGTTAGAGTATTTTGGCAACTGTGGACATTTTCATTTTGATGTCTCTTTGTGGAGTTGAGCCAGCTTCCTGAATATTTTTCCTTTTGAAGAAAGCAGGGTTAATATCCATGAATAAATCAGCCTCTTTGATCAAAGTTTGATAAACTCTCCAAGATGGAAATTCAGGATCTTTTTGAAGGCAAACATTCAAAGCCACACATAATATATGCATATAACTCTCTGTCTTTCTTTCTGTGGTTTCTTCAAAGGGTTGTCTTCCTTTTCAGTTATAATCTCCTTAGGCACTGAAGAAGCTGAATCCAGAAAGAATCAATCTACAGAATTGTGCACTAAAATTTCCTGCCACTAGCCAAACTGGTGAAAAAAACCTTCAAATTTATGAAAAATCAACACATCTTTGGGCTTTGCCTCAAATATATGCATCTCTTTTGATAAAGCCACCCTCCTTGCTTGAAAATTACCTTTCTCTCCTGCACAGCTAGCTAGCTTCACAAGCCTTGCTTCTGGCAAACCTTTAAAGTTCTACAGGTCTGGTCACAAAGAGACTCCTCAAAGCAATTTGTTTTTTAATCACCACAGCCAAGACTTTCAAAGGAGCCTAAGGGGATTTAGACACATATCTTCCATTGAAATTATTGAAAGATGTGTGCCTGAATCCACTTAAATTACTTTGAGAATCTCAACCTAACCTGTATGTCCAACTTGGTCATCCTTCTCCAAGACCTTGAAATACCTAGTGGGATAATGGTATTTCCAATGCATTCTTTTAATCACTAGCTACTTAGGACTGAGCTATAATGTAGAAAGATCATCATTGGAATGACTACCACAAAAACTTCCATAGCCTAAAAAGATTTTCAGAGGTCCTTAGCAGAATGTGATCTAACTTGTAGGTGAAGCAACGAGCCTAAGAATTGTGTTGGTTTCTTTTCTATATGAAGGAATTTAAAAAAAATCCTACTACTATTAATATTGGGTCAACACCATCAGTTTTAGAAATGTTGGGAGCATAGCGTAGCTAGCTTTCTGACTCTTGTAGCCATTTTCAGTACTTCACTACCCCAAGAAGCTTGTTATCATCTGAATATGATAATGTTTATCAAATCTGGAAGACAGCTTTTAAGTATCTGAGCTAGCTTCAAAATTCTGCCCTGCCTCCGATCTTGGAATACTCCCAGGACTTTACTCTATGTCACAATGACCTCATGGGAATATGGAGTGATTACAAGATATTAGTGATTGTTTTCTCATACAAAAAGAATGAGTTTTCAGCAACTTAAAGATAATTTCTGGCTTCTCGCTACAGACTTCTGCATGTGTTTGTGAACAAGACATTTTTGATATCTATTCAGGAAAGATATACCCAAGCAGGGAAAACATCTTTTGGAAGCTTTCCTAAGCTGGTTAGACTCTAGCAGCTTTTATCAAATGTATACTTTAACAAAGCATTCCCAAGAGAATGCCATGAATTGCAAATACTGGGCACAGGATGTGAAGATCATGCATGCTAGATGATGGGCATGTACTTTACAGCACACCTCTGAAACATCAATATTTCATGCTTACAAAAACATGCATTTTGTTAGTACAGTATTATTCAAGGTTTGAACACCAGCAGCTTGAACACAAGCTGATGGTAGTTTCTGGGAGTTCAGGAGTTCTGAAAATTTGGTCACCTGTTTAGGTGCCTAAATAGGACCCTAGAAACCAAACCTTTGGTACCCCTCTATTAAGTCATGGCCTTGATATTTTTAATTATATTCCTAAATTTGTTCCATTCTCTCCAGAAACACTTGGACCATTTTTTGTTATACATATAATCAATTTTACTTTACCCATTTCAGCTGTTGGTGTGTGTTACGTGGTAACATGGCATGAATGGCAAATAATCATTTTTATTGAAAAGAGACTTTTTTTTAATCCTTTATGTAAAAAATCTACTGTCAATCTGGAAGACAGATATATCTGCTTTAGCAGCAACGCAAACAAATCATACAGTATCTCTGTAATCAGCTATTTTGTTTCTATCCAGACTACATGGCTTATCTGAAATACAGATAACACTTTATGTTATAAACAATTAATTACATTCCTTTTAGCTTTTCATTCTACAAAACATTTATATCCACTGCTTCTAATCTGACTACAGATATCCTTTACATGAGACATACACTTGATCTAGATTTTCAAAATATTGTTATCTACTTGTCCATGTTAAAACTAGAAACGGGCTATAACCAGAACTTTGAACCTAAATCTCTTTTAAAAGTCAGAGGACATTTAGATTCATACCCTGGAAACTGAATTCACTAATATAGTTTTGGTTCTGGGTTAAATACAACTCCAAAAAGGGCTTAGGTTTCAGTTCCAGCACAGATGGCTGCTTTTACAAGATCATAGCTGAATATAACAGACTTGAGAACAGCTGATCATGCTGGCTTTTTATCACTTATAGTCAAAATCTTACAAGGACAGTTCATGAGAGTTCAATATCACTGACCTTGAACCCTGGGCTAAAATTACATGGATATGAGCAGGGTCTCCATATCAAACCTCTAGTAAAAACAATGAATTTTCTGGCAGTGCACATTTGGCCTGTGGAATTAAAAAAGGGTCACACTTTTGATGACTGCAAATGCACACATCTAGGTGATTTTATTTTCTGCACAGTTCAGCTATGAATGAATGCTGGTGAAGAACGCATAGTGCTTAATGAAGAGTTTTGACCAAGTGTGGGTTTTCAAAGAAAAATTGTGCAGCAAGTGTTCCTCTTTATCAGGCAACTTTACATAAAGGAAAATCTCAGCTGTGTCAAGTGAGTTTTTGCAGACTTGTGAAAAGTGCTTGTAATTATTATTATTGTCCATCACATACAAAGTACTTTACATTGCATGGTACTGTACAACAAAGAGCTTATGATTTAAATAAGACCAGGTATACAAAGACATCACATGTACTCCTGACTGTCTCTCTGAGGCATTTATGTATTTATTACTAGAATGTATGGGAATTTTCCAAGACCGGCATAGGGAAAACTTTATTATTTGAATTGCAGTTACAGTTCTTTCACTATGTATCTTATGGTGTGTGTACTTGTAGGCAGGCATCATTAGGTATATAAGTGTATTGGAAAATTAGCAAAGAATTGAAGCAGAAGTCCCATCAATATTTCCTTATTCTAATCTAACATAAAAAATTCCTAGTCAAGGCTCCAGGCACCCTGACTGTTAAAAATGCAATCTGTAATGGTAAAACAACAGAAGACGCATCAGCAGAAAACCTGAGCCTCTCTTCCCCCCCCCCCAAAAGTCCTACCCCCCAACTAAAGCATTCCCTAAATGCCTAGAGGAGCCTCCCAGTGTGCTGTGAAGGTCAACAGATTTAGGTTATTTCAGACCAGGTGGAGGAAGGAGTGAATTCCAAAGTCTAAGGGCTCCCACTGAGAACATGCTGCTATTTGCTGTCTCTCCTATAATCTCAGGGGATGCTAGCTTGAGTATATCTGTGGTGCACATCTGTAGCAGTATCCCATAAGGGGAGAGGCACTCTCTCATTCTCGCAGGTTTCAGTCGACTGAGGGTATGTATATACTTTAGTTGGGAGCATGTCCCCACTCCTGGCCTCCGGTGCATATAGAAAGACTTCTGCTAGCTAGTGAGAGTTACCATGCTAAAAACAGCAGCGTGGAAGTTGTTTCTCTAGTGGGGACTCAAGCTAGCCACCTAAACTCTGACCTAGGCATTTGGATGGTTTCAAGAGGCTAGGCTGCATCCCAAATGGCAACTGGTGTGAGTCTGTCTACCAGGGTGGGGAGGCTCCCAGCCACACACCCAGCTACAGTGTCGACATACCCTCAGGGTTTCATAGGTCAGAACCAACACCTTACACTTCAATTTATATTTATGGTTCAGTGTGAGCCTCATTTATATAAATAATGGGGTTGGTCAATGTTTTCCCATCAAAGCTAGTTTTTCTGCAGAAAACTGGGGGGCTGACAGACCGAAAATTGCTTGCAATCTGTGGAAATTTTCAACTTTCTGTCTATGGCTTTTGGTTGAAAACTTCCAGGTTTTAAATTGTTGGCAAAACGCTGACATTTTCTGCACAGAAAACCCCACTGTTTCCCTACCAATACTAAGGATTGTTTTCAGAGCAGGAGAATTACCTTTCCTTCCCCACCTTAAATCAGACCCCATGTTTCCCCCCTGCTATTATTCAGGAAATATTTTCAGTGCGGTTACAACATGTGTGATCTGCATCTGCACAGAAGGCCATAAATCCATATTAACAAATGTTTATCTTAGCTTTTGAACATCTTGGAGAGCCTTGGTATCAGTATCCCGCAAACCTCAGGCTACACCAGTGTTGAGGAGGGAGCTGGCCAAATAGCACATAATTGCAAAGAACATTTTGATCCAGGGATGTAATGAGATGCAGCATTTAGGGAATGTTTTCTCAGTGGTGGCTGTAATGTGTAGGTGCAGGTGCATCACCCAGACAGAGTGCTGAAACAATGCATTTCTGGCATGGTGAGGACTCCAGTTTGGCTGTCTTCTTCACTGTTTCATATCCAAACATTTACTAGATCAGGCTGGAATGTCATTCTAAATCCATAGTCTCCAGATATTAATCAAGGAAGGAAAAAATGCCTCTTAAAAACTCAAAGGAAAGGAAAATACACTCCGATTATGCCCTATCAGTGAAAAAAATTAAGCTGCCTTTCTAGCTTGTTTTCATTTTCAGAGATGTAATAAATATAACCTGTGGGACACATAGAGTACCTGCAGTTAAGTTGTCATCATGTGCAGATGTACTGTATCTTTACTGCAGCAGTACATTATATTATTTCCATAAATTGGTCTCATACTTCAGGCCCTGGAAAAGCACCAGAAGAATTTACTAGAGCTGAGAGATTCAAACTGTGTTGAACAAGCCCCTCTAGGCTCACTTAGAAAAGCTTGGGAACTCCCTGCCACTCGACCATTAAACTCAGGATAAAAGACAAGCTGAAAAGCTGCTGAGAATTGTGCTGATCCACTGCCAACTTCTGGATTAGACACTGCTGCAAGCACAGAAACCAGGCAGAGCTGTTTCTGGGCTGCTGAAACAAGATCATGTCATATTCCGGCTGAGATCAGTGTGAGTACGATTGTCTTGATGCGCCTCAGCATCGGAAGGCAAATGGAGCCTGGATTTGGACACTATCTCTAGTTTCAGTTAAAAATGAGACACGGAAAAGTTTTACAGGGGTCCATAAATCAACAAAAGAAAGGAGTTTTGTGGCATTTAAAGACTAACAGATTTTATTTATCGATGAGCTTTCATGGGAGAAAATCCCACTTCGTCAGAAGCTTTGAAGAGGGGGAACTTACAGAATGGGATGAAAATAAATGCAGGGGAGTGTAAGACATGGGATCAGGTCATACTGCAACAGCAAATCAGAGCATTTGTAAAGATTCCAACTCTGGAAAACAGCACATAGAGGAGGGTGAAGTCAAATTATCTGTTATAATGGGAAAAGAAGCCACAGTCCCAATTCAGTCCTACTTTCACACAATTTAATCTGCATATTAATTCAATTTTGGCTGTTTCTCTTTGAAGTCTTGATGTCCTACTGATTTTCTTGAGGACCATTGTTAGCAAATCATCAGTGGAGTGATTAGGAAGATGGAAGTGCTCAGCAACTGTTTTTTTTGTGTTGTAATTTCTGATGTCAGTTTTGTGCCCATTTATTCTTCTGTGTAGGGACCGTCCTGTTTGTCCAATGAATAAATCAACATGCACTTCAGACTTCTGCCCAATTTTGTGAGCTCTGGATAAGCAAGTTGAAGTGAGAAGAAGGTGGAAGAGACAGATTTAGATTAGTTCAGAGACCAAGATGACAAGGAAAGGCCTTGACTGAAATCATGGAGTAGGTGAACCATGTTTGTGCACTCTTTTTCATGTTGGGATGGGGATGGGAAGGTAAGAGAACAGACAAGAAGAGGCACTGTGTCTAGACTTCATATTCTTTTTAATTTACAAGCTTTTTAAAATGTATTTGTAAAGGTAAGTTGTTTTCTCAAAGAGCTAATACAGTTTATTATTCCTTCTTGGAGAATTCTCTCCTGGCTTTAATTAACTTGCCCTCTTTTGAAGTCAGTCGGACTTATGCATGTGTTTAAAAGTTCTCCTGAGGCCTCAGTGAGTCAGGCACTCAAAATTCCATTGACTTTCAATTGGGAACTAGGTACCTACCTTTCTCAGGGCATTTGAAAATCCCAGTGTTATTACGCTTCATCAAATATATTTGCCAACATTAGCTTGGCCTGCTAACATTCAGTGGAAAAAAAACAAACATAACTGACTATTCCCATTTTCCAGATGAAGTAACTGAGGCAGGGACAAGATGAAGTGATGTACACAAAGATGTCTGTATTAGAAGCCCAGGAATCTTGAATCCAAGTCTTGCTTCTTAACCACAAGAGTAACTAATGTCTCACTGAGATACACATTTTAAGGCGAGGAAATGCTATGGTAAAGTAAAAACAGTGATGTGGCAAATGTGTATGTGTCTATATATCTAGATATAGATATAGATATAGATATTGACTGAAAGACTTCAAGTTACAGAGAATTCACCACTTACCCTAGTTCAGGGGTCTCAAACTCAAATCACCATGAGGGCTGCATAAGGACTAGTAGAGGGCCACATAAGGATTAATATGGTAGCCTGAGGGCCGCACCTCTGAAACCTTTCCATACAATGATATTGTAAATATCAGTAATGATTGTGTTATTGCGGGCCACAGGAAATAGCTTTAGGTGCTGCATGCGGCCCGCGGGCCATGTGTTTGAGACCCCTGCCCTAGTTCAAACCAGCAAGTGACCTGTGTCCCACACTGCAGAGGGAAGAAAGGAATGCTCAGGGTCTCTTCCAGTCTGACCTGAGAGCAAATTCCTTCCGGACCCCAAATATGGTGATCAATTCGAACCCGAGCATGTGGAGAATCATACTACCTTATTCAGGTCAGCTTCTAGCAATGGATTTCTTACACTAATATCACTGTCAACATTTTGCACAGAAAATAAGATATTATAAAATGCAGTAATTGATTGCACGTGTTATTTAGACTGACATAAAATGTTAACTGTTTGTGTTGATTTATACAGTTACTCTTTAGTGAAAGGATCCAGAGATGGGCAATGACTATAACTAGAGCCACAAAAGTCTTTCATATGAAGAGAGATTGATTGGGACAAAGTGGTTTTGAGATGTGACAGTTAAGATGGAACTTGGCAAAGATATATAGAAAATAAGAAATGGTACTACAATTTACTCATTATCCTAATTCAAGAACAAAAGAAATCCCAATGATCCTAAAAAGCAATTAATTAAAACGTGGAAATGGTTTATTACACAAGGTATAATTAGCCCATGGAACTCCCTTTCACAAGTATTTAGTGGATTCATTAAAAAATTAGTATTAAAAGGATAACAAGAACATACAGACTTAAACATAAACATAAAAAGGAAGCTTACAGGAAGTGGAAGCTTGGTCAGATGACCAAGGATATGTATAAAGATATTGCTAAGGACTGCAGAGATAAAATCAGAAAGGCCAAAGGACAAATGGAGTTGCGGCTAGCGAGGGATGTAAATTATAACAAGAAGGGGTTCTACAAGTATGTTAATAACAAGAAGAGGATCAGGGATGGTGTAGGTCCTTTGCTGAATGGGGCAGGCATCCTCGTGATGGAGGATGAGGGAAAAGCTGAAGTGCTCAATGCTTGTTTTGCTTCAGTTTTCACAGGCAGGGCCAGCTCCCAGCCCACTACGATGGGTATGGCAGATTGGAGAGAGAGGCCCTTGGTGACGGAAGGTCAGGTTAGGGACTGCTTAAAGAAGCTGGATGTGCACAAGTCCATGGGGCACTGCTCCCTCTA
The DNA here is from genome assembly GCA_007922195.1 of Podocnemis expansa. Lineage (NCBI taxonomy): Eukaryota > Metazoa > Chordata > Testudines > Podocnemididae > Podocnemis > Podocnemis expansa. The sequence goes on from ML681966.1 coordinate 78,038,730, forward strand.
AGCTGTGCGCGTGTGCTTGCACGCACAGGTCATGAAACCTGCACAAACAAAAAAATAAAGTGCGCACAAAAAAATTCAATAGTGCTAATATTGGTGCTCACAAAGAAATGTTTTTGCGCACACAAAGAAATTGTTTGCGCACACAGTCTATGAGTAATTAGAGGGAACACTGCCATGGGGCGAGATGAACTGCATCCAAGGGTGCTAAGGGAATTGGCCGATGAGATAGCAGCACTGCTGGCCATTATCTTTCAAAACTCATGGAGAATGGAGGAGGTGCCGGAGGATTGGAAAAAAGCAAATGTAGTGCCTATTTTCAAGAAAGGGAAAAAGGAGGATCCGGGGAATTACAGACCAGTCAGCCTCACCTCAATTCCTGGAAAAATTATGGAGCAGGTTCTCAAAGAATCCATCCTAAAACACTTAGAGGAAAATAAAGTGATCAGGAACAGTCAGCATGGATTTACCAAGGGTAAATCATGCCTGACAATCTCATTTCCTTCTATGATCAGATGACTGGTTTTCTGGATGCAGGAAGAACCGTTGATGTCATATACCTTGATTTTAGCAAGGCTTTTGATACAGTTTCCCACAGCATTCTCATTGGCAAATTAAGGAAGTATGGGTTGGATAGGTGGACTATAAGGTGGATAGAAAACTGGCTAGATTAACGGTTTCAGCGGGTAGGAATCAATGGTTCCATGTCTAGCTGACAACCAGTCATGAGTGGTGTGCCCCAGGGGTCGGTCCTGGGGCTGGTTCTGTTCAACATTTTCATCAATGATCTGGATGATGGAATATACTGCACTCTCACTAAGTTCACGGATGACACCAAGCTGGGGGGACCAGTAGACACGTTGGAGGGCAAGGACAGGATTCAGGGAGACCTAGATAAATTGGAACAGTGGGCCAATAGAAATCTTATGAGGTTCAATAAGGACAGGTGTAAAATCCTGCACTTGGGACGGAAAAACCCCATGCACTGCTACAGGCTGGGGAACATTCAGCTAAGTAGCAGCAGTGTAGAAAAGGACCTGGGGGTCATGGTGGATGGGAAGCTAGATATGAGTCAGCAGTGTGCTCTTGCTGCCAAAAAGGCCAGTGGCATACTGGGCTGCATCAAAAGAAGTATTACTAGCAGGTCAGGGGATGTGATCATTCCCCTCTATTCTGCACTGGTGAGGCCACATCTAGAATACCGGGTTCAGTTTTGGGCTCCCCACTACAAAAAGGACAGGGACATGCTAGAGAGAGTCCAGTGGAGGGCAACCAAAATGATTAAAGGGCTGGAGCACAAGCCCTATGAGGAAAGACTGACAGCATTAGGCTTATTTAGTCTGCAGAAGAGGAGATTAAGGGGGGATTTGATAGCAACCTTCAACTACTTGAAGGGATGCTCCAGGGAAGATGGAGCTCGACTGTCCTCGGTAGTAACAGAGGACAGAACGAGGAGCAATGGTCTCAAGTTGCGGTTAGGGAGGTCGAGGCTGGATATTAGAAAAAACTTTTTTACTAGGAGAGTGGCGAAGCATTGGAATTTGCTGCTGAGGGATGTGGTGAAATCTCCATCTTTGGAGGTGTTTAAGGCCCGGCTGGACAAAACCATGACTGGGATGGTTTAGTGGGAGTGGTCCTGCCTCTGGCAGGGGGTTGGACTAGATGACCTATGAGGTCCCTTCCAACCCTAGGATTCTATGATTCTATGAAATTACATGCTTCTGGCCCTAATGTGCCATAACATTTCAAAGCACCTTTCAGATGACATAAGCTATTTGTTCTAGTTCTGAGGGGTCTCACTGGGCACTAAAACAGCTCAGAATTGAAGCTTGGAATAAAAACAAAAGTATTCATAACAATGAATTCGAAAGGTATCATGAGCCAGCTATCAAGTTTAGCGATACGACAGTGGAAAAAACAATGCTCTGAGATTTCCAGTGATGTTTTGTATTAATTTCTGTCCCAAGATATTCTAAAATAGTCACTGGGTCCTTTAAACTAGAGGCAGGCCATCTGCTACTCAAGTCAGGCTTCAGCATCCACCACAGAGAAAATTTACTTACAACAAGACCTACTAAGTGTCTGTTAGGACATTAGAAATATCTAGATACAAGAATGAACTCCTTTATGTACAGCACTAGCAGATAAGACAACCCAATTGTTTAGCAACCTAATCCAGAAAAAAGTGATTGCAGTTTCTCAAGTATACAGTATAGCCAAAACTAAAGAAAGCATTAGTTCCTCAATTCATTAATAACACATTAATTAATCAATGAATCATTAACTGTTAATAAATCAAATAAATGCACAATAAATTAACAATTCAACTGTAATAACAAAATAATTAATAAACGAATTTGTCAATAAACTAATTTAATTAATGAATTAGTAAATAACACATTAATTAATAAATAAAGCATTAATTTAAAACAATCAAAAGTCAAGCCATGTCAACTATAACCAGTAATTTCATATTCTAAATATAAGGAAAAATGATATCCCTGACACCACTGTATGACAAAAACAACATGCTATTTGGTGATCTCCACGTGGTAGTGTGACTATCATTAGACTTTGAGCTAAAATCACAATATTCTTACAAACCCCATGGACTCTATGCTGCCAATTTAATCGTGTCTTACTTGTCTTGGTGGTAAGTTATATACCAGAGAGCCAATCCAATGTAAACTGAAACTCAGATTCACTGATGGAAAGACCTATACTGAAGAGCCACAGACAGAACCTGTGTTGACAAAATGCATGATTTTTCAATACTAGTTAAATTCTGCTCTCCACATTTGTTTCTCTTCTAGCTTTTATTTTAAATTTAAGAAAAATAATTAAATTAAAAGTGATACTTAATACTTGGCACTAAGGTGGTGCTTTACTTTCTGAGACCACAGCAGAAACATTTATAAATTAAGGTCTTGATTCAGGAAAGCATCTCCATACAGGAAAACTTGTTAAGCACATGCTTAAAGACTTCCTTAAAGAGACTCTGTTCCACAGAACTGGTAGGCATGAGGTTCTGGAGCTGCCTTCCAAAAGGGGCAGTGATGGCAAACAACCTATCTAGTTTTAAGAAGGAGCTTGACAAATTTATGAACATTTATGAAATTTATGAATTTATACAGTGGGGATCCTTCAGATTGGACTCCATGACCCAAGTACACTCTTCTTGTCCTATGTTCCTAAAATACAAGATGAGAAACAACAAGTGTATGCAGCAAATAGATGGGGGAGCAAAATGAAAAGAGACGATTAATAAAAGCTTGATAAACTGCAGTCGGAGAACATCACTGCCTAGGCTTTCTCATCATTGCCAAGATTAATCCAATATAGTATCTGGTCCATATTACGAAGGAACAAAAGCTGTAGTGCATGTAGGCACTACAGTATATGTATACAGTACTTGATCTTTTGCCTTGAAGAGCTTTCTTTGAATAAATGGGTACATAGAGGATTACTGCAAGGTTTTTCTTTTATTTTGGAGAATCAGCAAAAGGAAAGAGAACCATCATGTTTAGACCTACTTTCATAATTTATCACTCTGTGCACTGTAACACTGTCTTTATGCAGATAAACAGAAATGAATCATGTGAACTGATTTTCACATGGAAGTAGTAATTCAAATCAAATTCTAAACAAACATTTGGCCTGTTTGTAAAATGTTGTTCTGCATTTTCAAGTGATCATAACACTGCCTCTATAAAGATGATGCTTATTTTTCTATATTTGCGATTTCCCCTTTTTGAAATTTTAACATTTGAGTTTCCATTTTCTTATTTCAAATGCATAGAGACAGATTGCTCAGTGTAGACTATATAAAAAGTCAGTTTTTTCACTGAAATTTTTAGTTTAAAAAAAACCAAAAACTGACATTTGCATTGAAAAAAGTGAAATTAAAAGTATTAGAAGTCATATTTACAGTATTTAAACACAAGCCAGATGCGGAAGTATATATCTCCAAATTAAACATTTACTGAGTTGGCACACTGGAGTATTCTCTCGTCATTCAGCCAAATATGTTAAGTTTGAATGGACTCTAAGTTCTCCTTATTCCTTTACCCTCTGTTAAAGACATTCTGTTGCCTTGCATACAGTGACAGAAGCTATGTCTCCACTAGCAAATTGGTTCAAATTAAGGAATCTTAATCTGAACTAATTTGAAACCTGTCTACACGAGGCTTTGCCTAGTTCAAACTAAAACATTTTTCAGTCTACATTAGGCAAAACTTAGTTCGAACTAGTTAGTTTGGCTGCTTAGTTGAACTTATTTGCATATTTAGTTTGAACTAGCACAATGTAGACATGTTAGTTCAAACTAAATAAGTTTGAACTAGCGGTTAGGGTGAACTAAGCACATTTTTTTAGTTTGAACTAACTTTTAGTTCAAACAAACTGCGCTAGTTTGAACTAAAAGTTAGTTTGAACAAAAAATGTGCTTAGTTTGAACTCACCTTTGAACTACTTAGTTCAGACTAACCAAGTCTGAACTAAGATTTTAGGTGTAGACTTAGCCAGAGACTTTTAGACTAGGCCTATAATAGGAGCACTTTATTGGTATAAGCATATTAGTTTACTATGCTGGCAAGAGTGCTCCTAGTGTGGACACAATTTTACTGTTTAAATTTACACATTTTAAACCACAGACTCCTCCTGACCAAAATAAGGTAAAACTGCAAATTGGCTGTTTTGCTGGTATAACTGCATCTACAGCTATGCTCTTTTGACAGCACAGGTAGATTGCTCACAATCCAAATTACATCCATGACCAACATTGCTTTTGCTGGCCAAAGTCTGTAGTGTAGACAGGGTCTCAGTTACCACTACCATCTAGATTTTTGGCCAACTACTCAACTGAGCAGAATGGCTCATATTAGCTGCTGAAAAGACTATGATCAGAATTTTTAATTCTGGGTGCTTAAGGGTCCAAAATACACATACAAGCACCTAAATAAAGGTGGCCTGATTACTGAATTGCTGAGCACCTGCAAACACTATATAAGGTAATCAGAGCTGTAGGGATACAGCACCATTGAAAATCAGGCCATTTTATCTGGGTGCCACAACAACCTCAAGTTAGGCTCTTATTTAGGCACAAGATAGATGTGGCCTGATTATCACAAATGCTGAGCAGGTAGAGCCCTGTGCGGATACAAAAATGTGGAGCCGCATCCAATCCACATCCACTCAGTGATAGTATATATCTGGTCTCTCAATCCTCCTGCCAGGTTGGGCTCACAGTCAGCCTTTCAGCCTTTGATTGGCTCATTCCCCAGATGGGTGCTGCCCACTTTTTGCTTTTCTTTTTTGTGGTTTGCACCCTGTGCTGTCAATCAGATTTCCTCTGGAAACATCTTGAAAAAATAAGCTTTTTCAGTCAGCGATCAAGGCCACTGAATCCAAGCTCACATAGACCATTGAAGATGCCCTGCCACCAGTCTACTCTCTTCTCAACCAAGGGACTATTAACTTGCTTGCCTCAGCACAGCCCTGCCATTGTGGTATCCCAGGAGGGAAGTGATTTTTAAAGAGGCCAGGACCAAAGCATTGGGCTAGATCACAGAGTTACTACCAGCCCTGAATAATATGGGAAAGTACTGTTCAGAAAGTCAGAATTTAGTCCTAGTTCCCCCCACTTATGCTAGAGTAAATTCAGCTCAGGCAGCCCTTAAGCTAGCACAGCTTCCCCCTCCATGCTGGCCTGAAGCAAAGAGAGTCACAGCTCTGCTCATTTGCTATCCTCTGCTTCCTACACATGCAGTAAGGGAAGATGCAGCTCTGGAGAGGCTGCTTTCTCAGTAATGCTGTGACCTGTGAGGGGAAGAAAGGGCTGACAAACAACCTGTCTCCCCTATTGGGAACCTAGCTTGGCTCATAATTTGGTCTACGGCCAGACTTTATAGGTGAAGAATTACACTTCAAACAACACGTGGAAATAAAATAGCAGACATTTCCAATCACAACCACTTCATAACTGATTATAGGGCTAAAAAGGTCTGAGAGTTATTTACACAGGAATTGCTCTCTACTGCGAAGTTCAGGGGGTTTTTCCTAGTCATTCTTTGAGGCTTTGGATCTTCAGCTTGCTCCCTGTATATCTGCAGCAATGCTATTCAGTCAGTCTGATCCGTGTTCCCACAGTACACTGAACCACCTTCTTAAAAACTATGACCAAATTCTGCCCTCTCTTACACCTATGATGTTGGTTTTAAGGTGATTAAATTGATGGAAGGGCAGAATGTAATTCAGTGATTCCTGGAAGTAAGAGAAGATGGACTGCTTCTGAAAATGTCATTATATTACCATGTTGGTCATTTTTGATGAGGCAACAATGGTCACCATATTCATATGAACAAATGAGGAGTCCTGTGGTACTTACAAATAAATAAATTTGTTAGTCTTTAAAAGTGCCACAGGACTCCTTGCTTCACTTGCTGAACTAGATTAACATGGCTACCCCTTTGGAATATATTCATATGGAGAAAAAAAAGGCTAAGGACCTGGTATAAAGGTTCAGAGCTCCTTTATAGCTCATTGCTTTTTCAATATCTATTTTATTTTTACATTAACCTTTTAATTGCAAAGAGAGCAAGGCAATCGTTTGTAATATTGCACACTGAACATCATTTCTGTGTAAAAGTAGGCTATTGAAACATTCCACACCCATTCATTATGGTTACTGTTCATAAATAATTATGGTTTTCATTCAAATACAAAGAAATATCTTGGGGCTCAGATTCATTTTCTAAAACTTAAAAACAAAACATCTAAATACAGAGTAAAAAAGTTCTGCTTTCAAAGCAGTTAGTGCAAGTTTTAAATTCATTCACTCCATTTTATAAAATGCCAGTGAAATTCCCTCACCAGTAAAAGATGCAACAAGGTATATTTTAAAGCAAGTGCCAAAGGGGTAGCAGTGTTAGTCTAGTAAAGCAAAAAAAATCAAGGAGTCTTGTGGCACTTAAAGACCGACAGATTTATTTATCGCATGAGCTTTCATGAGAGAAAATCCCACTTCGCCAGACCTTTTGAAGAGGGGGAACTTAAAGAATTGGATGAAAATAAATGCAGGGGAGTATAAGACATGGGATCAGCTCATACTGCAATAGCAAGTCTGAGCATTTGTAAAGATTCCAACTCTGGGAAACAGCACATAGAGGAGGGTGAAGTCAAATTATCTGTTATAATGGGAAAAGAATCCACAGTCATGATTCAGTCCTGCTTTTGCACAATTTAATCTGCATATTAATTCAATTTTGGCTGTTTCTCTTTGAAGTCTTGATGTCCATGTGATAAATAAATCTGTTAGTCTTTAAGAGCTACAAGACTCCTTGCTTTTTTTTTTTTAAAGCAAGGTTTTCCGAAGTGCTCAACCTTGGTCTAACTCTGCCCTTGTTAAAGTTAATGTAATGTACCTTGGATTTCAAGTCCAACACTGAGTACTTTTGCAATTCCCTCTTGAAATGTATCTTTAAAAAGTCCAAGAAAAAATGTGCAATAAAAAGTACCAATGTTTTCTATGTGATAGTACTTTCTACCAACGTTGATTTAAAGATGCAGATCAAGTTCTCATTGAAATTGACATTGTTGATGCCACTGATTACAATGAAAGCAGGGTCAGATTCATATTATCTTATACCAGGACAGTTCAAAGAACTTTACTGGAAATGTATAATACATTAATTACAAAATATTTGAGAATGACAACATCCCTAATATCATTAAGTAGAGTCCACAGAGAAAGCGTATAATGACCAGTGACCTTATGCAGCAATTTTCATGCATAAAATCAGGTATGTGCTTCCTGGTTTTACTGGGGCCAAAAAAAAAAAAAAAAACAACAAAAAAAACCAGTTACTGAGAATGACAAAATAAAGAAGCAAGGAGTTCTGTGGCACTTAAAGACCAACAAATTTATTTATTGCATGAGCTTTCATGGAAGAAAATCAAGCTCATGTGATAAATAAATTTGTTAGTCTTTAAGTGCCACAGGACTCCTTACTTGTTTTGCTGAACTAGACTGACATGGTTGCCCTTTTGGAACTTGGCAAAATAAATAAAGATCCTGTGGCACTTTTATTTTGAAATAACAGGTATCTAGTTTGCATATAAATGCCAATTCTGCAGTTTCACACTACAATCTGTTTTTGAAGGTTTTTGGTGAAGTATTGTAACTAGCATTTTTTTTAAACAAAATATCTGGATAGACTAAAACGTTCTCCTACTGGTTTAAAAATGTTATCCTTCTTGAAGTTTGATTTGTGTCCATTTATTCTTTTGTGTAGAGACAGTTCAGTTTAATTAATGTATACAGTAGAGGGGCATTGTTGGCACATGATGGCATGTATCACATTGGTAGATGAGCAGGTGAATGAGCCCCTGATGGAGTGGCTGATTTCATTAGGTCCTATGATGGTATCACTTGTGTAGCCACATGGGCAGAGTTGGTAACAAGGTTTGTTGCAGGCTTAGTGTTTCTGTTGTATGGCGTGTAGTTGCTGGTGGGTATTTGCTTAAGGTTGGAAGGCTGTAAGTGAGGAGTGGCCTTCCTCCCAAGGTTTGAGAGAATGAGAGATCATCTTGTAGGATAGGTTGTAGATCTTTGATTGTGTGCTGGAGACATTTGACCTGGGGGCTGTATGTGATGACCAGCAGCATCCTGTTGCTTTCTTTGCTGGGCTTCTCCTATAGTAGTTGACTTCTGGGTACCCATCAGGCTCTGTCAATCTGTTTTTTTTCACTTCCCCAGATGAGTATTTTAGTTTTAAGAATGCTTAACAGATATCTTGAAGGTGTTTGTCTCTGTCTGAGGGACTGGAGCAAATGAGGTTGTATCTTAGGGCTTGGCTGTAGACAGTAGATAATGTAATGTGTCATGGATAAAAGCTGGAGAGATGTAGGTAGCTATAGAGGTCAGTAGGTTTCCAATATAGGGTGGTGTTTATGTGGCTATCATTTATTTGTAGTGTTTGGTCTAAAAAGTGGATCTCCTGTTTGTACTGGTCTAGACAGAGGTTGATAGAGTGGAGATTGTTGAAATCTCAGTGGAATTTCTTAAGGGCCTCCTTTCTGGGTCTAGATGATGAAGATGTCATCAATGTAATGTAAGTAGAGGAGCAGCACTTGGGGTCATGAGCTGAGGAAACATCACTCTAAGTCAGCCATAAAAATGGTGGCATATAGGGGGGCCAAACTGTTATTCTTTGTGGTGCTGCTGACTTGAAGGTATAAGAATGAGTATAAGTATGGTGTGAGAATGACAAGTTTCATTACAGATGAGATAACAAAATTATTTCAGCTGACATGTCTGAGTATAACTGTAAGGGGTCACCAGATCAGAGAAAAATTTTGGAGCAACATTCTACCATAAATTGCTTTTTTAAAATCTGATGGACCACTAGCATTGATGCATCTGACCTTTTAGGATATGGTCACTATGCCTGGTTCCATTTAGAAAACTGCTAGAAGATATAAATGAAAAAAATGTAACCATGATTGAATTAGGGTACATTGCATCTAAAAATGTGATTCTCTGTTGCAACACCAAATAATAATTCAAAATTAAGGCAGAAGTTCAGACAGAATTGAAAAGTGTAACACTATTTGACAATACATATCTAAACTTTGTGTACAGATGGAAGTAGAAGAAATGGTTAAATGATCATTTATCAAGCAGAAGTCAACACAAGCTCACTTTGGTTTACTATTCACCTTTCCAAATGCCTTATACTGCTACAGTAACAACACTATTCTTGACAGATTACTAGAAGAATGCCCTCTTTTCATTTATTGCCCTTGTTCCATTTTACTAGACGGTTTGGTAGGGTTCCATAGAGTGATCTTTCTACATTCTGTGTAAACAAATTGTATTATACTTGTTTTTCAACAGAGTACATAAATTAGCAGAGAAAGAATGAACTCAATTACTATTCAGATTCTAGGTCCATATTTCAGTTCAGCCTCTTAAGTACTAATTACGGCTATGTCTACACTTGCAAGTTAGTTCTAATTAAGGAGGCTTAATTCAAACTAACTTAGTATCTGTCTACACTAGGCTTTCATTAGCTCGAACTAAGGAATTCCTTAATTCGAACTAATGAAAACTTAATTCACACCAGTAAGACCTGCTGGTTAGTTTCAACTAAGCCCTTAGTTCAATCATAGTTTGAACTAAGGACGATGTAGACAAGGATCAACCCTTAGTTTGAATTTAATAAGTTTGAACTAAGGGCAGTTAGTCCTAATTAACAAAATAGACAAATTCAAACTAATGTTAGTTCATATTAGTCCAAGTTGTTAATTTGAACTAATAAGTTTGAGTTTAGTTCCAACTAATCTCAAACTTATTAGTTGGAATTAACAAATTCAAACTAACTTTTGCTAGTGTTGACAACAGGTTAACTGCCTAACACATTTCTTTCATTTAAGAAACTAGAACTAAATGAGGAATATAACACAGAAATAATACTCCTTCTATAAAGTAATGCCACAAAACGGCAAAAAAACCCAGAACAAAACAAAACAAAACAAAGCAAAACAAGCATACCTCCAAGGAACCATACGGATCAAATATAGGACCCTCTGTTATTACTCTATAGATTTAAAGTATGAATAAGTAAAACTTTAATTGCTCCAAACTCTCATTTTGTGTTGTAAGAGAAACTGTGATGTGGTGGACATTTAAACACATACCTTAATATCTTCCAACAGACTCACACACCAAAGGGGAAACTCTAAGTCAAGAGAAAGTACTAATTTCCATATTTAAAGAATAATATTTTAACAATTTTGCTGCAAATACTAATTCTTTCTGCAACTTCAAAAATCTGCATGTCAGTTTTCCAATTTACCAAGAGTAAATACCAACCATGAGTGGTGGCAGGGTCAATCACTGATATAAACTGTTTCTACAAATATGCTAACTCCTTCCAAAGGAAGACCAGCATTCTGAGGTCAGTTGAATAGATATGACAAATTTTGGGAGCAGTCATTCTAGAGTGAGATACCCATCTAATCTGTCACATGTTATCATTAGAGATAGGAGTTACTAATAATACCAGAATAATCTGGTACCTCTAAATCTGAACATATTTATTATGGGAAGAGGATGTGCAGAAATGTGCATAAACTTTACACCAAAGACAAGAATAAACCATTTCAGAGATTCAGAAAGGGAGCTACATGGTCACATTTACAACTGAAGATGATGTATTTGAAAGGAATGAGGTGAGAAGTGAGGAAGCCAAAGGGAGGAGGCTGTCAAGGTCAGAGATTACTGAAGAATAGAAAAAGGTTCTATCTGATAAATGAAAGGAGCCTAAATATATTTAGATTATCAAAACAAGGGTACACAGTAGGTTTGATCACAGTTTGTAAGTATTTATCTGAGAATACTCTTTACTTTAGCAGCCAAAGGCAGGATGAGACCAAATGGTTGGAATTAAAGTTCAAACTAGATACAGGAAAGTGGGAAAAAAAGCAAGGAGTCTTGTGGCACTTAAAGACTAAACAGATTTATTTATCACATGAGCTTTCGTGAGAGAAAATTTTTTCTTCAAAGTGTCTGATGAAGTGGGATTTTCTCCCACAAAAGCTCATGTGATAAATAAATCTGTTAGTCTTTAAGTGCCACAAGACTCCTTGCTTTTTTTTGCTTCACTAGACTAACATGGCTGCCCATTTGGAACTACGAAAGTGGAAGTTTTTAATAGAGAAGACAACTCCTATTGGAAGAGATAGCCAAGGCATGTAGGAAGTTCTCCATTAGTTAGAGTCTTTCAGTGAAGACTGGATGCCTTTCTAAAGACACATTCTAATTTAATCACAAATTGCTCTACATCAAGGAATTACTGGCTGAAATTCTATCACCTATGCTGTGCCAAAGGTTAGCCTAGATAATCTGCATGGTCCCTTCTGGTCTTAAATCTACAATATGTAGAAAACTGTAACAGTAGAGAAGAAATTATGACTGTTGAAATTTATTGAATGGCATGGATAACACACGAAAAATAAGACATCCAATGAAACTGAAAAACAGTACATTTAAAATGGCTAAAGAAAACACTTCTTGCACACTGTACTATCAGGAGGATGGTGAAATAGTAGAAACCTTGCAAGAAGAGATTTCCACCTTTTTGGGTTAGCTGCTGGATATGAATTCAGCCCCAGCCCACTTGCTGTGGTTTGGAAAATAATCCAAACTTCACATTCTGACTTTGGTGGAATCCAGATGTGCACACCGCTGGATAAGCTCATTTGTAAGATAGCTGGAGTTTCAGTCTTCTTTTATTTCAAAATATAGTTCCAGGAGTGATCATTTTTCATTATATGCTCAGCACATCATGAAGAATGAAAATATTCTGGGTCACATAGCTGAGGTTCAGTGAGCCAGTCTCTCTCTACATTTAAACTTCTTCAGGCTTAAACCATAATTAGAGGCCACCTTTACTTCTGCCCAATGCTCTTCCATAAGTAAGGCTGCTGGTCACTGTAATTCTTATGCAAAGTAAATAGAAATAAAAGTTTGGTTAAGTATAAAAGGGTCTAGTTACCACCAAATGTGGTGAAGAGAGGAAGTGAAATGGGTGGGTACAGGATATTGAAACACCACATTCTTAACCATAGACACCAGAATTGTTTAACGGTATGCAAAAATCCCAGGGTCTTATTCTCAAGACAACCAATGCCAGAAGGTCAATAGAATGTGAAAACGATACTGAGTGCCAAAGAGAAACAGTTTAAGATTTACCTTACTGACAAATGTGATACATGTAAATTAAATGCCTACTTAGTACAGTTTTGATTTTTGGAAACTACTCCATGATAAATATATTTTATTTACCCAGCCCCCACCCTCCACAAAAGATCTATCACAACAGAAGGCCAGATCCCTTATGTTACTTATTTGTTTTTGCACTAACTTGTTCTGTGTACATGGTTGTGGAAACTGCATACATCCAGGTGTGCAAACAATGCAAGTAGACTACAGGCCTTGGCTTATGAAAACCAAGGCCAGAGCATTCAGGAAAAACTATATAGAATGAGCTGACTGTGTTACACAAATATGTGAGAATTAGTTAGGCCCAGTTTTAGAAACTTAGGTTCTTAAAATTAGGCCCTTAAATCCATTTTAGCACCAAAGAAAGCAGTCTGTGGTTTCAGAAGTGCTGAGTACTTGAAGATTTGACTTCAATGACAAAAAATTGCCATGACTGGAAAAAACTGCATATATAACTATAATCAAATTGCACCTTTTGTTCTAAACCCTGTCATCATCTTCAGCCGTGAAACACCACAAACTATTGTGCTCACCAGCTGCAAAACCAAGATCCAATAAGCTAGATTTGCAAAATGCCCTACTTCTGTTTGTAATATTGTATATAATACATATGTATAGAAATGTTCTGGCATGTAGAATATATAATTATAGTTTACACATACTCAGATATGTGTACTTGGTATTAATTGTATAATTACAAATAGTTCCTGATCCCAACACAAAATTCTCATTGAAGTCTATTGGGAAAAATTCTTCTCAAATGTAATTTAATTTAAGCCAGTTAGACCACAGAAAGGATGAATCGACCCAATGAATGTCTTGCATGTGTGACGTTTTTAGGACTGGTTATTTAAAATCCAGTGCCCTGCCGATCCAAAGCAGTTCTTGTCCATATTAAAATGGAATCCTTCTGTACACGAAGAAATAATGTTCCTTAAAAGCCCTGGAATGTATGGAAATAGTTGGTTTTTTTTTCCTACAGTGCCATGGTGCTGGTGCATTGTAGTGGCTATAGGACCGGATTTTTTCCTTCATGGCTCTTTTTCTCTTTCAGCTACTTTGATTCCTATATGGTCTGCTGAATGCTTCTGAAATAGGAGAAGCAGTTCCTGATGTTACTGTGTATTACTCCATGTCATACTATATTCTGGCTTTCTTAAAGAAAAGTTGTTTCTTCAGTTAAACTCTGTGTTTCTCTTTTGGATGTATATCTTCAGATTCTCCAGAGCAAAACATTGCCCAGGCAGCAACATCCTTAGATCATGTGGCTTTGTGGGCTCTGGCTTCTCCTAAGTTAAATGCCAGGGACATGAATGATATGTCCAGATTCCTCAACCTGCTCACTGTATTACTCCAGCTTTCTTCAGGAGTAGCCATATTTGGATGGATGTGATTCATACAATAATAACCCGTGTATGTGGAAGGTATCAGAGCCCATGTTAGCATGTCCTGACTTCAGTGTGCCCAGGGAACACGGTATAGCTTCTCCCCATATGTGCACATATAGTGTTTGTACTTTCTGATCCCATTTGTTCATGTTTCTGGTTCTTATTAATTTATATCCAGAATAGTTCACTGGGGGATGATTGATTAAAAGAAGATTATTTGAATCTTGCACACTGCTCAAAAACTGGCCAGGAGGATAAAGTTTTCCTTCCCTGCACTAAAAGTGGACAGTGACTTTCCAGCAGAAGTTCTCAAGAAAAGACATGAAATCAAGATACACATTCTTCAAATGAGAAGTGTTGCATGACAAAAATAAAGGGTCATAAGATACAGGATTAATGATTTAGGATTTAAAAAACTCCATCATGATGCAACTAACATCCTTGTATCATGCTACATATCTCAGAATGAGAGACTTCTTCTTGTGCCTGATAAATAATGTAGCAAGAATTATACAGCAAGTCTGATGAAATAAGTTATTTTGGATAGGATGGCACTGATGCTGGATTTCTCCAAAGGTCAGGTGGGTGGTTCAGATACTGAGTTTTAATAATGGTATGGAATGCACAGGTAGTAAAACCAGAATTAAAGACAGAGAGACTGCACTGAAGGAATAAATGGGTTGTACTACAGGACATTGCAGGAGACTAGTTGTTCATGAACTGCCTTACAGAATCATAGAAATGTAGGACTGGAAGAGACCCCACTAAGTCATTCAGTCCAACCCCTGCACTGAGGCAGGACCAAGCATCATCGAGACCATCCATGACAGTTGCCTGCCAATCCCATTCTCAAAAACTCTGTGACAAAGACACTACATCTTCCAAAGCAACTTGCTTCAGGGCACATCTACTTTTACATTAAGGAAGTTCCTCCTGACTGCTAACCCAAATATCTCACACTGCAGTTTAAACTTATTACTTCATGTCCAGTCCTTCCACTGCTCTAATGCAAGTCATAAAAAAAGAGCAAAGGATTAAAGTGCACAGTAAATAAGACACTGTGCGCTGCCACACAAAACAAACAAGAAGGGGGTTGGACTAGATGACCTTGTGGGGTCCCTTCCAACCCTATGATTCTATGATTCTATGAAACAATTGTTGGGTGCACGGATGAGTGCCCACCACACGGACAATTTAGGAGAGTTGTATATCAATCACCTAATACATTTCAGTATACAGTGCATACAGTGTATTGCCCATTAGCTTCTACAGCGTGTAGCAACAGACTCACATATCCTCATGGTGCAAGTGAGTGAAAATGGACACTTTGATCCCCATCTGGTGTAACAGAAGAGAACTGCAGTTCTGTTTGAGTGCCTCAGTACTGTCATCTAGTGTCAAGTAAATGAATAGAAAGAAAATTTACCATCAACAGCCATATACACAAACCATCATTTGCAATCATCACGGCATAGGATTTTGTGTTATTTCCAGAGTTCTGTTTGCATTAAAAAAGAGAAAATGAGCCCACTGAAGATGGAAATACTACAGAAGCTTCCTCACTTAACAGGCAGTCCATTTCATGACCATTATGTGTTTAGGAGTACATAAGCTTATATATTATTATGGCTACAAATCATCCAACTCATCCATTTCATCCTCCCCCATAATAACTTTATATTTAGCAACAAACACATTGTCCAAAATGTAGGAACACTTATGAGTGATAGGATGACTCTTTAATATGCCAACCTCATCATGGGCCACCTCAAGGAAGAATTTCTGGCAAAATGCAATATGAAATTAATGATAAACCTGAGATACATCAACAGTATTTTCATCATGTGGACTGATGATTTAAACTCCCTCATAGATTTCTACCACAACCTCACCAAGCATTCATCTATCAAACTCCTATCCCAGACTCAACCTCCTGGAGATCGTGGTCAGCTTCAACAAATGGAATCCTACAGAAAACTCTGGAGAAGAAACCCATGAATCACTACACTTACCTTCACGGATCCAATAAACTTCATCAGTTAGAGTCATTCACAGTTCTTAATTTTTCACAAAATGAAATGACATTTTCATAGATCAAAATGAGAGTCTCATAATAACTTCACAAAATGAAGGGGAGGAAATGTTAAATTTCTGCTGTCTTTGTCCACAACTGCCAATATTCTTTTTTATTTATTTTTACTGTTGGGGCAGTGAGCTCATGCCTCAGTGAGGATTACCGCTACATTGTGCTAGGCATAGTCAAGTGCCCCTCTGAGGATCAGAGATCCCTTGAGTAAAGCACTGTACAAAACACACACAATGATAACATGTCCACCATTTAATTGATCCACCCTTATTCGTAAATGGAAACATTTTCAAACTCCCTCATTCACACAATTCAGACATTAGACCTTAGTTATACAGTAGTTTTGAAAAGAAATTGATTTTTAAACAAAAAACTTGTTAACAATCTTTGATACTAGTGATCAGTTTCATATCAGCCAATCTACCATTGAAAGATTTACATGAGAGAAGTATTCCGTGAGAACCATGCTGCTAACAATTGGCAATCAGGCCAATGAGATTTGGTGAGTTCAGGGACCCCATGGAGCTTACTCAGAAAGTCTTCTAGCATATCAGACTTGTTCAAGTTTGCACATGCAGCTTTATACACAATCACTAGTTACAGATTCCTTGGGGAAGCAAAAGCTGCAGGGGCCAGTCACACAACCAAAGGGACGTGGAAAGAGTAGACAACACACAATGAAACCCACATTGTTTATCTTTCAGGTAAAAGCACCTTTAAAATTATTTTCCTAATTAAATATACACAACCGTATGTACATTTCGGAAATGCAAGTAAGTGAAAAGAATATGCAGAAAAATACCTCAGATCAGTACGCCTTGGAAAAAGCTTTTTCTTTCCAGTAAAATAGACTTCAAATTCATCAGTCTTTAGCCTGTGTGCATAGTCAATGTATGCAGACACCTCCTGACCACGAGAATTTCGGTCACGAATGAAGATTATGGACTGGAATAAACAGAAAACACCAGAAATAAGAAACAGAAAAAATACATCAGTAAAATACATTTTCAGCGGCACCACTGACTTCTATAACTTGTTCTCCTTTTATTTTGATTTGATTTTCAAAGCAGCTCCAGGCTCGATTTTAAAATATTCAGCAGCCATAGTTGACGCCAGCTTTTCAAAACAGTTTTGCTTCCATTTAGGCAACTAAACACAGACTAGATTTTTAGATGTACTCAGCATTCAGCATTTCTAAATTAGACATTTATGATCAGATTTTCACAAGAGCTTAAGTGTGCTAAACTCTTTTTAAAATCTGGGAAGGTATTTTGACACCTAAATGAGAGAAGAGACCTTTTGAAACCCTGGTCCATACTGTATAATGCAGTAGTGTAAGATATGGCTCCAAGGAGCAAATTACAGAATTAAATAAAATTAAAGAGAATACAGTATGACAATCCCCAAAACAGAGTGATAATTTATATTCAAATAGAAATGGACAAGAATTTATCCAGTTCCAAACTTCTCTACAGGTTAGTGTATTCACATCTCGGGTTGGATGTCACCCAGTATACTGATAAAGTCCAAAAGAAATGTTTGGATCCAGAATAGCACCTAAAATTTTAAGCTTGAGTATATGTGTTGGATCTATGGTTTGGTTTGGGATGCTTCTGTACATTAAAAGGCAACATATATGCAATTCAACATTCATAGCCAAGTTAAATTCCCACAAAAAGATTACTTATTGTCATAGTCCACTCTTCTTCTATTCTACCACTAGATTCAGTGTTATAGCTCTATTTATTAGGAAGTTGGAGATAAAAACTGTCAGCCATCCTAGAGATGCGTCAGCCCAGCTCCCAACCCCAGCCACCTGTTAGCAGCTACCAGAATAAAAAAAGTTATTGTTAAAGAAAATGAAGTAAAATCTGTGTAACAGTTCAAGTGGTAGGCCTCAGTAAATGTGAAAGGGATAGACATACAAAGGAATACTAAGAAAAACAAATTTACAAGTCATACATTTGTTGTTGTACCTCCCCCTCTCTTCCAGCTCAGTAACCATTATGCCTGTTAGTTATACCAACCAGTAATCTATAGAGTAGGGGTTAAAGTAAGCTGGAACGACCTGGAATGCCATTCCAGGGCCCACTATTTTTAGGGGACTAGTGTTTCGGGCCCCCTTAAAATAGGAAATGGTGCCAGAATGCTGCTTTCCAGGGCCCACCATTTAAAAATAGCAGGCTCTGGAATGCAGCGTTCCAGTTCCATTTTCCATTTTTAGGGGCCTGAATGCTGGACCCCTAAAAGTAGCAGGCCCTGGAATGGCGTTCTTCTGCATTCTGGCAGGTGTGGGGGGGTGGGATCCCCTGCACACACACAGGCTGCAGTTTGCTGGCCCAGCACACTACCAGTGAGTACCGTGGCAGGCTGGCTCGTGCTGGGAGGGGAGTATTGGGGGTGCCTGAGTTGGGGGTGGGTATTGGGGGTGCGTACTGGGGGCTGGGGTGGATTTTGGGGACAGGGAAATGGATATTGGGGGAAGTAGGTGGGGTGCAGGAGGGGGCACAGATGTGAAGATGGGGGGCTTAGACATGCAGGAGGAGGGCCCAAACGTGCGGGAAGGAGGCCCACCTGAATAGGAGGGTTCCAGGGCCCATCAAATTATACTTTAACTCCTGCAGAGAAGGATTTATCTAGAGTGCAACTGAGAGCTCTGGACACCTGAATTCTGATTCCACCAGCTGTAGGAATACATTAAAGTCTTCCCCCTCACAAGCAAAAGTTTTTGATCCTCTCTCACCTCTCAGCATTTTTCTTTTCTTCTTGTGATTCTTTGTTTTAGCCCCATTGGTATAAATGGGTGAAGTTTGGGAAGTGAGTACCCAACAGTTATGGAGGGGATGGTATGATGGGACAGCTTAATTTGGGAATTGACTGATCTTTGACTACTAGTGGTAGATGTGCCCAACAGCCTGTGATGGGATGTTAGATGGGGTGGGTTTTAATTCACAACAGAGAATTCTTTCTGGGTGTCTGGCTGGTGAGACTAGCTCAAATGCTCAGGGTTTAGCGGAGCAATTTGGGATTGAGAAAGAATTTTCTCCCAGGACAAACAGGCATAGGCTCTGGAGGTATGTTGCCTCCTTTGCAGCATGGGGCATGGGTCACTTGCTGGTGGATTCTTTGTACATTGAAGTCTTTAAATTATTATTTGAGGACTTCGGTAACTCAGTCTTAGGTTATGGGTCTATTATAGGAATGGGTGGAGGAAGTTCTGTGACCTGCATTGTGGAGAAAGTCAAATTAGATGATTATAAGGGTCCCTTCTGACCTTATAGTGTATGAGTGTTGCTTGGAGGGTAGGAGTAGGCAGAGATCAGACAGACCAGAAAAAGGAGTCAGTAGGGAAATCTCTTTTGGAAGGAATGTAAGGAACCATTGAGAGAGGTGCAGTTGTCATCATGAATAAATTGGATTATGATCGGGAGGCTTATAAACAACTCTCCAACACAACATTCTACAGATTACTTTCCTCTGACCCCACTGAGGAATACCCAAAGGAATTATGACACCTACTCAAGAAACTCCCTAAGACAGCACAGGAACATATAAAGACAGAAACACCACCAGAACCACGGCCAGGGATGTTCTATCTACTACCTAAAATCCATAAAAAAGGAAACCCTGGGCACCCCATCATCTCAGGCATTGGCACTCTTACTGCCGGCCTGTCTGGCTATGTGGACTCCCTCCTCAGACCCTATGTTATCAACATCCCTAGCTATCTTCAAGACACCACAGACTTCCTGAGGAAAATACAGTCCATTGGAGGGCTTCCAGAAAACTCTATTCTGGCCACTATGGATGCAGAAGCTCTTTACACCAACATCTCACACAAGGATGGATTACAAGCTATTAGAAGAACTATCCCAGATGATGCCACACCACAGCTTGTCACTGAACTTTGTGACTTTGTGCTCACCCACAACCACTCCAGATTTGAGGATAATTTATACCTCCAAATCAGTGGCACTGCTTTGGGCACCCGCATGGCCCCACAATATGCCAACACCTTTATGGGCGACTTAGAACAACATTTCCTCAAGCCTCATCCCAAAACATTTCTCCTTTACCTACACTACATTGATGACATCTTCATCATCTGGACGTATGGCAGGGATGCTCTTGAAGGTTTTCATAGAGATTTCAACAATTTCCACTCCACCATCAAATTGAGCCTGGAACAGTCCACACAGGAGATCCACTTTCTCGACACTACAGTACAAATCAGGGATAGACACATCACCACCACCCTGTACCGAAAACCTACTGATTGATATAGTTACCTACATCTCTCGAGCTTCCATCCTAAACACACCACACGATCCATTGTCTACAGCCAAGCCCTAAGATATAACCGCATCTGCTCTGATCCCTCAGACAAAGACAGACATCTTGAGGATCTCTATCAAGCATTCTTGAAACTACAAGTACCCACCTGGGGGAGTAACAAAACAAACTGACAGAGCTAGACGGGTACCCCGAAGTCATCTTCCACAGGAGAGGCCCAAGAAAGAAAGCAACAGAACACCACTAGTCACCACATACAACCTTCAAGTCAGACCTCTGCAACAGATCATTAAGGACCTACAGCTATTCTAAAAGATGATCCCCCACTCTCTCAAGCGTTGGGAGACAGACCTCTCCTTGCCTACAGACAGCCGCCCAATCTTAAGCAGATATTCAACAGCAACTACAGATGTAACAATAGAAACATTAAAGCAGGCATGCACCCCTGCAACAAACCACGCTGCCAAGTCTGCCCACATATGTGCACAATAGATACCATCATAGGTCCTAATCAAGCCTGCTACTCCATCAAAGGCTCATTGACCTGCTCATCTACTAATGTGATCTATGCCATCATGTGCCAGAAATGCCTCAACACCTTATACATTGGACAAACAGGATGATCGCTGTGCAAAAGAATAAATGAACACAGAGCTGATATCAGAAATCACAAAACAAAGAAACCAGTTGCTGAGCACTTCTATCTTTCTAATCACTCAATAAATGAATTGTTAATGACTGTTGTCAGAGATGTGACTGGGACATCAAGACTTCAAAGAGAAACAGCTGAACTCGAATTAATATGCAAATTAAATTCTGTGAAAGCAGGACTGAATCGAGACTATAGGTTCTTTTCTATTACAAAAGGTGATTTGACTTCAGGCTTCCCATGGTTTGAACCTAACAACTGCTCTGATTTGCTGTTACTGTATGACTTGATCCTATGTTTTACACCCCCTTGCATTTATTTTCATTTCATTCTGTAAGTTCACCCATCTCTGAAGCATCTGACGAAGCGGGATTTTCTCCCACGAAAGCTCATGCAAAAAATAAATCTGTGAGTCTTAAAGTGCCACACGATTCCTTGGGTTTTTTTGCTGGACTAGACTAAGACGGCTATCCCTTTGGGAATTGAGAAAATGAAGATACTCCTTATGAAAGGAGGAAAATTGGCAGAAAACCCTCCACTTGAAACTGCAGGATAGGGTGGAGAAGAAGGTCACCAGCAAAGATGGGGAGAGCCAGGGACTGACGAAAAAGAATTTTCCTTGTATTCGGAATGTTCCTTAACACTTTGCCTTGATCCTCCTGAAAGAGCTTTTGGTCCTCCAATTCAGTTTTTGATCCTATACATTTCAATAGTGAAGTCAATGTGGCAATAGGTCATCAGATAGACCTACAGATCTAGTGCAATCATGGGCCCTCAAGGAAATCCACTACTAATGGTTTAAAAGGGTTACTCATTGGGAAGACAGTGTCAGGGCCCTCAGAAGAATATGGTGGGTTAGCTTCCCTTAGTTTTAATTCCACACAAGAGGAAGGGGAAAAAAAGAGGAGGGCTAAGTAAGGCAGTAGGACTGAGGCAACTCTATCTCCATGTTTCCACCATGCAGAAGACAAAGAAATGGCAGGACAGGAGTGGTCTAGGACTTTTATATCTTGGAGAATTGATCATTCTTGCCTCTTGGCTCCTCATAATGGAACCTTAATGCTTAGCATAAAGGTTATCAGATAGCGAAGATGCACAAGTATCCATTAGACCATTTGTTTGGTTCTTCTACCCCAACTAGCATCTAAGTGGGTTTTTTGGTACAACTGTGAAAATGGCAGCCTTGCAATATCAAACTCTTATAACAAAGTATTTTATTTTAACACCACTGAACTGCTCTATCATAATGGTTTCACTGGCAAACCATTGGGTTATACTTACAACATTTCCTCTTTTCCAATTTCCACCACATTCACAGTCAGTTTCCATACCACTTTGTGTTAACATATTTTGTGTCTTTTATACCATAGACATCTTTGACTGGAAGATCCACAAGAATCTTTCAGTAGCAGGATACTTCCAGCTACTTCAGCATACTGCTGACTTCCCCCTATCCCCAATGAGAGGCATAACTGAGCTGAGTCTTATGATAAATCAGAAAAAAATGTTTCTTTCTAATAGACAACAGGAGCAGCTACTATACACTAAAGCTGTGAATAGATAAAAGGTTAGAAGCTTTCATAAATATATGAAAAACTGATTCATCATCTCTTTGACAATTCAGAAATTACAGTTTAAATACCTTAAATTACATGGGATTATGCAATAATAAAAGAAAAAAGTTGGCAAAATGGATGTGCATGAGCTGTCAGCAGTATAAATCATAAATTACATCTTTCAACTCTCTTCTGATTATAAAATTAATATCCTTCAATAGGTGTTCACGTATAATCAACCATAAATCTATACAGACCTACAGTATAGTCAGTCACTGTCCCTGTTAAAGTCCTCAACAACTTCTTTTTCAGCTTCAAAAAGCCAATAAAAATATTTAAAACAAAAATTTCCTGTGATAAAGGTACAAAGGATTCCCACTGAATACTAAAAGCGTTTGATCCTATCTCATCTGTCAGCACTGCCTTTCATATTCCTTCTTGTGATTCATTTCTAACCACCTATAAAGCTTTCATTCATAATACTGTGAGTGTGCTTGAATTTTCTTAAGATGTTCTATTACTTTTTAATTCTGTCACACCTTTCTGCCTCAGAGAATGATTTTTCTAACTTTGTATGTCATTTTACTAACTGAAATATTCAGTGGTGGATAAAACTCTTCATGAGAAAATAATTTTTTAAAAAAACCCAGCAGATGTGAAATTTAAGACTTCCTTCCTATAATTCTCTTTACTTTTCACTGCAACTTTTTTTAATTATAAATTTTAATATATTGTACAGATAGTTGAAACACAGATATTTGTTTACCAGTAATCAGTTGCCTACTGAATAGTACTAGTTGGGAATTTTCTGACAAAACATTTTGCATTTGAAAATATCAATTAAAGAAAACCAAAACTGTTTGGGAAAATGCATCTGATCAATCTCCCAGTTTAAAAAACTTTAGGAAGCATAAAAAAAAAAGAGGTTGCAAATTCTTGAAATGAAAAGTTGCAGTTTTTCACTCCAAATGACTTTTCATTTTGACATTTTAGTTAATTTATAGTAAAAAAAAAGGCTATAAAATTTTAAAAAGTTGTGCATTTTGACGTAGAAAGATCTAAGTTGAGAAAAACATAGCCTATTTTAATAATTAGATAATTTGAAAACTAAAGGAACCACAACAGCTCTTGCAAACTGAAGGGAAAATACCTTAACTAACACAAGGACAAACTCCCCTGTTCTGAGCCCTTAGCTGCCTCATGTGCCGCTGCATCTATGCCACTGCCTGCTTGGGTGTCTGCCTGTATAGCTCCCTGGGGAAAGCCCCACATTCCTCTGTTGCGTGGGGCATGGTTCACTTGCTGGTGGGTTCCCTGTATCTTAAAGTCTTTAAACCATGGTTTGAGGATTTTAAGAAGTCAGTCATAAGTTACTGGTTTATTACAGGTGTGAGTGGATGAGCTTTTGTGGCCTGTATTGTACAGGAAGTCTGACCAGATGATCATATTAATCCATTCTAACCTTAAAGACTATGAGATTCAATAGCTGAATAGACAGAAAGAAAACATTATGTAAATATTAGCAACAGGACATCAAAATGGCAAAAAAGATGTCAAGTTCTATAAGCCATAGGTAACTTGAAGACCTTCAGAAAGACCCACTTTATGACTCTTTTGAGAGACCAAAACCACTTACCAACCATCATAATCAAAGATTCAGTATCTGTTATTGTCTTTAGACAGACAGCTTTGACACAAAAATCTGATGCAGAAAAACCTAACATAATAGACACTGTCATGGATGGTGTTTTTGAAACAACTAATGTAATCGTTTGCTAAAAAGAAAAAAAAAACACCTTTCCTACTTCAAAATATTTTAAAAGGGACATTTAAGTAAGGTAGTTTAGGCCTAAAGTGTGACCAGAATACACTGACATTATTATAATTTGCTGGAGATTAGTATGCAAAATTTATTTCACTACTTCACTGATGAGAAATTACCAGCACACACAAAATACATATCTACTTGCACGCATGACATGGGAGTTCTTACATTCTCTGTGGGCTAACCATCAGAAGTATCACAACAAAGAACCACCCTCATCATTGGTGTACGTAGATGTGATTTTGCTGAAGTTAATGGAACTGTGTCTGATTACGCCAGCCATAAATCTGACCCTCTAGAATAGACAAGCTTACATGTTTCTGCAGAAAATCATCAGTGACATCAGAGAGCCTCATGATTCATCTCTCATGTTGAAAATGAATGAAGTCAGTTGTCAGACTATCTGAAAATCCAGTGCTTTTGCACTGTTTGTGACGGGGCAAGTAGCAGTTAAAAAAACAAAACAAAACAAACAAAAAGAGCTAGAGAGCATTACAGGGCTGTGACTCACCCAGAAGGGCAAATAACATGTTCCCGTCTTTGGAACACTAGCTGTGTCTCAGAAAATGTGGCTGCAGTGTTTGGCATGATGCCAGAAGATATGTTGCTTCCAATGCTAAGGTTGGGAGATGTGCCACTAGAGGGAAAATGAAAGTCAGCCCTCTCAGTGGGACTGCTATGTGAGCCAGTGTCTACTGGACATGCCAAGGCAGCTTCTCGCTCACCAAAACAGGTTTTGCCGTGCAGAGGAGATTTCATTTTTAATCTTCCTTCTCGAGGTTCAAGGAACTCATAGAAGAAGCTTTGACTCTTAGAAGGGGCACTACAGGAGGTCTAGGACACTGGCAAAGAAGGAAGCGGCTTATGCAGAATTTCTAGGAGATACTGTGTACAAGATAGGGATAGGTGAATGTGCCATTCCTAATTCTGAATCTATTTGAAAATCATAGGTTGAAAATTAAGAAGACTCAATCTGTTTGCTGCTGCCTTCTGTAACATGATTATTTTTCCATTGTAGCTTGGTGAACACCCCACGCTGGAGCAGATCACCTCAGGCGTTTTATTTTTACATTTTTTTGTTCAGGATACTTGGCAAGATCACAATGTTCTCATTATTTTAGTACTCAGTTTGTATATGCCTGATTCATCAGTGCTTCAGATAGACGAAAGAAGAGCATCTATGCAGAGCTGTACCTTACCCTTGAAAAGTACTGTAAGCATTTTTTCCAGTGGCATAGTTGCAGTCTGTGAAAATATAAGTGGAACAGAATTATGAACACTCCCATTATTTTGGAAAAATAATGGCGTATCCAAAACTTCTGTTTAATTTTAAAGCTAAATTCACAGAGAACCTCTTTTTTACCTCTCTGAAATACTACTTATTTTTTGTTCAGTACTGTTGCTGTCTTTGTTTGCCTCTTAATTTAGAGGTTTATGAAGGGTGTTGTCTCAATGCCTGATTCTCCTCTCTCACAGCATGATTCAAGGCCTATGAAAATCAAAGGGAAACTTACATTGACTCCCACAGGCTTGCACAGGTGTAAATTAAAAACCCCACCACTGAAGTCAGTAAAGTCACACTAGTATACACTGGTGCAAATTAGAGAAGAATCAGGTACAGAGGATTTCCAATTCAGCCACAAGCACAGCATCAGAAATTTAACAAGACAGCCTGTTTCCATGAGAGTCATGGCCAACTTGTTCATAATAGAAAGTTTCAGTGAGTTTGGAGAAGCATGCAAACTTTTGGGGACATATCTGGACCAAGCCCAAACTACAAACCTTGTCAAACACACACACCATTACACACTCTGGCCTTCAAATCTATATATTGACAAATACTGTAAGTGGTGGGAGGACACTATTTCAGTCATAGTCCACACCCAATGACTGACACATAGTTCCACCTCAGCCGCCAGGACAAATTTCCAAACTGAATATGACTATAAGAGATGTTTCATACAACTAACTGCAACCAAAGAAGAGAAAGTGTGTGGACTTTGTGTCCCATTCAGAATCCTAGAAAGAAAAAAATCAAATTGAAAAGCTCTGCATTTCAGAAGAACACATAACTCTTCTTTTGCTTCCATTTTAGTCAACACAGTTGGCTTTATTCTCTTATCTACTAACCACTATCTGCTGCTCTAGTATGAGCATACATTATATTTTTATCCCCCTTAAAGTCTCTTTTTCAGTTATAGTGGTGTAAAGTGGCCTTAGTGTAAATGAGAATCTGGCCCACTAACAGACTGATATATGCACTGTTTGGAGAGGGCAATCTGCATGTTTGCAAGTAAACAAACAAAGCTGATAAAACCAGCGGTTAAATAACTAAGATTAATTAATCCGAACGTCTGATCCAAAGTCCGCTGGCTGCAGGGGGCTCTAGATCAGGACCTTGGTACCTGGCCAAACGTTACAGGAAGAACAAACCTAAACAAGTTACAGAACTTCTCTGTGCCTCATTTTTCTCATCATGAGCTTGGTGCTAATATCTGTCTCTACTGTAATCCTCATATTGTGAGGATTAATCAGTTTCTGTTTGTGAGATACTTTGCAGCTCTCAAAGTGCAAATGTGTTCTTATTAGTGCTCTGTGACCTGTGGCCCGAAGGCTCAGAGAGAAGGGAGATCACTACTGACATCTGCTGATGACCATTTGTGCCTTTGAAAGTCTTCTCTAGTACTGATGGTAAGGTTTTTTCATTTACGAATGTCAACACCACAAAAAAAGGAATCATTGCCATAATTACTAGTGTGGACCTTTGTTGACAGACTCAGGGAAGAGACCAAGTATTTGCCCTTTAGATTGAGCTGGAGGTACTTTGGATATTATTAGGAGCCTTGTGCTGCCTGCATTTCTAAGGATAAACAGCGACTTGCAATTCTAATACTGTCCAACTAGTTCCTTACAAAAACATTAATATTCACACACAAAGTAAATGAAGAGAACAAACCTAAACCATTGCAATTGTTAACACAATCACTGCTGGAGGAAAGATAATGCCAGTGCACCAGGCCTGGGACCCACTGAGGACAAATGCAATAATGACTGGTTACTTAGAGATACCCTCAGGAGGCCTCTATTAACCTAAACTTGCAGAACTGCTAGGAAAAATGATTAGCCCAGCCTCAAAATCTACTTACCAGTCCTTTACCACAGGGATCAAAAAGGAAGCTAATGGCATTTCAATTGCCGAAAAAACCCCCCCTCAAGTAATTAGTTGTTCTATGCTGGTGGGTTAGTAGAATTTTGTAAAGCTGAGTTAGACTCTTGTGGGAATATCTGATACAATACATTGTCACTGCTTTCCTGGAGACACAGTAGCAAACGACATTCCCACAGTCAGGGACCTTACATCGGTTCTGATTCAGCAAAGCACTTACACATGGGCTTAATGCCAAGAACTTGTTTAAGTCTATCAGTACTCAGAGAACGCAGAAAGCATGTCGTTAAGTCTCGTTTGAATTGAATTTTAGCATGTGCTTAAGGACTTGGCTGAATTGGGACCTAAGAGTTGGCAAATAAGTTAGTGTGCTGTATGGGCCACATTACTCAGAAGTCCCTCTTATGGGTATACGTTCAAGTCAAATGTGGCATAGAAGATAGATTATGGGAAAATTTAGGGGCCAGCCATGCTGTCTGGTGAAACCTACTTCTACCAAAAGTACTTTAAAGAATGACTAATGGAAGGCAAATGGCAGGAAAGCAAAGACAGACGATGTTTAGGTCAATTATTATTTCACTGAGGAAGCTCTTTTCATGTGGACAGTATCACAGTTGAGCCCCCTGAGGGCCAAAGCAGAATGTGACTGAAATGGACAGACTTAAAATGCATTATCAGTTAATATATATGTTTAATGACTAGTAATTTATTTTTGTTGCATAGTGTTTAGCCTTATTTGCCACCTGAAGATCATGTTACACTTAATAGAAATACCAGTGAGCAGTGAAAGAAAGGAGCTCACCTCCATAGCTTTAAAACAGATGTCATTTGCATTTCTATTCTGCAAACAGGAATAAATTCCTGACCTGACCCCTCACAGAAGTGAAAGTTGTGTAAAATATACCTTTATATATTTTTAAATTTTATCTTAGCGGGGGAATTGTGATGTTTAATCTTTTATGAACTAATTGAAACACTCAAATAAACAAAGATGTAAAATTAATCTATAAAATGCTGTACACAAATTTTCACTGTGCTCACACTTCCATCCTGAAATACTATTCTTTCTTATTCCAGCCTTGAGATTTTTCTAAAATTTGTAATAGTAATACATCTGCTGTTAACTCAGTCTCCTTTTCTTATGCTCCAAAATACCAGCTGGTTTTCAGAAAATACATATCTTTTACTTACCTATAATTCTACAAAAGAACTAAAAACAAGGTGCATGAGAATAAGCATAGGATCACATCAGACTTTAATTCTGAGTTCTTACACATCCAAAATAAGCAGGATGTGGTTTAAGGGCAAGTGCAATTAAAAAAAAAAAAACTGAGATCTTAACATAGCAAAAAAAGTAAAATGTATGTTTGTCTTGGTTTGTCCTCACTTAAAATACCTTCAAGTCCTGACCATTTTAATTAGCTCAACATCATTTATAAACTTCCACGTTTTAGGATCTAAATGTTGGATTCCATTGCTCTAAACAACATTGATTGATGCTAGTTTGGAACACCAAAAGAAATACTCTTTGATACTTTATTTAGTTAGCAGAAATAGCCAAACAAAAACCCAGTAGTAATATAAAGCAGATATGTACTCTAACTTGGGTTAAATGGTAAAACTCTTCTGTGGTTCTTAGTACACATAGGAACGTATTACATTTTGGTGTTGCAGGAATAACATTGCACTGAGACCACACAGATGCTAAAATCATTACTAAAGTTGCAATACTACAATTCTTAGCTGTGCATAACTTTCACTGAGGTACATGGGAGTTCTCTGGGTTGAAGGACTGCAGGATCAGATTCTTATTAAAAGACCACCTACATCCTCTCCACTGTGTGCTAGGTTTAGGTACAGTACCTTAGGGAGTCTTTTCAAGCTGTATAAGCCATTATACAAGATATCAAGAACCGGACTGCTCTTGCAGTTGATGAATTGGGATTCAAGAGATCTAAATTCAGCACCTGGCTCTGCCACAGAGTTCCTGTGTGTCATTTAGAGTCACGTTTTTAAAAAAACTTAGGACCCAAAGTTTTCAAGAACTCAGCACTATAATCTGGGCTCAGATTTTCAAAGGTGCCCAGCTCCCAGAATCTCTCCTTGTGACACTTATGGCTAGATTTTCAAAAATTCTCAGAATGCCAAAGTGCTGAGTGCTTGTGAACATCTAACTATATAATTTGGAATTTAAATGGAGCTGAGCTCTTTTAAAATGTGGTTACTCCTGCATGTTCTAAGTTGTATTGTTTACTCCTTCACAGAGGACAAGAACCAGCAGCCACCCAATGAAATGAATAGGTAGCAGGTTTAAAGCAACCAAACAAATGGAAGCACTTCATATAACTATACAGTAAACCAGTAGACCTTGTTGCTACTGGGTGTAGTGAATGACAGAATTATGATGGGTTTAAAAAAAAACCTACATAAGTTCATGGTGGAGAGGTCCATCAGTGGCTATTAGTCAAGACATTCAGGGATACAACCCCATGCTCTGGGTGTCCCTAGCCTCTGATTACAAGAAGCTGGGAGTGGATGACAAGGGATGGATCACTCAGTGATTGCCTGCTCCCTTCATTCCCTCTGAAGCACCTAGGATTGGCCACCACGTGTTAGATGTACTATTGGTGTGACCCAGTATGGCTGTTTTTATGTTCTTTCAAAAATCCAGCCTTTGAACTCCCTTCCTCATCTGTAAAATGGCGATAATAATCCTTTTTGTCTGTTCAGATTGTACACTCTTCAGGGCAGGTACTATGTTTTTGTGCAGTGCCTAACTCAGTGGGGGCCTCTAAGCACTGCCATAATGTTATAATGTAACTAATAATATCACCTTAGCAAGCTGTCATATGACAGAAGGAACCAATGACTAATCCAGGAGTCTGCAACTTGTGGCTCTGGAGCTGCATGTGGCTCTTTGGCTGTCCCCTTGCAGCTCCAGGCTCGGGGACTTCCCTGCCACCAGGGGGACTGCTCCTGGTTCTGCTCCCCCTTCCCCCATCAGGGGATCGTGTGGCAAGCACACAGTCCAGGTCTCAGCTCCTCCTACCAGGAGCCTACAACCATCATGACTCTCAAAGTAAGTGGTTATTGAAGGAATTTTTAAAAATGGCTCCTCTTATCTTGCAGGTTGCCAACCCCTAGGCTAATGGGACTGCTCTTGCATTCCAAAGTGGGAGTGTTCTGTGAGGTGTCCCAAATTAGCTAGCTTAAAATAAGCCTCATGTGATAAACCACAGTTATTTGTTAACACTAGCAACCAACAAGTGTCAGTCTATTTCAGCTGATTTCCACCTTGCTCAGCATTTCTCTGCATGTGCTTAATCTGTGTGATTCTAGGCGCATATATGCAACAGAAAGTTCAGAGGCACACAAATAAAACGAAAAGAAAAAAACAAAAAAAAGGAAAAAAGCTAACCAAACTTTTTGAACTTGAGAAGCAATCAAGCTAAGTGGCATATTGAGTGGGGTCCAACAAGTATCAGTCTGCAGATGATACTAAGCTGGGAGGAGTTGTAAGCAAGTGCATTTGGAGGATAAGATTAAAATTCAAAACAGTCTGGACAAAGGGGAGAAATAGTCTGAAGAAAATAGGATGAAATTAATCAGTACAAATGCAACATACTCCACTTAGGAAGGAACAATAGATTGTGCACATACAAAATAGGAAATGACTGCCTAGGAAGGGGTACTGCAGAAAGGGACCTGGGATTTAAAGTAGATCCCAAAGTAAATATGGCTTAACAATGTAACAGTGTTGCAAAAAGCGCAAACACCATTCATGGATGCATCAGCATGAATGTTGTTAGCAAAGCAGGAGAAGTGATTCTTCCATTCTGCTTCACACTTGATAAGGCCCAGCTGTGGTATTGTGCCCTCCTCTGATGTCATATTTCAAGAAAGATATGGACAAATTGGAGAAAGTACAGAAAAAATATAAAAGGTCTAGAAAACATAAGTTATGAGGGAATATTAAAAAAAATTGTTTGTTTAGTCTGGTGATGAGAAGACTGAGGAGGCCATGACAACAGTTTTCAAGTACATAAAAGGTCATTCCAAAAAGGAGGATGAAAAATTGTTCTCGTTAACCTCTGAGGATAGGACAAGAAACATGAGGCTTAAATTGCAGCAAAGGAGATTTAGGTTGGACATTAGGAAAAACTTCCCAACTGTCAGGGTAGTTAAGCACTGGAACAAATTGCTGTGGAGGCTGTGGAATCTCCTTCACTGGAGGTTTTAAAGAACAGATTAGATGAACATTTGTCAGGAATGATCTACTTACCATCTTGTCTTCTTTCACAGCAGGGGACTGGACTAGATAACTCTTTGAGGTCCCTTCCAGCCCCATATGTCTATGCTTTTGGTCAAAGTAGGTTTCTATCCACACATAATACCAGTAAAGCCAGACTACTATACCAGCCAGGGTACAGATGGTATAAATCACAGTAGCTGTACCCAGTCCATAGGGATGAAGAGGGAGAGTGTAGAGTTGGGCCCATAGCTCACCATCACATCACACCAGCCAGCAGGGCTCTGGTAGAGGCAGAGGTATATGTTATGCTCTTCCAAGAGGTGGTACAGTGGGGGCAAGCCCCCAGAGCACTGGGTGATCATGGGAGGCACTGCACCTCCTAGTCTTCCTCTGTGGCAGTGTGATGATACCAGTGACTTGGGGTTGTGTCTATCAGGCATACTGGAGCTCTTAAGGTTGCAGCTATGTTTAGAAACTGGGCAGGGCCTCTTCCACAGCACAGGGAAAATGGGGGAGTTTATAGCTTAGTGTCTTCTAGCATAGTCCAGCAGGGACATTGAAATCCTGCTGAAATGGTTGGCTATAACTATTGTCTATGAAGCCAGCCTGGTTCTGATTCCAGCAGGTACAGGGCCAAAAAGAGAGGAAAAACAAGCATCCACCTACACAGGCTCTGATATGAGTCAGGGGCAAGGTCACACCCCATGATGGGGCAGAATTCAGTATCCACTGATTCCTTTTATAACTGCCCACCAGATTTTCTGACTCCCTCATTGATCAGACTCCCAGTTGTCATGGTATTCTTTCACACCTTTTTCATCATTGATAGGCTCAATATTGTAGCAAGTGGTGGGTACAAGATTCTCAAAGGTGTACAGAGTTGGGTGTTGGTGCTGGGCTGCAAATAGCATTCATTTAATCATAAAATTGTCTGGTGATGCATTTACTACTGGTCTTTTGATTAATGACTGTACTGATATCAGTCTTTCAGTGTCTTTATCTCCTGGTGGTACCATATGCAATGTGCTGATTCTAGCCTTGGCAAGTTTATTGCAATATGTTTTTACCCTGTCAATGTGACTCTGTAGCAAATCCGCTTGGGTGGTCACAGGTCCATATTGCAAAGGGGCAGCATTGTAGGACCTAATCAAGCCAGCTACTCTAGCAAGGGTTTATTCACCTGCTCATCCACTAATGTGATTTATGCCATCAGGTGCCAGAGATGTCCCCACACCTTATACATTGGACAGACAGGATAATCTCTGTGCAAAAGAATAAATGGGCACAAAACTGACATCAGAAGTCACAACTTTGAAAAACTAATTGCTGAGCACTTCCATCTTTCTAATCACTCTGTGAATTATTTGTTAACAGCTGTGCCCAGCAAGTCTATGGGACATCAAGACATCAAAGAGAAACAGCTGACCAAGCACTGATATGCAGATTTAATTGTGTGAAATCAGGATTAAATTGTGACTATGGATTCTTTTCCCATTACAACAGGTGATTTGACTTTACCTTCTTCTATGTGCTGTTTCCCAGTGTTTGGATCTTAACAACTGCTTTGATTTGGTGTTACAGTATGATCTTATCCAATATCTTACACTCCTCTGCATTTATTTTCCTCCCATTCTGTAAGTTCCCCCATATTCAAAGCATCTGATGAAGTGGGGTTTTCTCCCACGAAAGCTCATGCAATAAATAAATTTGTTAGTCTTTAAGTGCCACAGGACTCCTTGCTTGTTTTGCAGGTCCATATTGGTAACAGAAGGCTTGACTGGCCATGTGACCATCTGTTTGCTTGAAATTTCTGTTCCTTGCACTCAGCTAGTACAGGAGTTTAGCTGTTCAACTTACCGGTATGTGGGTAATGGCAACTGAGTTCTGTGATTGGTTGCAGTTGTTAGCAGGCAATAGAAATTAGACTTCCTGATTGCATAGGCAGCACTACCTCATAGGATGATGGACCCAGTATCAGAGTAGTGGGAGTATCGGATGCACACTATACTCGGTAACATGGCATAGTGCAGAACTGCAGTCGCAAATGAGTAGTAGGAAGAGCAGCAGGGATTGCACAACTCTTTGCTTCTGTTAATACACAAGTGAGGCCATTCTGCAGGGAGGTTCCAGTACAACAACTGGGCCCCTGTTGTGGTCGTGATCAGGTTAAGGTACTTATGGGCACTCTTTGGAATGATGATGGAGCAGTGGTGTTTGTAGAAGCAAACTATATGCTGGTGCACTTGCTTCAAGTTTTTTACAAACACTATATAAACTGAGGTCCGGTGGGCTGGATGCTGGTCTGGGATTCAGGGAAGGGAGATTCTATTCCTAGCTCTGCAACTGGCTTGCAGCATGACCATGGGCAAGTCATTTCACCTCTCTTGTGCCTGTCAGGGAGCCAGCTGCAGCACCGTCAGTCTCCTAGCAACAAACTGCACATAGCAGATCTTGGCAGGGGCTGCACGATTGACTATGCCCGTATTGTTCCAGAATCCTGATTCTTAACTCTGACTTGGCTCAATTGCTCTCTGACCTCCAATGACTCCGACCACCAACCCCAACTGCCCAAATTCCAGTTATAATCCTGAGAGTGCCTCCGTTTCCCCATCTTTTAAATAAAGATAATGATTCTGATCTCCTTTGTAAAGTACTTTGACACCTATATATTATCAGTTAGGTATATATTATTCTAGAAAGCTGCCATATAGACAGGGCCTAGAAAATAACAGAATATCACATATTATTTTTGGGTGAAGAGGTGGGAAGAAAAAATCCGCAAGTTTAAAGCCAGTTTAAGATTCTCTACATAACTGAAAAATAAGGCAAAAATTCCATTTTGTTTTAAAGTTAAAAAAAAAAGCAAAAAAGAACATGAATCACAACACCCCAGATGTTACTATGGCTGCTTTCAGAAAGTCTTCTATGAAATGGACTTTATTTAAAATGGCAACCCATCCAGTGAACCTAAAGGATCGAAATCTGTTCCCATCAAAAGGAAAAAAAAAATCAAATTTCCATCTATTACTGAATTAGGCCCATAGAGAGAAGTCAAAGGAAAAAATGTAAAAATGAGATAAACAGTAAAATGTGCTATTAGTTTATTAAAAAAAAATTATTAAACACAAACGCCATCCTGAGGTACTTCTGAATCTTCAGCTTCACCCAGGTCTTTGATCCTCTGTGGATGGGCTCCCTTTACAAAGGGTCAGAACATGTCTTGTGACATGACATGACCATATATACAACCCCCAGTAATCTGATGTGATGCAAATTATAAAATGTGAGGCTTTCTTTTCAGGGTGTAAACCCACTGTGGGTAGCACTTTAGTTGTGCTACAGTATTTGAGCCCCTTCCAGGTTCTTCAAAATATCTCTAATAAGTACAGTTAGACATATAACATATATTTTCAAAAGCATCAAAGTTCAAACAAGATTATCCATGGAGTTTTAAACACAGGGTCTCAAAAGTTACAATATTTTTGGTTGTGGAGGAAGAAGCTATGGTACCTCAGAAAACCACATTTTCAGCATGAAGGCTTTGATCCTACAAAGACATGCTATGTGCTTGACTTTATGCATGTGAGTAACCTCACTGTTACTACTTGTGTGCAAAAAGTTAAGCACATGTATAACTCTACAGAATCAAGGCCTGAATTTGGCTAGGTGTATTTTTTCCTCATTGTCCCAGGGAAAAGGAGAGGCTA
Source organism: Podocnemis expansa (assembly GCA_007922195.1). NCBI lineage: Eukaryota > Metazoa > Chordata > Testudines > Podocnemididae > Podocnemis > Podocnemis expansa. The sequence goes on from ML681966.1 coordinate 78,074,433, forward strand.
TTGATCTCACTGAATCTGCCACTGTCAGTGCTGACAATTTATTTAGCAAACAGCATAAGGAAGTCTAAGAACCATGAAGCAAGAGCTTTGTTACAAATCTGGCACTCACCTGCAGTTCTGAATAATTAAATTATTTTTTCTACCTGCTCCAAACTAGGATTTCTTCAAATGTTTCTGTTGAAACCTCATCCAATGTTTTGGTTCCAAAGTCTTCAGGTGGAAAAACCAGGTTCATCTTCAGCTCTACATTTGTTTTTGGTGGAATCCCTCCTACTGATCTTGCTGTCAGTGTAACAAAGGACTGTCACATTACACCAGACTTTACAAAAGAACATTTATGCAAAACTCAATGTGCTTGGCTAGTAATTTGTTGAGTCTCCCCTGCTATTACTGCAGATGTTTTTTGTTTAAATAATCACTCTCTCCACCAGCAGCCAGCTTCTTCTTCTGCTGCTGCTGCTTAATTCAACAGTAAATAATTGAGCCTATGTTTCTGACATCGCTGTCTGCTGCCATAGAAAAGAACAATGCCACCATAAGAATCAAAAGGGAAAGATGTCATTTGACTCCATATTTAAATACTTCAAGTCAAAATTTTAAAGGGTCATCAGCCTGGTCTCCATTTGTGCTCGTACAATTTTGATTGTCCAGTTAGTTTGCATGTGCAGTTTTTATGCACTGACGACAGAATTTACATGCATAAAATCTGTATGAGACAGGGTGTAGCATGAGATAATATATTCTTGTGTGGTATAAAGATTTGTTGTTGGAAGTCTGGGCTGCATTACTTCCAGGCCAAATAATGGTTGCACTACTTGCTAGAAGCAAAGCCATGAATGAGTTACACAGACATCCCAAAAGAATTCCAATAAAGCCTTTGTACTATACAATATCACCATATATTTTGAATATATAATAGATGTTATAGGAAGACTATTTTAGGAACACATTAGAGTTTTAAACATTATTCACAATGTTTTTTAAATCCATCTTTCAATAAAGTCAAATACCTTAATTAATCAGAGTGGGAAGGAGGCACTGAATGATTGGGTCTGTTGAACTAAGATCAAAAGTGGAGGTGTGTTCAAGATTTCCTCTACAGAACAGCCTTTGTGTCCTTAAGATGTGAGATAATCAATACAATATTTAGCATGCTGGATGTGACTGCCAGATTTCCTTCAGTCCTTGGTGCTGCTCTCTGCCTCCTGATGCAGGGGCCATGATGGGGAGGGAGAGGGCATGTTAGAAGAAAGAGGATGTGTGGCAGAGTGGAGCTCTAAAGGTCTCTAAAGACCTTGCCTGACAACATCTGTAAGTGGTGCTGGGAGTAGAGCCAACTACGAGGATCAGGAAGCTACAACTAGTTCCCTGACCCTCCACCATCCCTTCACCTCACATTAAGGAGAGCTCTGACACATGAAAGAAATAGGAAATGATTAACATGACACTCACTGAAGTATTAAGGCTTCATGCGCAATATTTCCAAAAGAACCAAAGTCAATGAGAAGTAGGTGTGTAATTCTCTTAGGATATTTTGAACATTTTACACCATATATATAAGTGAGTCATCATGAATTCCTTCAGCAAACAACTTAGGCTTTCTCTCCTGCCTCTGTTTTAGCTGCTGTTTCCGTAAGGTGTAATTAGTTTGGTGAATAACTCATGCATTTCTCATTTACCTGTTAAAACCTATATATTTTGCAGAGTCTGTACAGCAATAAAAAAACCTAAGAATAGCATTGTTACTACTACTGATCACAATAATTTCTCATCAAGTGCTTTTTATCCACAGATCTTGATGCTTCTTTAGTAATATCTGCCTTCACAGTGCATGGATTGTACTACAAATTAAAAAAAGCAGTTTGTGTGAATTAAGACATGCTATAATGTATTTATCATCACCAGCAAGACAAAATAAAAGAGATGAGAAAGAGTGAGAGTTGGTAAATTGGATGATAGGGCTAAATGTGGCTAAAATAAGGATGTCATAGTAATTTCTGTGTGTGTATTTTCTGGTGCTAGTAAATTAGAGGCAATGGTCTGAACTTGAGATAGAATTTATTTACAAATTTGATTGCATTGCTTAAGCCTTAATAGGAACTCTGATTTTTTTCTCTCATTACAATAGGTGATTTGACCTCATCTTCCTCTATATGCTGTTCCCCAGTGTTTAAGTCTTTACAAGTGCTTTGAGTTGCTGTTACAGAGCATCCTGATCCCCTGATTTACACTTCCCTGCATTTATTTCCTCCCATTCTGTAACTTCTCCCCATCTTCAAAGTGTCTGATGAAGTGGGATTTTCTCCCATGAAAGCTCATGCAATAAATATATTTGTTAATCTTTAAGTGCCACAGGACTCTTTGTTTGTTTTACTGAACTAGACCAACATGGCTGCCCCTTTGAAACTTGTCTTAATTCTGGCTCCCTCAAGCAGCACCAGGGGTACTGGAACAATTTTTACTTTCGAATGCTGAGAGCCATTGAATGAAACTATAAATCCTGTATATAATGAAATCCATTTCAAGCCAGGCAGTATGGCTGCTCCCCACATCCCTAGTTCCAGCACCTCTGAGCAGCACCCTTGGAATATTTAGGTTAAATGTTCCAGATGCTCGTAGGCTGTGTGCTTCACCAGAAAGGAGAGGCAGAAATGTCTAGGGGCTTCTTTCACTATGATGACACACACATAGTGAAACAATCACACACGTGTGTGTGTGTGTGTGTGTGTGTGTGTGTGTACACACACGTATTCATCCCACTGCCATTTATAAGAAGTGCTTACTTATTATATAGATAAACTACAAGCTAAATTAGCAAATGATTTCAGCCTGGAAAACACCCCTCCCAAAGAAATTCACTCCTTTATCCAAGAATCCCAGCTTTCAAAAGTCCACAAATATTGCTTAAGTTTTTTTTCAGATTATTCTCCTGCACCTGCTTCATCGGAAGGGCATCAAAGTATTTTCTCTGGCAAACATCTAATTTATGAATAAATAAGTAGCTGGGGCATGAGGAACTAGAATAATAAGGTTGTGCCTTAAAAGTCTGGTGAAAGGGGCTGCTCAAAGCCTGCCCAAACGTTGTGCAAATTAGATTTCCTTTGGGAGACTGCTTCCAAGACAACAGGATGAGTGCAGAAAGGCTCCCCCCCCCCATTAGTCATTCTTTTTCCTCCTCCTCCTCCTTTTAAAAGGGATTCTATTCTATTAATTGGTTAGACAGCCTCCGAGGGCCCCAAAACTGTTCTTCCACAGATCAAGTAATGTGCATATGTGAGTGAATACCAAGCCACTGGAAGCCTACCCACCAAGCCTCAGTTAAACTGTTTCCTCCAGGATGAACAATCATGCACTGTAAAGTTTTCTGCAGGTGTCTAGGGCTGTCAGATGGCCTCTGTTTATTATTGGTTTGCTGTGTACAGGGAGGCAGGCCAGGCCATCAGTAACTACTCTGTGCAAATGGGTCAGGGAAATGAAAATAAAGCCTGTAGAGCAGGAACTGTTAGGGTCTGGGGTTTTGCTGGCAAGGCCTGCCTTAGTTCCTCTTTAGGTGCTACTTAAAAATTGCTACTTGTTTGACTTGGAAGGGACTTCACATAACAAGGCCTGTGTGAGATATGTAGTAGGGAAACCAGATGCAGGCAGGTGTGCTGCTATTTCATTTTAAGTTCTACCAAAAGAACGCTTCCTCTGCCTAGTTCTGAAGACTTTTTCTTTTTAGAGGTCTGTTTATATAATTTGTTTTCCAGCGGGGAAAAATTACTGTAAAAATAGTAAAGGATTCATTTGCATGATTTTGAACTTTAGTTTTTTTGGGGAAAAATATCTCTTATAATTAGTTGAGAAAAATAGCAAACACCTGTTTAAATTTAAGATCTTTTTGTATGCAGCCCAATCTTCTAATGACCCAAGAATAAGCTCAGAATTTATTTATATACTGATGTATATTACTGGACCCTTTATGACTGTTTTATTTGGATATTATAAAATGGACTTAAGGGGCCCACACACGGTTTTGGGATTAGACAAATAGTTCAAATTTAGCAACCCTGATGTCTCAAACAGCGGCTGCTAAAAATAATGGTCGATCTACTATGCACTCATAGTTATTGAGGTTGAATCTCTGATTCTAGCCTTATCACAAGGCTCTCTGAGACAGTACCACTGCTGTTGGCAATGTCACTCAAAGAGATTCCCTGCAAAGAATACTGGCCCTATGAACAGGCATGTGGATGCAGTCACCATACAATCAGGAAGGTGGTAAATTGCAACTGACTGAAGATTAAATGTGTGGGCTGACAGAAACATCTTCGGAAATTAAATAAAGAAAAGTTTTCTTTTTTCTATTGCTAGATCTGTCAGTGGCCTCAGACACCAGTGGCATAGCAGTTATGCATATTTGATATGACAAGAGAAGCCCTGTGAGGGACCCCCTCATTGCTCTCAGACAGATCAAGGTGGGAAACCCCTCCCCTTCACCAAGATACCTCATATGTAGATTTTGCATGATTTAATTCTTTTACCACTTCAACAATACATAAGACCTTCACAATACGTAAAATCCACTACAATGCATGCAAGACTCGGTGGTGACTCATTCTCAGTTGATGTAACCTTTGCAATCTCAAAGATGTTGCACAATGCCAAGAAAAACTTCATGAACTGACAACCTACAGCTCCAATCAGTTTTCAGTGAATCACAGCTCTTGGGTTACATTGGACTTTCCCCTTCCTTTGGATAAAGAGATTATAAACAGCATAAAATAGGAGACTCCTATTTTACAAGGACCTTCCCACTGTGATCCACAACTTCCTTACTCCAGACTAGATTATTCAACTTACTCAACCTGAGAGAGAAACAACAACGTGTATTACAAGCACCACTCTGCCTTTTAAGCAATGTAAGTTTATAATTCTGCAGCTCTCTATGCTTCAAGGGTTCCTTACTCATTCCCAAAAAAATTTAAAAAAAATCTGGTCCAGATGTATGAGTTAAGACCTGTTTTTCTGCAACCCTTGAAGGCAGGTACTTTACAGGTTTAGATTTTCAGGTGCTGAGCACTCTCCATGGTGTGATGCTGTCTGTGGATCTGATCAGAAGAGATCAGACTGAGCAAAATCTGATCATATTCAGCTCAAGATACAAGACCCCTTTTACTAAGACATTCCAATATCAACTCCCCTTGAGCAGTTTCTGATGAAGGTAGAGAGATAGAAGAATAAAATAACAAGTGAAAAGAGGAAATGGAAGAAAAGACACAGGGAAAATAATCTTGGTACCATGAATAAATGAGATCAAGAGAGAGTATGTGTAATTCTAGACAAATGTGTGTTGCAGTGGGATGCCATGGCAATAGGCACTATCTGGGGCACAGGGCTGGCTCAAGGGGTTGTGGTTCCCCAAGCTAACTTTTGCTTTTGCACCCTCATCTCATCCTCCCATCACCTCACAATTGCAAAGGTGGGGGGTGCTGCCCCAGGCTGAGCTGCAATGGTTGGGGGACGGCTGCAGTAGCCTCGGGCTTTGGGCAGGGTCACTGTGGGGTGGGTGGTAGCAGTGCGGCAAGTACCTCCTTCTCTGCTATAGCACCCTCAAATTTGGTGCCAGCATGCCAAGCATGAGTGCCCTGAGCCAGTGCCACACTAACTCATCCCTTAAGCTGGCCCTGCTGGGACACCGTGGCTTTCCTGGAGGTCATCCATATAGACCCATATCCAGCCCAAGCACAATATACTTTGATTGCGAGACCTAAGAGAATCATAGGATAAATCAGTAGAAAGTAGAAAAAGGAAAATCTTAGACAGTTCCAGGGTAAGGTATGGAAAACAACTATAGCTACTGATTTTTATCCATACCCTTGAGTCTACAAACAAACAAATGAGCAAGCAAGCAACCAACCCCTCAAAACAAAAACAGCAGCAAAAGGGGGAGGAGTTTCAAAAAACAAAAAATAATAAGAAAAAGAGTTCACAAACATTTTCAATCCTCAAGAGAGGTTTGGCTTGCTTAGAATTTTTGTGACGTATTGGGAGAGTTTTTAAGTTATACAAACTGTTTCACCATTGTTAATAACCCATTAGTTGATTTTGTAGCCTTAACTAAAAAGCTGATTTTCATACACATCTTTCTGGTCAGGATGAGATTTTCAGAGGCACTGAATGGTGGGGCTAAGTATGCACCACTTAAGTCAACAGAAGCTGAATTAAATCAATTCTAAGGTATTTAAAAAATCCTATTCTACACATCTATCTCCAGTGGCTTCTTACAAGTACATTGCCTTTCAAAAGGGAAAGAAAAGCTTTAAAAGCTTAGTGGCTCTTTCCCCTCTTTCACTATGGCTGTGTTCTCACACAGCCAGTTATTTCGATATGGTTGTTTCGCAACAACCGTATATCGAAATAACGCTTATTTCAAAACACCTTATTTCGAATTAACAAAATGTTAATTCGAAATAAGGAAAAAGGCGGGAAACGAAATAGCAAGTTCAC
>ML681966.1:78081321-78104984 GCA_007922195.1 Podocnemis expansa
AGGTTTAACTTGTTTCGAAACAACCGTGCGTCGTGTGAACAGCCTAAATCTTATTTCGAAACAACCCCTGTTGTTTCGAAATAAGAGGGCTGTGTGAAGACAGCCTATGAAAGAGATTTTACACCAATCCATCTATTTCAAGATTATTCTTTCCTGGTACTTTGCAAAGTATATTTGAACAGATTTGACTGTCCTGCAATTCATCCATTCCTCATTTAACTAACCTAGTAATGTCCGTTCTTTTTTATAATGCTTATTGAAACAGACATGCACAGTACTTGGCAACCTCAGAGTTGGAAATTAAATATAGTATGCAAAGTATACATACTTAATGTTAGTCCATGCTGTACAAACCAGGAACCACATTTCCTGTAATTTATTAACCAACTACTAATATATGTTTTTATTTACTAACCAATTATTTATAATATAACTTATTTATTTATTAACCAATTATTATTTAAATCTATTTATTTATTTATTATTTACCAACTACTAATATAATGTTTCAATTCAACAGGATTAGGCAAGAAATATGTCCATTTGGACTCCAGTGTTTTGTGTGCCCATGCTAGAAGAAAAATAGGAGACCATGGATATGGTTTAATTAGGTCAGGACTTTATTCACGTACAATATCTTGGTGTACCCAGTAGCAACAACAACAAAAAACCCCACACCACAGTGGGACTAATCTAGTGGTGAGGAAAATTTTTTTTCTTAGTCTCCTAAGGAAAAGGGCCAACTAGAGTAATGCCCACAGCAGGTCCAAAGAGAACTGGTCTCGGCCAAGTTCATGGGAGAGTGCTACCAGCCTGATCCTGGTAAAGAGGGCCTCTATGGCTATGTCTACATCAGGAAGCTTAGTTTGGACTTTCTTAGTCTGAACTAAGCAGTTCCTGGTTAGTTCAAACTAACCGTGGCTTTTTGTTCGACCTAGCTGTGTTTTTTTAGTTTGAACTAACTTCTGAGGTTGGCTCAAGTGCCCTCTGCCACCATGCACCACTGAATGCAAGGATAAGAGAGTGAAGCTATTCACAATTCCTCTCAGTTATTTCTTAACAGGTAGACTTTGACAGAGATGGGAAGGGGAACGTGTTGTGGAATGGACATGTGCAACACATTCTGCAAAACAAAAGTTATGGAAAGAAGGCCGTTTCTTCTTGTTTGAGTGACTGCACATGTCTATTCCACTTCAGGTGACTCACAAGCAGAGTAACTGGTAGATGGTCTAAGAGACTTCTTGAACAGAGACTGGAGAATGGGTCCTGGACTGATGGGCTATAGCATAACGAGAAGCAAATCTGTGAACTGATGACCAATTTGCTGCTTTGTAAATATACAGAATAGGTACCTTTGCCAGGAAACCTGATGATGCTGCATGTGCCCTAATCAAATGGGCCAAGATTGTAGCTGGTAGAGTCACACTGGCCAACTGTGAGCACAAATGAATGCAAGAAGGATGAAATCCTTGAAATGGGAACTGGATGGCCCTCATTCTGGCTGCAGCTGCAAAATCAACTGCATTAAGGATCTCAAGAACTTAGTGCTGTCCAGATAGACAGTTAATGTTCTCACATCTCATAAATGAAGTTTCTTCTCATCTCTGTGAGTGTGAAGATTCAGAAAGAAATTCAGTAAATAATAAAAATTGGAAGCCAACTTTGTCAGGAATTTAGAATGAAGGCAGAGGTAAACTTCATTTATACAGAAAACAATACAGGGAAGTTCTTACACCAGGGCTATGTTCACACACAAGCGGCTTGTTTCGAAACAAGACGTTTCAAAATAATGTTTTATTTTGAAACACCTTATTTCGAATGACAAAAAAGTGTCTTCAAAATAAGGGAAATGAAATAGCATGCCCACAGTGTGGACATGCTATTTCACTTCGGGGAGGCTGCAGACCCCTGTGGGGTGATAGGAGTCAGTGGCTCACCCCACAGCGGTCTGCAGAGGGCTGCAGACCCCCCGCGGGGTGAAGCGGAGCCGGGCGCCTCACCCCACCGGCAAAAAAGCCCCACAGAGGGGTAGAAAGCTGAAATAGCTGCCATATGGATAGAAAGCTAGCTAGATCATTGGGCTCAGCTGGTAGGGATCAATGGCTCAGTTTCTAGTTGGCACCCAGTAACAAGTGGTGTGCCCCAGGGGTTGGTCCTGGGGCTGGTTCTGTTCAACACCTTCATAAATCATCTGGATGATGGGAAGATGCATGCTCAGTAAGTTCACAGATGACACCAAGCTGCAAGGAATGGTAAACATGCTGAAGGGCAAGGTTAGGATTTAGGGACACCTAGATAAATTGGAGCATTGAGCCAAATGAAATCTCATGAAGTTCAGCAAAGAAAAGTGTGAAGTCCTGCACTTAGGATGGAAAAATCCCAAGTATTGCTACAGACTGGAACTGATTGGCTAAGTAGCAGCACTATAGAAAAGGATCTGGGAGTTATGATGGATGGGAAGCCGGATATGAGTCAACAGTGTACTTTTGTTGCCAAAAAGGCCAATGGCATATTGGGCTGCATCAGGAGGAGTGTTGCCCATGGATCGAGGGATGTGATTCTTTCCCTCTGTTCAGTGCTGGTAAGGCCACATCTGGAATACTGTATCCCGTTTTGGGCTCCCCACTACAAAGAGGATGTTGACAAATTAGAAAGATTCTAGCAGAGGCCAACAAAAATGATTAGGGGTTTGGGGCACATGACTTACAAGGACAGACTGAAGGAACTAGGTTTATTTACTTGCAGAAGAGAAAACTGAGGGGAGATTTGACAGCAACCTTCAACTACTTGAAGGGGTACTCCAAAGAGAAGGAAACTAGGCTGTTCTCAGTAGTACTGGAGGAACAAGGAGCAATGTTTTCCAGTTGCAGCTGGGTGGTTGAGGTTGGATATTAGGAAAAACTTTCTCACTAGGAGGGTGGTGAAGCATTGCAATGGGTTACCTAGCGAGGTGGTAGAATCTCCACCTCTGGAAACATTTAAGGCCTGGTTAGACCCCGGGTTGGATGACTTAGTGGGAATTGTCCTGTTTTTAGCAGGAGGTCCTCTGCAACCCTATGATTCTATGTATACTGCCAAATCTTGTTTTAGGTGCAATGAATAGTCCTGTATATAACTTATGGGGAGACTGTTTAGGAGGGTCACCCATCTGTTGAGACTAGATGGAAAAATGCTTCCCCTTAACTTAGTACCCCACACTGAGGGATTTCTGTGTTCAGAAGTCCTTTTACAGGTAGGTGTGCAATAAGTACCCATGGCCCTGGGAAATAACATTGGCTCCAATAGAAGAAATTGTTTAGATGCTTGAGCCTATTTGCGCTATGCTTTTGGAATGTGGGGCTTGAATGCCTTACAGATGTGGCACTTGTCACTAATGTGGGACTCCCCCAAGCATTTCAGGCAGCTGCAGTGTGAGTTACTGACTGATTTCAACTTAGAACAAGACTGGCAAGACTTAAACCTCAGAAAGCAAGACATGGCTTCAGTCCCAGTCCCAAAATTTGAATCTGATCAACTTTAAAGAGCTAAAAACTGAAACTTAACACTAGTACATATTTATAGGACACTTTACCTAACTAACTTCTAAGAAAAATAGGCTATACTCAAGAAGGGAGGGAGCAAAGAGCTCATAACAAGTCTGGAAGCTCTCCAACCACCCTTACTGGTAGAAAGAAGGAACTGTGGGAGTCAGGAGTAGTTTCCTCTCTTATACAGCATGCTGTACTAAGGGCAGAGTGCTCAAGCTGCCTCAAGGGGTACCACAGAAGCAACAAATTCTCTGACAACTGTGCACAGGATATGCATATGTGTGCAATCACACACAGAAGAATTGTTCTTTTTCTTAACTCTCATTCTGTCTTACACCCTGGTCACATATTATATAGCACATGTGAAGATGTCTGCACAATACAAGAATAAGGCTTTTAACTGTGAATTCTTTGGGACAGTAAATTCTGATACTAAATATTTCAAAAGTGCAGTGTAGATCTGCAGATTCTTATTAATAATAAATATAAATTATAACACTAAAAGGAGTGATAATTGTGGGGCCAGGAGAAATTTTACATTATGTAAATACCCTTTTTAATCTACAGTTCTTCTTCCTTTTCAACTGGCAAAAGCACCCTATTCTACTTTTTATCTTAAACTATTACTGCCAAAAATGGACTGAAACTGTTTAATAAAGATTAGTTATGCCCAAACAAGGGCAGCTTGTAGGCAAGTAAACTTCTTTGTAGCTGTCACTGTTAATATTATCTTGAAACACAATTTATGGACATTTTCATCTTAAAGCACTTCACATGCTATTTAACTGCCCGACTGAAATTCAGCTTCTTCTGTGAGGGGAAGACAGTAACCAGTCAGTACAATGCAAGCTGCAGGGAATGGGAAAATATTCTGGGGAACAATGGGGACACTCAAACAGCAAGTGCAATGAATTAATATCTATCCCATAGGGTAGATCAAATCTTGTTAAGGTCTTATCCAAAAGACTCCCATAAAAACTGCATGAGCAAAATAGAGTGGTGAATTAACTCTGCCTCGATTTGAATTGTGACTGACAGGTTAAATAGTTGATATTTAGAGCAAAAAGCTGTTCCTTCTGACTCTGTAGAGAGTGTGAACTTCTTATTTTAAAAATGGCATCAATCCATTTTAAAATCTCCCAACTGCTTTTAATTTACTCTAAGTTAATATATGCGATTTCTCGTGGGCCACATTAACATTTCATTGTTAACTTTCCCATTGTAAGGTTTATCTTTTCCTTACCCACTTGTCTTAAGCATTTCTAGTTACTGTACTACATATCGTGCTAGAAAAACCAATCACCCAACAAACCAACCCTCCAGCCAACCAGCCATTGTCTAAAGGTTTGATCAAAATCCATGTAAGTAAATAGAAAGACTCTTATTAACTTCAGTGAACTTTGGATTAGGCCCAAAATATGGCTGCTAAGTGCCCTTTCAGGTTAATGCATTATGGACACAGTTCCTCATTTGCACCTGCCTGTATAATTTACACTTGTAGTTTTTATTAACAATGCACTTGCTTGCTATGTGGAAAATTCCCAGGCAGAATTAGTTCTTCTTCTGCTCTATTTCTGACTAGTGTAGCAGTTAAATCTTAACTTAGATGTGTACTTAGTTCAAGTCTTACTGCCAGGATGACAGAAGTGGGGCGAATGCATTTCCATAAGGCTGAAAGGAATCTTTGAAAGTGTCACCCATAAAATAGAATCTGAACAGAGAATCAATGGCTAAGGTGCCAATGGTTTTGTGAAAGGGGCTAAATTAACTGCAGTAAAATTATAGGTAAATAGATGCAGCTTGCCATAGTTTCGGTGCACATGAGCTAGGATTAATTAAAAAAAAATGCTTTTCCCAAAATGGAATCTGAACCGTGTGCAGGTTTCACAAATTAATCTACAAAGGTGTATTGAAGGTAAGTGAGGAGCTATTAATTTTAACAATCTTTTAGAGTTCTGTAGCAAGCTTTTTTCTTTTTTGATTCTGTGGATTTGTTCTGTCAACCTCCTATCCAAATGTAGTGAAAACAATGTGTTCTCCTAATCACGTGCAGACGACTACCAGTCAAGTACAACTATCAACAAAATCACGAGAGAGAGAGAGAGAGATCCCATCCCATATAATTATAGGGTGTGACACTGTGCAGATGTCTTCATGCAAAGTTTCAGCAGCCCACAATTAACCAGAAGAATCCTGCAGCAAAATGTGGTTGGAAGGAAAAAAAATCTTTATCCTATATTTAACAAATCTGACTATAAATAGTTATATGTCTATGTCAAGCACATCTTTGCTGTAGCTAGGCAATTTTTGCTTAAATGTTGTTTCAATGTGATTTTGTCCCATGTGAATAGTGTGTATTTGAAAAAGGGTCTCACTAGTCCATTTTAAAGATGCCTCATTGTATTTGCCTTGCATCTTGAAGGTATGCTTGTGGATTTATAATTCGTATGTGCAGCATAAGTCTGTGGTCAACTCATTTCACTGTAAATCACAAGACTATGCACCATGACCACATTAAAACTTTGCCATGAATAAAAAAGGGGGAACTAGATCTAACCTATAATTTTGGTTCACTGAATCAAGTCTCTTCCATGGACTCACACGCATTTGGTCCTAGAACTATCACACAAAGAGGAGATGTGTCTTTTATGACTTACATGTGCAGCACCAGGCTTAGTATGATTTACTTATTTATTTTTTAAATGGCTAGTTACTTGATTAAGGAAAAATAGGGAAAGAATTTAGGCAAGGATTTTCAAAGGGGCGTATCTAAGTGAGGCGCCTCATTCCCGCTGATTTACAATGAAAGTTACATGTCTAACTTTCTTGGGACAAATTAAAGGCATCCAACATGGCAAAACTTCAGCCCCCTACAGGAGACCCTGACAAATGCATTCCATTGAAGCAATTAGAGGACCATGTTACTTTCGAGTAATCTGTTGAATTAATACTTAGATTCAGTATTTTGCATTTACAGTACTTCAGTACTATTATAGACTCATGAACTATAAGGCCAGAAGGGATTATTTTGATCACCTAATCTGACCTCCTATATATTGCAGGCCACAGATCCTTACACACCCATAGCTATAATAGACCCCCTAAGTTCTGGCTGAGTTACTGAAGTCCTCAAATCATAGTTTAAAGACTTCAAATTAAAGAGAATCCACCAGTTACACTATTTTAAACCTGTTAGTGGCCCATTCCCCATGCTGCAGAGGATGGTGAAAATCCCCCAGGATCTCTGCCAATCTGACCAAAGAGAAAATTTGTGGGCAAGACTCACTTGTCAAATAGCCATGAACAAATCCTCCGTCTTCCCCATCTATAGTGTCCCATCACTGGCTGCTACAGAAATTTGCCGCTAGCAGTCACAGATTGGCTATCTACCAATGTAGGCAATCTTATCATACCATCCCTGCAATAAATTTATCAAGCTCAGTGTTAAAGCCAGTTAGGTTTTCCCCTCATTGCATCTCTTGCAAGACTGTTCCAGAACTTCACTCCTCTGATGGTTAGAACTCTTCATCTAATTTCAAGTCTAAACATCCTGATGGACAGTTCATATCAATTTGTTCTTGTGTCTACACTGGAGTTCAACTTAAATAACTCCTCTCCTTTTCTGAAATTTATCATAGTTATGTATTTATAAAGAACAATCACACCTCCTCTCAACCTTCTTTTGGTTAGGCTAAACAAACAAAGCTTTCTGAGTCTCCTGGGACACCAGAATTTCACACAGTATTCTAGATGAGCTCTCTCCAGTGCCTCGTATACTGGTACTAACTATAATGTTCCAGAACCCTGGATATGTGCTATTGTAAAATATTGGTAGGTTTTGTATTTTTGAAAAAAATGTAATCTTTGGAGCATGTCTTGTGATGACTGTTGTTGATAAAGGGTTAAACTTCACAATACCAAGGGAATTTAACAAAAACTTCATACTATGCAAAACAGGAGTAGAATGTTGCAGTCTATGTTCATGTCAGTATTCTCTAACGTATTAACTATTCTCAGGAGTCAAGGTAAAGGAACAGGTCTGGATGGTTGTAAGGAATTCAACATTTTGACCTTCCAGATTATCATAGTAATACTATGCTTACTCTCTAACAGCAGCTTCATGCCACATCTATTTTGTTTACAATTAAATGGCACTGCAAATGCATGCTAGAATCTGCAGATCATATTAGCTTCAGTTCTACGCTTCATCACCCACTATAAAGGTTTTGCAATTGCATTTTAGATATTCTACTAATGATGAATGAGCTACTATAGAACCCAACACAGCCTTCCATACCTGTATTGGTCTTGCAGAGTTAATAGAGATAAAAACCATTATAGCACGTCTTTTTGTAGAACAGAAACTTAATTATGAAATAGTTCAATATTTACATTCATATCCAAGTTTCCAAAAGGAGTGGGTTACTTTTTTACTTTAGCTCTAAAGAAATTATGATAAACTTGCAGAGGAGAATTAGGCCCCATATGATTTTTTTTTCCTGCATAATAGGTAGGAAACTCCAAAAGATAAAATTCCGTTAGAGGCCAAATTTTGTAGTCCACAGAATGGATAAGAGGTTAGCAAATCCCTTTAAGTAGCAGATTTTGGGTGATCCATGTGGATCTCAGGTGATCCACAAAGGCCAAAATTGTTCCACATAGCCATCCTTCCTGGATTTCTCTACCCTTATTAGAACAAGTGCCTTCAGAAACCATGCTACCATTGGCTGACAGCCTTCATGACTGCACAGTAATAGCTGGGGAAGGGAATCCAGAGGTGTGACTGCCATTTAGTGCAATATTAACATCCGACTGTATTTTTGACAGGAAAGCAACAGTATGCTGATGAAGTGCGCATCATACCCACTGTAGAAGGTTCTCCATTAGATGACTGCAACCTATTATTGTTGTCAGGAACACACTACAGAGTGCTGTGCTCCCTGACTCCATACTGTAGTTAATCTGTGGCTCTGTGATTTTCTTTGAAGTAGTATCTTTCCAGCTCCTCAAGACTGAGTAACCATGCTCTGTATTGAAGCATATTGAGAGCCAGGACCCTCTGTAGTGTTGTATCACAGATCATTAACATTCAGACCTGCTCCAGATTTCCATTTCAAGTTTTCAGCACTTCATAACCCAGAAACATTTATCTCAGCAGGCAACTACTGATCAAAACTTATGTGTGCTGCATACAGCCAAATGATCTTATTGTGAAAATGGAGGGTGAGCTCCCATCTTGATTGTAACTGAGGGGGATGGGAAGTCCTCTCAAGATCAGTAATGTTGTAGAAGTTTTGCCTTTGCATCTTGATTGTTTCTTTAGCAAGTTTTCCAAAGACAGCAGCATTTCGACATCAAAGAAAGAAAACCACAGTGCACTGTTGCTGTTGGGTTCCTTTCTGGGAGAGCTAGAATATTTCACCACAGTCAAAGACTAGCATTAATGAGACAAATGTCAATGTCATTTATATTGAAAACATTAAACCCTTTATTTATGAAAAACCCTTTATTTGTTACTCTTTGGAAAAGAAATATGGCAGGGGGAGAAGAGAAAAGAAAACATAAACAATACTATATTTGGATCATATAGAAATACACAATCTTGAAGACATTCACACATACTTCTAAGAATATATCTGAAGAATCTGTCAAAATGAGACAGATTTTTACACATGCAACGGAGTGTGACCACATCTCCCTTACCTGCAGACTTTGCCACTTTCTCCTACCTCCTCTTAGTTCCAGATCAAAAACGTCCATGGTTTCAAAATCTTTCAGTTATCATGAATTATATTTATTCTGATTATGCGTAAAGACTAACTGAGAATGAGGCCCCACTGTGCAATGCATTGTACAAACACGCAGCTGTAGATAGTCCCTACTTTTCAGTGATTTATTGCAGTTTAATATACAGACTGATCTCCCTTACTTTCCTCTGCCCTTTCTCCTATCATCCTGCACCAGCTTCTCTGTCACTTCCCACAATCTGGCCACTGTGGTATCTACACTTTAAAAAGCCCAAACAAACCAACCAGAACAGCAAGTCTCAGAGCCCCAGACTACAGACTCAGGTGTGCCCTGTGACTCTAAAAACAGCAGTGTAGATTTTCCTGCTTGGGTTATAGAGGCCAACTGGAAGCATAAAACCCGCTATTTTTAGCTCAGTAGTGTAAACCTGAGACTGTAGCTCTGTGACTCACTGCCGTGGGTGTTTTTTTGCAGTGAAGACACATCCTGTCAATGCAAACACACCCTTTGCAGCGCCAAACATGCGGAAGTCTTTCTCTTTCCCTCTGCCTTATGAACTCTCCACCTATTTTCAAACTCATTTGAGAATATCTTCCTCTGTTGTCTCTGTGACTTAATATTACTGTTCTTCTGATAATATATATTTTGTCTGAACTGTGAGCAATATTATCTTCTCTCCAGCCCACTTAGAATACAGGCCAATGGGGCATGGTCTTGGAGTCATGGAAGAGCACAGTGCTATTTTCACTGCTCTGTTCATTTTGACTGACCCTGCAGAGATCCTCCTTTAATTTTACTAATTTTCTTGGCCGTTTTTGTGGCTCACTGGGGGCTCTGAGGGAGATCCTGAGTTCCCAACTCTCATCATTTTATTGTGAAGTTTCCAAAAACCCCAGCTCCTGGACTCATGTGAATACAGAAAAAACCCAGTTTTCATTTAGGAAGGGAAAAAAAAAAGAAGTTTCTTGCCCTGATGGTTCTGAAGAAAAAACTTGTCTCCTAAAGGTTCAAAGCACTTGAAAAGATGTCATTATTTTAAAGCCAGTTTCAAAATTTTGGGGTTTGACTCATGATTTTAAAATGCCTCTGTTGGCAATACTGCAGACATTCGTAGTCATTAGAGTTGGGGGGGGGTGAGGCTCTGCAGGAGGCAGACACAGGCACAGATAAGTTCCAAAAGGGTAGCTGTGTTAGTCTAGGTCAGCAAAACAAACAAGGAGTCCTGTGGCACTTAAAGACTAATTTATTTATTGCATGAATTTTTGTGGGAGAAAATCCCACTTTGTCAGATGCTTGAAGACATAGATAAGTAGCTCTAAAAATTCTATGGATCAGCCAGGCTGGGGAAAGAAATCTCTACACCCACAAAGTGGGGCACCTCAGACACTAGCACCATCCCTTTCTTCCCCATGGGCACCACAGGAATGGAACAGAAGTTCAGAAAAAGGTAGGATCTCAGGGATCACTCCTGCAAACAAAGTGCCTGAAGAACTGAGAAGATCTGGGAAAAAGGAGCAGAGAATGCTACAGGCAGTTTCCCAGCAGATAGGAACAGGACATCCAGGCTCTGAACTTTCTCTGCTCAGCCTAGTGACTGTATGGTACACCCAGATCTTCTCTCCAACTTGCTAGAGCATTGGTGCAGGGTGTGGCTAAGTCCATCCAGCTCCCTCAGAGCAAGGAAGTCTTTCTTTCATTTGTAGAAAAGGAGATACAATGGTGTGCTGAGATGGTGCTGCTGCTATACTACATGCTTTACCTTCCAAAGCACATTAAAATGTACAGAAATTTAAACATCAACAACAGCTGATCACAAACTAGATGCAAATCAGCGATGAACCTTAGCTCTCTCCTATGGTTAATAAATCCTCTGAGCAGCAATAATATACTGGCAAACTGTGCATCATACCCCTTGTAAAAGCCTCTCCATTAGATAACAGCCTACTACTGCTATCAGCTAATGAGGGTATTTCTCTCTGGAAGGTCTGATATTTTAAACCCTACTGACAACTCACAAAGGACACTGTTGGAAAGACTCATTCTGAGGTAGATCCTTGAATGCACTGCACTGAATTGCCACTGACACATATTTTAATCTTTTTCCCTCATTCCATACAAATTGAGCAAAACAATGCATTTACTGGTGACTTCCATAAATTATTTTGTATGATCTGTCCCTTGTAAAGCATAAAGTATATGAACAACAATAATCCATCCATCCATCCATCCATCCATCCATCAGCATGTGGGATCTTCTCCCACGAAAGCTCATGCAAAAAATAAATCTGTTAGTCTTAAAGTGCCACACAACTCCTTGTTGTTTTCTCACTGGACTAGACTAACACAGCTATCCCTTTTAAAATTGACAATAGAATCCAACTTGTTACTTTGCTTCATTTTCCCTATCAGAGAGGAATACCAAACTACACCTTCTAGTTTATATCAGCAAAAACTCAGTCAATAATTTTAGAATCAAATGCAATTTAAAGAGAAAATTAATGTTTTAAAGGATAAATAGACAAAAGATGTCTATTTCCCAGTTGTAAAAGTAACTAATTTCACCAGAAACATTTTCAAATATTCAGTAGTATTAAGAAACAATTCGTAAGAGAAGTACTGCATTTTCTGTATGTCCTTCCCCTCAGCCTACTATGATCCTTTATTTCCCAAGGATTAATATATTTTTATTTTTATTCCACATCTTAAATCATAATTCCTTCTTTGCTTCCTGTGGATTTACAATTTCAGGTAAGCAATATAGATGATTTATAATCTCATGTGAAGAATCTGCAGCAGAAATACAGGAACTGCTAAGAGAAGGATGCTGTTTTTTATGTAAACATCACCACAGACTAAAGGAAGGGACACAAAGCCACACCGAAAAAATGAAGATGGATCCTGGATATGTAGGATTTAAATTGCATTGGTCTGAAGTTTATGGAACTGCCAATTGTTCTTTTAAAAAACAATGGCAAATCTTCATACTTCACATAGCACACTACTATTTGTAAAGAGTCCTGTGGCACTTTTAAAGACTAACAGATGTATTTATTGCATGAGCTTTTGTGGGAGAAAATCCCACTTCATCAGATGCCTTGAAGATGAGGGAAATTACAGAATGGGGGGAAAATAAATGCAGGGAAGTGTAAGTCATGGGAACAGGTCACACTGTGTTTCTCCCAGGAAAGCTGATGCAATAAATAAATCTGTTAGTATTTAAAAGCACCACAGGACTCCTTGTTTGTTTTGCTGAACTAGACTAACATGGCTACGCCTTTGGATATTCATAAAGATTCACTGGAATAGCCAAAAGGAACAAAAATCCTTTCAGGCCAAATGATGGTGGCCCTGCATAATATGTGAGTTAGAGAGGTCTGAAGGAGCTTTCCACACCCAGCACACCCACACACGTCAGCCAATATATTCAATGGTTGTGCTTCATATATGCAACAAGGTAAGCTGACTAGCATCTACAGCAGTGTTCAAGTCCCCAGAAAAGCATGTCTGTGCAGGGACAGGGCATGCCAGATTCTGCTCTCTGAGTACTACCTGGCACTGCATATTACATTTGTACAACAGATGTGGTAAGTGGACAGTCAAATACCCCTGGAAGTATGATGGCTAAAACTGTAATAAAACAAAAAGGAGTTGTGTGGCACTTTAAGACTAAGAGATTTATTTTTTGCATGAGCTTTCGTGGGAGAAGATCCCACTTCCTCAGATGCTCCAAAGATGGGTGAACTTACAGAAAGGAATGAAACTAAATGCAAGGGGGTGTAAAACATAGCATCAGGTCATACAGTAACAGCAAATCAGAGCAGTTGTTAGGTTCAAACCCTGGGAAGCCTGAAGTCAAATTACCTATTGTAATGGGAAAAGAACCCATAGTCTCAATTAAGTCTTGCTTTCACAGAATTTAACTTGCATATTAATTCGAGTTCAAGAAGATCCCACTTCCTCAGATGCATTTTCAGAGTTGTGAGCTCACAGGGTCAGCTTTTCCAAAAAGCTCATTACTCACAATCAGGGCTAGCGAGTATAAAGAGTTCAGCTCCTGTTTAGGCACCATAACAAGTTGGTAGATCTTCCAAAACAATGCAGCACTTGGAGTCTGGCCATAGGTGGCACAATGGGGGCAGCCAGATGATGAACAATTTTGAACAGTTCTGACCATTATTTTGGGTGTCAAAATGGGAGTTAAGATCTTTTGAAATTTTGGTCCAAATACTGGCTGGTGATCCCTTGAAAATCTGGTCCATTGAGCCATAGAAGGTAGTTCAGTATAGCCCAGATGGAGTTCTACTTGACCGTTTTGCATGGTCTTAGTGCCTTTATCACATAGAACCATAGCTCATTATTTGATGTAGCTAGGCAGTTTACCTCACCAGAGAAGAGAGGGGCTAATATCTGTGGTATAGATCAGAACAGCAACTGTAACTATCTAATGTAGAATTGCTGTATGCAGTGTAGCTATAGCATCTCCGGATAATAAAGAGACAAGGTTGGTGAGGTTCCCAAACATCAAACTTATCCATTTCATTTCCAAAGGGGTAGCCATATTAGTCTGTTTTAGCAGAACAGACAGGAGTTCTGTGGCACTGATAACGACCTACAAATTTATTTTTGCATAAGTTTTTGTGGGCACAGTCCCACTTCATCAGATGAATAAATGGAAAATTTAGCATGTTAGCTGTAAATATATAAATATAGAGAAGGGTGGGTCATAGTCACAACATTACAGACTTGTAAAAGACTTTAAAAGAGGATAATTGTATAGTTTGTTACTCTTAACTTAAGCAATTCTATACACTGCAACTAACAAATGTTACTGTATCGGACAGGGCTCAAAATCACAGACTTCCTAGTAAAAATGTAAGGAGAGAGACTAAACAAAATCACCCCTTAAAGTGTAGAAGATACAGGCTAAATAGAAATATAGAAAATTCAAAGAGTATACAAGCTAACACTGAGTAACATTTTCACACCAGTAAGTCAAATATTTTTAGAAACAAACAGGAATGTATGTCCCATTTTATAATGTAAACTTATCTGTGGAGTCACTACCAGGTAAAGTTCACAGCATAATGTCTATATTCCCATTAGACTTATTACATTACTTTTAAAATAGGTAGCACAATAGCAAACTTTTATACAGCATATAGTCAAGTCATCCCCCCTCAAATTCATGAAAGAATAAACATCTACAGAGAGGTCTTTATTTCCTTTATTATTTTACTTTGAAGCTGAGTTAAGTGTGGCTCTTGATCAAGAATTTACTTGTGCACCTGAGCGTATTTAAGTACAGGCCCACAGGAAATGTTACATGCAGTTCAAATATAAGCTCGGGGATTTCCTTTTAGCTAACTATATTAACCATGCCTGATTTTTTTCTAGATAAATTTTCCAGAGAAATTGAAGGGATAAGTTTGACTTTCAGCTTCAGATCCACAGTTAGGGACAAAATTTAAAGCAGCATTACTTACAAAGGAATATTACATTTACACTTTCAGTTGAAACACATTTTACAATGAAATGGGGAAAGAAAGAAGACCATTAGACAAGGGAATAGTAGAACTGGCTGACTTGAGAGTCAAACAGGACCATCATGTGTTTCTGTGTGACAATCAGTTAACAATTATTTAAGTTCAGTGCCAGTGTGGACACAAGAACAAATGGACATAAACTGACCAATAGGCAGTTTAGACTTGAAATTAGATGTAGGATTCTAATCACCAGATGAGTGAAGCTCTGGAATAGACTTCTAAGATGAGCAGCGGGGGCAAAAAAAAACCCTACCTGGCTTCAGAACTGAGCTTGGTAAATTTTTGTAGGGTATGGTATAACAGGATAGGCTAAATTGGCAATTAACTGATCTTTGACTACTATTGGCAAATATGTCTTTAGCTTGTGATGGGAAGTTAGATGTGATGGGCTCTGGATTCCTTGCTTGTTATGCCAAACTAGACTAACATGGCTACTCCTTTGGAACTTTTTTGGGGTGTCTTGCCTGTCAAGGGTTAGCTTATTGCCATAACTGGTGTCAGGAAGGGATTCTCTGCAGGGCAGACTGGCAAGGATGCTGGGAGTTTTTCACCTTTCCCTGTAGTGTAGTGCATTGGTCACTTGCTGGTGGTTTCTCTGTACCTTCAAGTCTTCAAGCCATGATTTGGGACTTCAGTGACTCAATAACAGATTAAATGTCTATTGCAGGAGTGGGCAGAAGATTCTGCGATCTACATTATGTAGGAAGTCAGACTAGATTACCATATTGGATTCTTCTGAGTCTGATCTTGAAATCTATGACTCCATGAATAACAGCGTTGTATAAACCTGACTGCAGAAATAATGCTCTGCTCCCTGTCTTACTCTTGTAAACGTGGATAACAATTTGGCAAAATCAGGTAGCTTTCCACAGAAGGTTATTTCGTTCAGTATTGCAAATGGCTGAGAAAAGATCCAGGATTAAGACACATTGTATTCTTGTGTAATTTACAAATACTCAGCCCCATATCACTGTTGCACTGTGTGTTGCAGCTGCATAACTGTGACCACTTCTGCCATTCTAAGTCCTACTTTTTAAAATTCTCATGGTCAGTTTCAGACCAGAAGAAGTTTTTGGAAGAAGAGAACACCACAAACTACATTGTTTTTGAATGATAGGGCAGCAAAAACACGGTGGATTTATTTCTGCTTTTTTACCCACTATGGGGACAGGGAAACTAATATATATATATTGGCCTTATCCTTGGTAGCCTCCTTGCACCCCAGGCAGTGCCCAACAACCATCTCCTTTCTGTCTCCCTTCTACATCTAACTTTTCAAGTAACAAGCCAAATTTTGCTATGCTGCACCACCAGCAGGCAACTGGTTATTAGCTATCAGCTGCTCACTGTGTGGTGCCAAACGTGACGATCTTTACCAACACAAGCCCCAGATCACAAGATCATAGGGATGTGCTCTTAATCCAAGTCAAGACTATTTGCATACATAACGAAAACCTTTGAGGAGGATGGATAGCAGGCTAGAAGGGTGTGTGAAAATTACATCATCATATAACTAATGACCACAAAAGCATGATGGAATTCATAAGGTCTAAGGAGCAGGCTTCGGTTTGCCTAGGCAACAGCTGAGTGCAGAAATGTTGCTGGCCCCAGAAAAGACCTGGGGCACGGGCCCAGGCCATGCCCCCTTTGGCCACGTTCCGGCACCCAGGCCCAATAATTCATTGGGCTCCTGCCGCCTCCAGCCTGGCCCCAGATCCCCGGCCGTTTTTGGGGCCAGGAGTGGTAGGCACCACTGTGGGTTTCCTGGCCTCAATGCCCGGCTGGGGCTAGGGCCAGAGCCAGGTTTGGGAGAGGCGGGCGCTGCAGAGGGTGCCCCGGCCAGGGTCCCTGGTCTGGGATAGGGCCGGCCTGGAGACTCGGGGCACCAGTGCCAAGACTCAGGGCATGTTCCCTGTATGGCAGGTGCCAGCCATGCCCCTGGCTGAGTGCCCCAGTCTGTAGGTGGAAGATGAGCAGTGATACAGAAACAGAGTTGAATAGCATTGGAATTCTTGAGTCTCACACTTAAATACTACACAATAATAAAGCTGTATTGGATGTAGCTTTAAAGGGCAATACAGAAACTTAATATCTTCATACCATCAACACCAGCAACAAAGTACAATACCTCTCTTATTGGCTCAGCTACACTGGCCAACAAGAAGGGGAAGAATCCAAAGCTGCACCCATTCTTCCTAGCCCTCTCCAACAAATCCCCACCTGCATGCTCGAGGGAGGAACTACCTAGGCGAGTACCCCATGCCTACCTGTGTGCCAGGGTGAAAGATCTGGATAGTGTGCATAAGGGCAGAAGCATGGTTCTTAGTTCCTGTTACTGCTTTCCATGGGTGTGTAATACAAATCACATGTTAAATCCTTTTTAGGTTTAAGATTGTTTAGCAATGAGTAATGTATAAGTCAACTAATGTAGTTAGAGTCCAACCTAAGGAAGTTGGAAATTTGGTATTTTCCTTCTTTGCATGACTTCCCTTAACTGAATAGTATCATTGTTCCTGAGGCCATAATGGAATCATTTCCATCATTTCCATATGAAGATCGCAAGTGGGAATCTAATTTAAGTGCACAGGGGCTAAACTCAGAGCATAGGTCTAACTACCTGATGAATGATTGAAGTACGGTTTGTAATAGACCAAAACAAAACTGTAAAATCAATGTCAAAATCATTAGTGTGGAAAATGTTATCTCAGAGATATATTTCACAGTAAGTCAAAACCAAACTGATGACCTAAACAAGTAACCATACATGCCAGTCTCTATATCTCAAATATGTTGATATGAGGATATGCTCAAAATGTAACCTGAACTGATCCATTCTTCCATGAAGGCTTTCATGGGCATGTAATACATATGGTTCTATCTGTTTAAAATTCCATTAAAATCCTACAGTTTGTATGAGAAGAATATTAAAAAGCCAGTTAAAGTCCATCCAAATAACTAACTTCTCCTATTAATCCTGCAAATGTTAACTCATATTCCCCTCCACAAAGTACTGTTGTATACTCATCATCAAAAGAAGCAAGGAATCCTGTGACTCTTAAAGATTAACAGATTTATTTATTGCATGAGCTTTCATGGCAGAAAATCCCAGTTCATCAGATGCTTTGAAGATAGGGGGAACTTAGAGAATAGGAGGAAATAAATGCAGGGATATGTAAGTCATGGGATCAAGTCTCATGGTAACAGCAAATCAAAGTAGTTGTTAAGATTCAACATTGGGAAACAGCATATAGAGAAAGATGAGGTCAAATCACCTGATGTAATGAGAAAAAAATCCCAAATCCCTATTTAGCCCCCAAGCTGTATTATTGTGAAGCAACACAAAGTTGCATTGCTTCAGGGCTAAATAGAGACTTTGGATTTTTTTCTCACTACATCAGGTGATTTGACTTCATTTTCCTCTACTTCAGGGGTCTCAATCTTGTGGCTCGAGGGCCGCAAGCAACCCCTAAAGTTATTTTTTGCAGCCTGAAATGACATTATTGGTTATCAATATTTGCAATACCATTGTATGAAAAGATTTCAGTGGTGCAGCCCTTGGGCTACCGTACTGTCCTCATGCAGCCCTCATGCTAATTTGAGTTTGAGATCCCTGCTCTATGTGTTGTTCCCCAATGTTGAATCTTAACAACTGCTTTGACTTCCTGTTACTGTGTGACCAGATCCCATGACTTACACATCCCTGCATTTACTTCCTCCCATTCTGTAAGTTCCCACATCTTCAAAGCATCTGACAAAGTGGGATTTTCTCCCACGAAAGCTCATGCAACAAACAAATTTGTTAGTCTTTAAGTGCCACAGGACTCCTTGTGGTGTGTGTGTGTGTTTTCTTTCTTTCTTTCTTTTTTTTTCTGAACTAGACTAACATGACTGCCCCTTTGGAACTTAGTAACTGAAATAATTGTCATTACTTAAAAAAAAAAAACACCACAAGAGATCTTCAGTTGCATTTTTTCAAATGTGTGTTGAAATTCAAATGAAAGCCCTTGCAATTAAACCTAGAGTCTGGTAAAAATACTGCACAATGTACTTCACAATTCACTTCTGTCACAGGAACCTTCCCATCTGTTTCTTTTCCCACATGTGCTCATCTGTCTACTGCTTATTTGTTGCTGTCTTGAGCCAGCACATCCCTGTACTTCCATAATAATACAAAGACAGAAGTATTTGCCCTTCTAATAATACATGTGGTTACATATTTCTTAATTCAGCCCAGCATGTCCTTAAGAGCCTACTGTAGTATGCAGAAAATTCAGTTCCTTTCAAGATGCTCACGGCTTCCTCAGGATCTTGAGAAGGTGCCTAAATTAGAATCTTTAAAATCATACTCACTGGGTGTGTGCACCCAGACACCCAAGCATGCATCTGGTGAAGATTACTGCACAAACCTGCACTAAGATAATGGGCAACAGCACATTTGTTCTTTAGATCATAGGCTTGGTCTACTTCCTACTGTATATGCATACTGAATGGACATCTGCACTGGCAACTCTTCTCTCTTTCTCCTCACAGATTGCCATCTGTAAAATGTGCCTGGGGTGATTCACCAAAAAGATGATCCTACGACTCAGCCAGGGAGTGAACTGAACATCAGCTGACACAGACCCAGGTATCTCTCTGCTCCTACAGGATGCCAAAACAAAACATACATGAATGGGTATAATTTAGGTCCCATTTCACTATGGCCCACTCTCCAGACAGGTTGAGACAATCCCATGGGTGCTCCTTCACTTCCAGGCCTGCTACACTTTGAGAAGAAACAAACTTTATGCCCAGCGCCACTTCAAGATACCCACTTCATAAAAGGTCAGGTCTGGAGGCCCTGTCTGACCTACCAATCCTGAGTGAATGAGAAGCAGCACAACCAAGAACAGAGTGGATGTGACAGTAGGAAAGGAATAGAGACATTTGTGTGAGTTGAGAAGACGACAGATTAAGCTGCATGTGAAATAGTGTATCCCATTTACATAGGGAGGTCATAGAATAGGGGGAATCAATAAGTGACAGGTGTGTAGAGAAAGTGTGAAGGGCTTGGGAGGAAGGGCAGGATGATGGGAGTGACTGGTGGGATTTTCATTCACAAAACCTGTATTTCAATAGTCTGTTACCAGGGCAACAGAATTGGCCATTTACATGTGGAAAACATGCCTAATTGCATGCATGTGCAAATTAGCCATGTAATCAAATCTATAATTCACATTCTGAAAATCGGCTCAAGCAAGTTCTCTTGGGTTTTTCATTTCTTCCTTCTCACTCAGTTTTCCATTCTGGTCTTCACTTTTTGTTCACCTGTGTATCTTGGTGTATGTTGTTTCTTTGCCCTCTCATGCACACAACGTAAATGCAGTAGCCTCCCCTTATCCCCAAAGTTGTCACTGAAAAAAAAAAATTGTATGCAAAAGTAAGGTTGGTGGCAATATAGAATAAGGGAGAATGCATCTAAAGATTAATTTCTTTCATTTTTCTAACTGCCCTGTCTATCAGCCTCTTCACCATCAGTAAAGCAATAAACATCACAAGCCAAATACTTAAAATCTGAAATGCCTTCACCCACACCCTCTCAGTACTGTCCCTCCACCCCTTAATACGTAGTGCTAAAGGATTTTTGCATGCTCCCCATAAGAGTGAAATTTCATTTTTCACAAATTTGAAAATTTTAAGCCCTTGAAATAATTTACAATCCAAAAGAGCACTAAGCATGTTCTATTAACAACTGACAAAGAAATGCTTTTGTCTTTGATGGTGATAATGTAGCTACAAATTTAATATTCACTCATTTAAATCATTCCAGAACATTTTGGGGGGATGGGCCTGACAATTTTCCAATAAAAAGTAGCTGTCAAAATGTATTAGACAATAATACTAACAGGCCTACTCCACAAGTGCTGTTGCTATAATTCGGGTTTTATATTGTTTTGTTTTTAATTCAGCTTTATAGAAGCTTGCGGAAAACATAATTTTCAGTTTTGTTAAATAAATGTTGAGAGCAAATCAAATCCATAATTATATTTTAGTTTTAAAAGAATGTGTTCTGTTTGAAATAAAGCAAGCTGCAGTGTTAGCCATAATTTATTTTACCTTTCACAGGTTTGTTATCCTGAGAGCCAAACCCTCTGAGGAATGACAGCAAATGGAACATGCAAAGATTCTAGCTTGCAGCTCAGGAGCTGCATGCAGCTGTTGAATGAAAAAGTGTGGCTCGTGGAAGAATGTCAGCAAATCAATTTAGGAAAGCAGCCCCAGCCCAGGAGTTTTAAATCTCCTGCTCTCAGCATGCTCAGAGCTTGCTCAGGGGGAAGCACAGCCTGTGCCTAGCTGCCAGAGCAGCCAAGTAACGAAGCCCTGGGGATAGAGGTCAGCCTGAGGGAGCCAGCACCAGGGCCTGGGGGCTCAGGAGGGGGTTGGGATGGCAGGGAGAAGTGGTGGCATGGTCAGGATGGCAGGGAGAAGCGTAGCATGGTCGGGGATGGCAGGGAGATGTGTGGCATGGTTAGAGACGGGGGGAAGTGGTGGCATAGTCAGGATTTTAAAAAACTTGCTACTAGCCTGCAGTCTTCTGCATCGATCAACAGCTAAGTTTTTACTGTATAGACTTAATTTTTTTGGTAACCTTAAGTAATTATTAGAATTTGACATCAGGAGGATCAATATTTGTCCTCTTTTTATGATAAAATTAAAGTGTGCAATGAATTTTACACTTAGTAATTTTAAAGTAGGTAAAAGTATATGGCTATATGCCTCCATGAGGCTCTTGAAGGTTTAATAATCAACTTGTGTGGCTCTTGAGTTCCGTAAGTTTGGCCACCCCTCTAGACCTTACCTTGAGATATATGGAGTCTTCACAATTACTGCTGAAGGCAGCAGCTCTCAGGATCTAGTCCTGAAATGTTAGGGTCCAAACTGGCTGATTTCAGTGGAGCAGAAAGTTTGGCTCCACATCTCAACCATTGTGTTGCAATACCAAGTAAGGGCTAGATTCACCACTACACTCTGGCTGCTTGCCCCCGTCTTGTGACAAAATACCCAAAAATAAGGCTTCAGTGCATTTGCTGATGTCTTGTGTCGATGGAGCAATGCAAAATAGCAGAGCACTTGGGGGAATCTGATTCTGAAAATATATATGTCAGAACATTTCTGACAGCAATACTTAATCCTTTATAAGTGTAACCCTCTCCCTTTTCTCCCTGGGTTACTTGGGAGCAGGCAACACTCACATGTGCACAGGCGCCTAAGTTTGATGACAAAGAGATCCTGAGTTTCCCAGTGGTGATGGTGGGAATGTGGGAATCCTCTATCCACTCTTCTGCTGCAGTCCTTTTACACTGCAGGAAATTAAGCTTGGTGGTGCCTCCACCTGTCTGGGTCTGTTACACGCTCAGTGGAGTGCCTTGGGAGCTTCCAGGACTAAATCCATGCGGCTAAGAATAACCTGTGGGATGGGTCTAATCCAAACTTACTAATTATAAATTATATATATAATACATTTATAGTGCTTAATTACATGTAACAAACCTTTACTTAACAAAGAAACTAATCATAACAGGATGGAATTGAATATTACTACTAATTTAAATACACAGAAGCAAGTAAATAAATCAGTGAGCAGACACAGAATACAGTTTACAGGAAACTTATCTAACTAGCATGTTCACAGCCCTTTTTCCAACTCAAAGGGCACACTTCCCAGAGTTCAGAACCCCAACCACTTGCTTGTGTGGGAGAGCTTGGAGGGTCAATGAAGGAGACAAGACAGCATGCTGATGGTCCAGTGTATCTGCTCAGAACCACACTGCAGATCCGGAGTGAGCCCAACCAATTGTTTGTAGTCCTGGCCCTGGTTCAAGGGGACTGCCACACTGCTTTCCCTAAGGCCCAGTCAGTCTCTCAGCGGACTCTTGCTTTACAAGCCCTGCCCCAAATTGGAGGAGGGAGACAGGCGCTCACACCCTTACTGAAGATCTAGCTCAGCAAGCTCGAGGCTCAGACCCTGCTTTTGGGTTGAGTAAACCACCAACCTCTGAAGCCCCCTGCTTGAGTGAGCCTCCAGCAGTCTCAGGAACCCCAGGAGTGGTTTCAGGAACCCCAGGAGCACTCACAGCAGCTTCCAGATTCAGACATCTCTCCCTCTCTCTCCCTCCAGACCCCTTTGTCCCCCTCTCTTCCTCTCTCTTCCAAGGGATCATGGGAGTTGTAGTCCCTCAGTGGAAACTTACAGCACATAGGAACTGCTTAAATGTTAACCTCCTACTTGATTTCAGAGGCCCCTACAGTACAGGGTGCCTACATAAGTCATACTAAATTCACCCCTCTGTAAATCCACTGAAGTGAACAGGATTATATCAGGGATGAATTGAGCCCTTTATTTTAAAAATCTGCCTGATCCAGCATTCATTTCTGGGGCAAAACTCAAATTAAAATTTTCTAGAGTAGGACTGAACCCTAAGATACAAAAAGTAGTTCCAAGCAATGTTCCTTCTAAGCTGCGCTGGTGCGCTGCAGCGCAGCCCACCGCAGCCGCCAGCGCAGCGAAGGCTGCCGGCAGGGCATGGCCGGCAGCCAGAGTCCCTGGTTAGAGCTCCTGTGGAGCAGGGAGCTTTCAAAACTCCCGCCCAGAGAAGCTCTAACGGAGCATGCCCAGAAAATCTGGGCATGCTCCGTAGAGCTTCTCTGGCCCCAGGAGCTGTGGCTGGGCCATCTGGCTCCAGCCACAAGGTAAGTTTCTGGGGGTCACCGGGAGTGGGGGCGGGGAGGCTGCTGGGCAGCCAGAAGCGGGCCTGCGGAGGCAGCCGGGAGCAGTCCCACGGGGGGCCGCTGGGAGCGGGGGGGG
>ML681966.1:78105084-78161285 GCA_007922195.1 Podocnemis expansa
GGGGGGGGGCAGGAGCGGGCTCACGGGGAGGGGCAGCGCAGCAAGCCTGCAGGGGGGGGGCAGCGCAGCGAGCAACGTGAGTTGCTCAGCTGCCACCAACTCTTAGAGGGAACATTGGTTCCAAGTACAGGGTTTCTTTTGGAGTGCTTTTATCTGGTGCACCCTTCAATGCAGCCCTGCCTCAGGAACAGAGTAAGAACCACACTATGACTCTCTGAGTCACATTTCAGTCCCCACTTCCAGGCAGAGGCAGCCTTAGGGAATTGGGGGCCCTAGGCGAAGGCCCATTGTGGGGCCCCCTAAAGGGCTCACTATCAGCCCCCACTGCTACCCTTTCCCGGCCCCAGTCCCCCCTGCACCTTTAACCACCCCACACCACCCCCCCGGACTCTCTGTTTGTTTTGCTGAACCGAACTAACATGACTATCCCTTTGGACCACATAAATTATTCTTGGGTATGATATTTTTAAAGATCTTCCCATCATGAAGCTTACAAGTTGATCATCTTTCACTTAACATAAATCAGCTAATGCTGAACTAAAAACTTAAAATGAACATTTTAAAATTTTTTAAAAAGTATGAGCATTAATCAATAAATAAAAGTGGTAACATTAATGGTGGCTCAAAAATAAATATCACATTTAAACTTTTTGCAGTCAAATCTTACAAATTTTTCATATAGGCTTGGGGTTATGTGCACTAGACATTTAATGCAAATAATTATAATAAATAAAAATAAGTAAAAAGAAGGCTTCTAGTGTGTAGCTATAAATGAAAAACACCAAATTTCAATGAAATTATCTGAAGTACTCAAGTTTATAAGACTCTGGCCCCCTCAAAAATATTAAATAGTAAGTACAGAAGAAGCTAAAAAATTACTTAACCAAAAGAAAGACATACAGCACAGACATCACACACAGGTGTAATTACTGCGTAAGGGCAGCACTGTATTGATATGTAGCAGCCTATATGGACCTGCCTAGTAACCTGAGCTAACAAAAGCCAAAGTAAAAATTGTCACAAAAATCAAAGGAAATAGCAAAAGAACAGGTAAAGAAGAAAAGGAAAAAGTAATATTTCACAAAATTAAAAAATGGCCACACAAGAATTAAAAGCTGAGGCCACTGAAAAAGTTCTGCTGTTGTGCTAACTATCACTTGCTCCTGCTTTTTTACCATGTCAATGCAAAGGTGATGGGCAGATAATGGTGAAATCTGAAATTCAGATGAAACACAGATCCTAATGAT
Source organism: Podocnemis expansa (assembly GCA_007922195.1). Lineage (NCBI taxonomy): Eukaryota > Metazoa > Chordata > Testudines > Podocnemididae > Podocnemis > Podocnemis expansa. The sequence continues at coordinate 78,106,332 of ML681966.1, forward strand.
AGCTTGCCTTGATGAGCCAGGAGTGAAAACTGCTTATGCTTCCAGCCCTACTAGCTCTGTTAGTTAGGAACAATTTCTATCTTTTTCTATAATTTTCATTTCTGTCCACCAAATTGAAGATGGGGCCCCTTATTGCTTGGGGCCCTAGGTGACCACCTGCTTCACCTACCCCAAAAGCCACCACTGCTTCCAGGGCCGGTGCTACGTGGTAAGCAGCCCCTGTGTTGCAAGGGGGCGCTGGCATTTTGAGGGGCGTCAAAAGGGGACAGCACCGTGGCGCTCCCCGATGACTTCACTCATCTGCACTGGTGTCCCTCTGCTGCGGGGGAGTGCCAGGATCCTCAGCGCCAGCCCTGCCTACTTCCCACTTGTTGAAAGGATGGAAGTAATCCGAGGATTCTCCATCTCCCTCTTCCTTCAAATTTGTTAACATCTTTACTACAGTCTCTAACCAAGAGCTCCCTGCTTTTATTTGCCTCAGGCTCTTCCCTTTCCACCTCCATGGCTCTGTCTCTCATTTTCATTCTCCTTTCTTTTCTCTTATATTCACTTTTCTCTTCCTCACTTTCCCTTATTCAATGATCCATCCACTTCCAGTTTTGCCAGCCCCCTCCTGCCCCCAAAATCATGACATTTTTAAAAAGATATTACATTTAGACTTACTATTTGGCTTCTGGCTTTACACCCATTAACGTTCACACTGGTCACATTTTGAAGCTGCAACCATGAAAGTCAGAAACTTGTTTTATATAAAAGTTGAGATCCTCTCACAACCAACTGACTCCAGAAGCTGGGGCTTTAAGGAGAACTCTAAATATCATGAGACTCTCAATAAAACCACAAAATTTGGTAACACTGCCTCCTCTGACAAACCACTGGTCTCTCTTCTTCCTCCTATATACCTACAAGATCCAATCCAACTGAGCGTGCATGCTGTTTCCCAATGCCTAAACTTCCTCGCCTCCAAACTAACACATTGATCTCTCCTTGATTTGGCTTCTGCTTTTTTCATTTCACTGAAAAGACAGTCAAGAAAACCACTCATTTTCTTGCCCTCAAATGTGAGGGCAACTTCTTCTGATTCTTCTCCTCCTCAGTGTCTCTGGGGCAGCTCCATCTCCTGATCCAATGATAAACAGAGCTAAATCAAAACTTCAACCTCATCCTGTGATGCCACTGCCCCACTTTGGGAACTCTTAACTCACTCATGACCTGTGGGGTTGTTCTGCAGTTTAGCCCATAGTTTGTCGAGAACCAAGCTGATTGACTATCCCAGCAGTGCCTGGTTTTGCCTTTAGCCACAAAAAATGTTCTTTAAGCAATTATTTAAAGTGCTGAACAATGGATTCTAGATTTAAAATAGGGTGCCATTTTTCAGAAGGTCTCAGGAGACTCAGTCTTTAAGTGAACAAGATTTTAGATGAAGGGGGGAGCCAGTCAGTACTCTGGCCCCTTACTCCCGAACAGAATGCCAGTCACTCAGGTCTGTAGAACCTACTCTGGAGCTCATCAATATAGTCAAGAGAGTGCTGAACAGCTTTAAAGATTTCCTATCAAAGAAACTGATCTGCAAAGCTCATAGAGCTTATTCATATATAACAGCATATCTTCTTAGGCAGCTTCCTCCTTTCACTTTCAAACAGTGTAGGCTTGATATTAAAAAGTTCACACAGCTCTGTGCATGGTATGGTGCAGAGCTTCAAGAATCCTGCTTCCCATTTAACAGTCCATGTAGGGATGGATCACAATAGAAACAGTTGTGAAGAGGCCTGGCTCCACTACAGAGTTAGGTGAATTCAAAGCAGCTTACATTGACCTAACTATGGAAGTGTCCACACTTAAATTCCGCTCTCACCAATATAACTGCCCCGCTACTGTCGCTTGAAAACTCCACCTCCAGGAGCAGCACAAAGTCAAGGTAGCTGCAGTTAGGTTAACGCTGTGTCAGCATAGGCAGTGTTGCTTATTTCGACTGTTGCTGGTTCTCATGAGATTTCCTTTCCCACAATGTACAATCAATATAGTTGTTCCTGATGGAATGTGCACTGCTAACATGAGGATCAAAGTGCAGATGAATGCAAATGATGTAATTACTGTGGCAGCTGTGTGGCAATCTAAATCAGGTTGACTTAATTTTGTGGTGTAGACATGGCCTGGAACTGTTTTCCCCAACTCCCTTGACAAGGAGACTGAATACTGACCCAACCATCCACATTCCTTTGCTCCAAAACTTCCTGTGGAGGAGAGTCAATGCAATGAGGACTGCAATCTGCATCCTCCTCATGGATGGTACGGAGGGAGCACGCTGAGCAGTCTGGCCCATGAGAGACCTGCTTCCAGTAGTCACCAGTCTAACTGATAAGCTAAAATAGTTGTTAGGTATGGTTGCACTGCAGGCAAACCACTGATGCTTAGGAGGGTGGACTCATCAGCCCTGTGAAAGTTCTCTCACAAAGTCCAATCACTCACAGTTGGGTCACAGATGAATTCTCTCTCCTTGGAGAATCTGGTGCAGATATTGAGAAAAAAGTCAGACATACAGAGAGGAAATGAGACAAGAATGTCCAAGAAGGATGCAAAAAGAAAGAGAAGTACCAGACATCAAATTATGCATACTGGTTAAATTTTTCAAAAAAGTTAAATAATAAATGGAAGATACATGTCTAAATTGTCTTGGTGAATTTGAAAGTATCAACCAGCATCCTCTCCAGAATGGGGTGAATTGGATATGTCAATATTCAACCATATTAAACCAAAATATAAACCCTATACAGGTTTAATTTGCACAGCCTGCATTTACTTTATATATCAGTATTCTATATTGTAGGACTCCCTGATCTTTGTCCAATTTACTGAGGTTCTATTTTCACATTTTTTCTCAATATCTGCACCAGATTCTCCAAGGAGAGAGAATTCATCTGTGACCCAACTGTGAGTGATTGGACTTAGTGAGAGAACTTTCACAGGGCTTATCTTATATAACACAAATCAATTCACTTTTTTCACAACAGATGCATAACAATGCCTGAATAATGTCAGGCTCCTTATATAAGCCGTAACTTTCAGACCTACGCTATGAAGTACTGTCTCGTCAATTTGACAATTTGTTGAGGCTCAAGGCCCTGACATTATAAGCAGCTCTGGAGGCACTGACTGTACCTCAAGACAACATGACACACCTACAGTAACAGGAATTTTAATAAATATATTGTTATTCTCCTTGCCTTCAATGTATGCTACAAGCTCAAAATGAGCACAATTAGCTCTTGCATATCAAGTTGTAGCCAAACATATTCATAACACACAAACACACTATGAATCACTATTGACCTTTTTGAGAATGCAGTTGCCTACAGACATCCCACCCAAAAAGAAGCAGAAGAAAACACAACAGAAGATAAGAAAAAGAAGGTCAAGAATCACTTCACAGGCTAAGACACCACTTCATTTCCATCTTCTAAGTCAGGGGTCTTAAATTCAAATCACCATGAGGGCCGCAGGAGGACTAGTAGAGGGCTGCATGAGGCTTAGTATAGTACCCCGAGGGCGGCACCATTGAAACCTTTCCATACAATGATATTGAAAATATCTGTAATGGTTGCATCACTGTAGGCCGCATGAAATAGCTTTAGGGGCCACATGCGGCCCACAGGCAGCATGTTTGAGACCCCTGTTTTAAGTTATAGTCACCATGGGACTCACTATCAGAAGTCAGGAACCTGTAGCCTCCAGAAATATCAGAGGGATTTATATATTTGATCAGGATTAGTTCACTCAGTGATTGTAAAGAACTTTGAGATCCATGGATAAAAGATGTAAGATATTAATTATTATTTTTATGACAAACTATATGCCTGTGTTTGTGTGTACACCCCCCCACCCCCACCCACCCACCCACACTTCTCTTTTACTATCTACTCACTTTTTAGTCACACATTTCCAGATTCTTGCATAATGTAAATTAGCCTGGCTCTGCTGAAGTCAATAGAAGTATGCCACCTTACATTAGTTGAAGATTTACCCCCATTCCTCATCAATAGAGCAATATCTAACCACTGATTATTTTTTTCAGAAGTTTGAAAAACAAAACAAAGCACTATGCCACTTTTACACAACATTTTCTCATTGCAACAGGATATATATAGATACTGAATTTATTCTTTTTAATGCTGCTGAGAGTTGAACTGAATTGTTAATATGCTTCAGTGCTTTGGAGGATAGGATCACCATTCAAAATGATTTGAACAAACTGGGGAAATGGGCTGAGGTAAACAAAATGAAATTCAATAAAGACAAGTGTTAAGTACTCCACTTAGGAAAGAACAATCCATTTCACATATACAAAATTGGCAATGACTGCCTAGGAAGGAGTATTGTGGAAAGGGATCTGGATGTCATAGTGGACCACAAGCTAACTATGACTCAACAATGTGGTGCTGTTGCAACAAAAGCAAACATCATTCTGTATTAACAGCAGTATTGTATGTAAGTCACAAGAAATAACTCTTCTGCTTTACTTGGCCCTGATTAGGCCTCAACTGGAGTAGTATTCAGTTCAGGGTGCCTCATTTCAGAAAAGATGTGGAGAAATTGAAGAAAGTCCAGAGAATAGCAACATGAATTATTAGAGTCTAGAATACTTGACTTATGAGGGAGGTTGAAAGACCTGGGTTTAGACTGGAAAAGAGGAGATTGAGAGGTGACATGATAACAGTTTTCAAATACCTAAGAAGTCGTCATGAGGAGGAGGGAGAAAAATTGTTCTTCTTATCTGCCAATAAGCTTAAATTACAGTAAGGGGGGTTCAAGTTAGACATTAGGAAAAAAATTCCTAACTGTTAGGGTGATTAACCACTGAAATTAGTTGTGTAGGCAGGTTGTGGAATCTGCATCATCAGGAGTTTTTAAGAGCAGGTTAGATAAGCACCTGTCAGGGATGGTTTAAGACGATACTTGGCCCTGCCATGAGTGCAGGGGACTGGACTCAATGACCTCTCAGGGTGCCTTCCAGTTTCTATGATTCTATGATCAAGGCACCTAGATCCTGGGATAGGAACTTTTTAAAGTTATTTTTTATAAATCCATCATAAATTTTAATTCATAATTATTTAATTGGTGAATATAGGTAAGTTTTTTTCTTATAATACAGTAATTTCACAATTTTCCTTTCAAATAGCTTCAGCTGATGGAGTAAAACAATAATCACTGTCTCCATCTTCATAAAGTAGGAAAAGAAAAGACAAAAGAGAGAGAATTTAATTGGGACACCATAACAAACAAGTCAGTGTTCTTCTTGTACCATACTAATTGTGCTATATTTCTTTACTTACTCATAAATTTTCCTTTTCAATTCCAAACATTTGAGTGGGGGAGTGACCAAGAGAATTATAGAAATATTTGCTTGTTGACATCACTATGGAGGGAAAAACCTGTTATTGGCTGTCTATGAAGTGTTAACTTGGTAGAGCATCTAGCAAATTGTTAAAAAACAATTAGGCTGGATTTATTCCTGTAATGTGTTTCTAAAAGGTATGGTCAACAGACAGCAGATAAACTGGGCATCAGAGGGCAGTCAACATGGCAAAATAACTGAAACTTCCACTGGGCCAATATTAGGTTTTAATATGTTTTTCTTCAGCTTTTTCACTTAGTCCCATTCAAGTCCATAGCCACCTCAGTCCCGTGTCTTCCACCAAAGAAGACAAACAGAGAAATATCTGATAGAGGTACTTCTGGTATTTATAATATCAGATTCCAACTGCACCATATAGAAAGAACAACAGAAGTCATCCATTCTTCTTAGGTCCTGAATGCAAACATTGGTGCTTATCCATCCTACATATCTAGTTTGTTAGTGTAATATGAATTTCTTGCTTTTTTTTGAACAAGAAGGACATAATGTGATCATAGGCCCTCAAAAGTATATAGCTTATAGCTACAAGTTCCAAAGGGGTAGTGGTGTTAGTCCAGTTCAGCAAAACAAACAAGTAGTCTAGTGGCACTTTTAAAGACTAACAAAATTATTTATCATAAGAACTTTCATGGGACAAAATCCAACTTTGTCAGATGCTTGAAGATGTAGAAGAACAGATGAAAGAGAGGAAAATATATACAGGGAAGTGTAAGTCATAGGATCAGGTCAGACCAGGAGTCAGCAACCCCTGGCACTTGTGCCAGATTTGACACGTGGGCCAATCCTGAGCAGCATGCAGTGCTGCTCAGGCTTCCCTGGTGGCCCCGCCCCCAAGTGTGACCTGGAAGTTGAGGCCACAAGAGCCAGAGCAGCACAGTGCTGCTCGGATGGGGGACCAGGGCGGCTTGGCTTGGGAGGGGCCAGTGTGGCACAGCTCAGCACAGGGGGCTGGTGTGGTGCGGCTTGACTTGGCTCAGCCTGGCCTGTGTGGTGTGGTACAGCTCAGCTTGTGGGGGGGCGTTGTGGCACGGCTCAATGCAGGGGGCTGGCATGGTGTGGCTCAATGCTGGGGGCTGGCTTGGCTCAGGTTGGGGGAGCTGGCACAGTGTGGAGCAGCCCCAGGGTCAACTGGCCCCACAGTGGAGGGGAGCAGGGTGGCTCAGCCCACTCTCCACCCTGAGGGACCTCAGCCATACCCCCCACACCCCCAGGGACCCTAGCCTCTCCCATCCCAACCTTGAGTTCCTGGTTCCGCCCCCATTTGGCCCTACCCATGGCACCTGCTGAGGGTGTAGTGGGTGGGGCTGGCACGGGGTCTGGCAGAGGTTGCCGACCCCTGGGTTAGATTGTTGTAGCAAATCAATGCAGTTGTTTAGATTCAGACAGTGGAGAACAGCATATAGGAGGAAGGGGAGGGAAAAATAAAAGCAAAAACCCATAATCTCTATTTAACCATAAGTTGATGATGTTAAATCTGCATATGAATTACAATTCTGCAGTTTCTCTTTGAAGCTTTGATTTGTTATCTATTTGCCTAAGTACGGCTATTAACAGCTGATCAATGGAGTGATCTGGAAGACTGAAGTGTTCCACTATTGGTTTTTGAATGCTGGTATTTCTGGTGTCAGATTTGTGTCCATTTATTCTTTTATGCAGAGACTGTTCTGTCTGTCCAATGTTAAAGCTGGAAGGCATTTCTCACACATGATAGATCACATTGTGACAAGCCTGCAAAAGTGTTAAATGCAAAATAGAGGCTTCACCCATAATTCTTTAAATTATACTACTGCTGTAGCAGGATTCTGTGTGCTTTTGATTTTCTCTCTTTGATAGTCCAGACTGAATCCTTATTCCATGAGCATGCCTTATCACAGGGCAGAAAGGTCTCTTAAATAAAAGAGCTGAGGAAGCCAATATCGTAATAAAAGGAAACAAGAGGAGAAGAAGGAACCCTGTCTAATCTTGTGTCTAGAACTGAGTCGGTCTTTGAATGATACTTATGTCCACACTTGGTATGCTTTATGACCTACACATTTAACTGTATTTAATTTTGCTCATCATTGAATGGCTCTGGGGGAAAGATCCTCCTTGCTTAACTCAGTAACTATCCATTCTCTGTTGTGTGCAAGATGTACATAGAAGGGTAAAATATTCAAAAGCACCCAAGTGGCTTAGGACACAAAAACCTGGTCTACTCTGCTGAACGTTTTGGTGGCAGTTGAAGGGAGATACACAAAGTACTTAAAATACTTTGCATATCCCCCTCCAGCTGCCTACCTTCTACTTACTGCAGGGTCCCCACAGCACTGATTCAAGGGGAAATGCCTTCCCATCAAAGCAATGCTATACTTGCTGGGTAGGTCTTACCCAGCCAACTTTGAGTGCATCTTTAAGGATGCTCAATCAAGCCTGAATAATCGATTCTACACTGTTGGTGCTACTGCCAACAGTGTAGCCTTATCCTAAAATGCATTTTCATAAGTGGCCTAGACATTTCAGAGCTTTAGCCTCAATGAAAGTTATTGGGTTCATTTCTGAGTAATTGTGGCCCAACTTCTGGTTGACTTCAGAATCATGAAATTTTTTATTTTTTTAAGTTTAAAGGGTGAAATGAGGTAAAATTTAGGATTTTGACTACATACCCCTGAATTTGGTGTTTGAACAACAACAAAATTCACTCTAAAGTCTGAGGGATGTATGCAATCCCACATTTATTGAAAAAAATATTTTTCATGAACTTCTGTGAAGAGAAAACAAGTTTTGCACATGGCTAGCAGTGGACATAAAGCTAAAGTTACAAAAACATATGACATAAAGCTAAAGCTACAAAAACATATCTTTAATACTATAAGTATCTCAATCAGAAGAAATGATACACATCATGTATAAAGCTGCCAATAATAATAATTAATCATTTAAAGTCCTCACGAAAGGTCTAAACATTTCATAATTTTTACTATTTCTAGAGCCACTACTAATAAATAAGGAAATGTTTCAAATTAAAGCTCCATGATTCACTCCAGTGATGAATTTGGCACATGAAGTAGGTCACGATTATCACTGAAATCAAACAATATTGGACTCTGATCCAGCAATTCACAATGTGTGGGAGATTTACTTGATTAAGAATTTCAAAACTGAGACCTATATTTAAAAATGGCTGTTTCACTCTAAAAAGTTTGTTATATGAATTATCTCAATTCCCATGTATACAGTTATACAGAATTGTTAGGTCCTTCAGTTGCATGCATGAGGAGTAGCTGAGCTTAACATTTGAGCAGGATACAGAACAGCAATGTAAGTGGCAGCCGTGTTTAGTAAAAATAACTATGGTTCAGTCATGCCCAAATTAGCTGTTGTTTTCCAAGATATTTAGGGTTTAAATGATAGAAGAACTTGAAATTAGTCAGTATAAAATGATCTTTACACCAGTGGTTTTCAAACTTAGGGTTGGGACTCAGTACTAGGTTGCAGAACCTCAGGCACTGGGTCGTGGCACCCTCTGCTGTCTCCACCAAAAGATTGGAATTCATTGCTTGAAGATGTAATTGTTAGGTCATGAGCATAAGTGATTTTTTTCTTCTGCATCACAAGAAAAAAGTTTTAAAACCACTGCTTTACACTCATGTTCTTAAAAAGATTCCAGTAGGGTTCCAGGAGGTAAGTCCTGGAACTGAAAGACGGACTATGGTCATGTTCAAATACCATATGTTGGACTAAATTCACCCTGATATCAGACCAGTGCCGTCAGCGGAGTTACACCATGATATCAGACCAGTGCCGTCAGCGGAGTTACACCAGGGATGAATTTGGTTCAGGTGTGCTATGAAGCATATCTTTTATACAGACCAGAAATAAAATGTTATGCATTGCTGGCAATTGCCTTAATAATCAAACAAGTCATATAAATCAATCTGAAAATGCAAAGTCTGCAACAAGTTTATTATAGAGTAATAGTTACTTATGAGTAACAGATTAATCAACATACCTAACAAATTACTGTCAGCTCTGAATAGGGAGTGGCATGTATTTGACCTGCCCTGAGCATATACAGTGCCAGATCCTCTTACATGCTGCTATAAGAACAGGTCACAAACAATCATGCCACAAAGGTTACAATTTCAGTCACTTGTTTTTGGGGGTGGGCAGTGGGGAGGGCTCACTTATTTATTTGGTACCAGAATAAATGCAGATCTATACACAGCCCTGACATAGATATCTGCAAGCACACAAACACTGAGAAGTAATAAAAACTGAGACTGTGTTCTGTGTGACAGGGGGCCTTTATAGCTGAGGTCACTGGCAGAGTCTTATCCTATGTACTAGACAGTTTTTATGTTACCCTCTTGTTGGGACTGAGAGGAGATGAAGGCTACAAGAGCAGACATGGGGTAGCATCTTCCCATAAAATCTTTTGATAACACTTGGTACTGGGGAAATACTAGGTAAGGAAATTAAACCAAAACACCTGTCCAAAAAGTTGAGTATTATCTTGCTTTTTTATTATTTTTATTTCTATAACTGCTTTTTTCCTTCTGCCTCTTATTCACTATATCCTTTCATCTTCACAGTGTTTTCTTATCTCTGCCTAATGTCTTAATGCTTTTGTGGGAGATAAGTGCCATCAAGATTCCTTGTTTGTTTTGCTGATAGACTAACACAGCTACCCCTTTGGAACTAGTCCTCAAGAAACTTTCACTTCTAACCCCCAGCCAGGAAAACAACACATCTTCTGCAACACATAGAAGAATAATTTATTGCCATATCAGAGAAAGACATGTGGAGGCAAAGATGCCTCTTTTCCATTGCTTGTGTGTTTCTATATAAAGTCATTGTGTCTTTGTTTTAATTTGCTCCTCAACCTCGATTACAGCATCAATGGCAGGACATCACAATCTATCAAATTCCTGTATGAACCACAAAGAAACTTTGGAAGCTGGGACTAAAACTTCTGTCCCTCTATTACAAAAACCTACTCCTCTGTTACTTAAGCTAAAGAAGATCTCTCCTTTGTGGCAATAGCAGTGGGTCCCTTATCCTCTTTGTGGAACAGTCATCAGAAGACAGCATCACCTTCTCATACACACCAAGACAATATGCTTCCTTAATCAGAACCAGACTATGAAATCTTTGATTAAATACATATGGCTTGATATACACAAGTATGCGTTACAGCAGTTTGTTATTCAGTCTTTAAAAATGCCTGTCTTGACCTTAGGCATTGAACAGAACAATTTCAATGTTTTCAATTTCAGTTACATCCCATTGAAAATGCACAGCTTGAATACATGATTATTCCTAAGTATGATTCTGGAAATGCTAAAACCTCAGGATATCTTACAGCACTTCTTGTTAATTTCAATTTCCAATATATTGCCAGGGTGTTACGGTTGGCAACAGTGCCTCTGAGCTGGCAGCAGTGGCCTTGACTACAGCTTTTTTTTTTTTTTAAAGGGCATTCTCAGCCAGAACCATCAGCTACTCTACAAGACACACATTCTTTCATAGAATGCCAATACCCTCAAATGGCACAAACTGGAGTATGTATTTTGTTGACTCAGTGTGTTTCTAAATTGCAATTCAGGTCACTTACTAGAACATTTATGTGTATTAAAATAATAAGAAAGCACACATGGGCCCTTTCTCACTCTATCTCATTGATTTGTTTACAAATGCATTGCACAGACAAACCCTTGTAAGGGCCAGATTCTAGCTTGTTCCAAATTTACCCTCATATTATGGACCTGCTCGAGGGCCAACCACAATCCCAGTTCAAGAATCCAACACCAAACTCATTAAAAGGGACAGGGAAAGAGGAAACTGGATATGACCCTCTTCCTTATCTACAGCACCCCATGGAGCAGGGGTGGTGCGGTGTGGCTGAATTAGGAGCTCTCTATAGCTGCGATCCACAAAAACACTTGATTGTACTGTCACCTTCAAACATGGGACTAGTCCTGTTAACTTAAAGGGAATTACACTGATGTATACCAGTTTTAAGATCTCTCCCTGTCTTTCATCTTTTGTTTTGTATTGTTACATATGTTTTAGTGGGAAGTCTCTTGTTCTGAGGTGGGAGAGATGATACCTGAAAACTGAGGAGTTCCAAAGGGGCAGCCGTGTTAGTCTAGTTCAGTAAAACAAGCAAGGAGTTCTGTGGCACTTCAGGACTAACAAATTTATTTATTGCATGAGCTTCCATGGGAGACAATCCCACTTTGTCAAATTTGACAATGTTCCTTCAGGGATAACTAAGGACTTCAGATTTTTTTTCTTATTAAAACAGGTGATTTGACCTCATCTCCCTCTATATGCTGTTCCCGAATGTTTGAATCTTAACAACTGCTGTGATTTGCTGTTAGAGTGTGACTTGATTCTCTGGCTTACACTCTCCTGCATCTATTTTCTCCCATTCTGTAAGTTCCCCCATCTTCAAAGCATCTGATGAAGTGGGATTTTCTACCACGAAAGCTCATGCAATAAATGAATTTTAGTCTTTAAGTGCCACAGGACTCTTTGTTTGTCTTGCTGAAAATGGAGGATGACCCTTTCAAATGAATCATGTAAAAGTATGTAAGACAAATGTTGAACTTAATTCCATATTGTAGGTAGAGCTACCACATATCAATGGTTCTAAACATAGAAGGAGATAAAAGAACAGCAGTTTCCTGGAGGACAAAAAAGGAAGTCCATAGCATCCTTGTGTTCCTTCCACCTTGGCTATCACCAAGACTGTATTTTCAGAAGAATGGTTTAAATATCTGACATTTAGATCTAGCTTCAAAATTAGCATAGGAAAAGAATATACCAAAGGTGAAATATATGACCGCCTTGGTGTTGCTGAATGGAATTTAAAAGTTGGCTGCAAGATACTGAGGAAGATGGAAATAGTGGAAGGCTGGATGTTCTTTATGGATGGAGTACTTCTTATCTGGCTTAATGGAAGTGGAAAGGGCAAAAGATGGCTGGAGCAAAATGTTCTTGGCTCACTTCACTGGCAAGAGGACAAATGATCTGCCTCAAACGTTCTCTGTTCATAATTATTGGATTTTATATAATTTTAAAATATTTTAATATTCTGGGGATGCAGTGAAAGACAGAGTCATAACACCCAACAAACTGGAAATATTGCAACATGGCTGGCTGGTGAGTAGATCCTCTCCAAAAACCACAAACCCAACTAACTAGAAAAACACACAACTCAGTAGCTGGAAAATAAAAAATACCAGGGAATGACTGACACTCAGTTTTCTATCCCTATGCAAGAGAAAGCAGATAGTTTTGACTTTTCAGTTAACATTTTTCAAGAATGCAGTGCTACTGATATAACAGAATGTACACTCTTCTTATTGTATGAGAATGATAGCACATAGCTGGCTCAGGGATGGCATATTTTCTATATCTTGCTCTTTCAAAAAAATCAGCTGACCAATGTCCACTATGAGTACATGCAACAAGCGATTCATATGAAGAAACAAGATAATTCCAGGGTTTCTAACCAGGTGATTAGTTTTTTTAAAACATAAAACCAATATAAAGCAGATCTATAACTGGTATAATTCAGTGGAGCTACACCAATTTACCCTAGGTGAAGATCTGGCACTATTCTTTTATTTTTTTTAAAGCCAAGCCTATCATAAAAATCAATTATCTATTTATAAAGGCAACACCCATCTTTTTGACTGAACTCATAGCAGATTCACTCATTATTTTTTTCATTATAAAAAAAACAAAAGGTCACAAGATATTGGGCTGGATGCAGGAATCACTGGGTCAGTTTCTTTGGCCTGTATTATGAAGAAGATCAGAGCAGATAATCACAATGAATCCATCTGCTTTAAAACCTATTTATTCATAAAGGCCAAAGATATTCCTGCCCCCAACATGCAAGTTGTTCATAAAGGCAAGCTTGTTTTCTATATACATATCTCACTTCCTCGAATAAAAAACACAACTTTTAAATATACATTCACTTTTAAAAATCCTCAAACACAAGCTCATCAAGGTGAAATTGACTGTGGAGAGCCTGAAAAAAGTCCTATACACTTGTTAAACCTTACCCAAGAACCTTCTCCACCTTTACATGCAGGAATTAAGTGATGCCTAAGAAGTAAACAGGAACCCCTCAGAACTAGGACAATTTTTGCCTAATAAGAATAAATCCACCCTGTTCAAGGTGTGAAACTCATCATTCACATTACCTCAACTCACAAAAGCTAACACCACCAAAAAACCCCCAAAACCCTGAATTATGTTTTTCAGAAGCAACTTGTTTTTCATACAGCCCCAAGCCTCTTTTTATCTTACTCAGTCAACATCCCTTTCTTTGTAATAAAAGCAATTTACCATTTTACAGAAGAACAGTATACTCCAGAGTCAAGGACCTTTATCAGGATCCTGCACACTTTTCAGCTCAAGAATACCTAATTGGTGCAACAAGTAATACATGCATTACCAAAATGCTAAAGAGAGATGGATTCTTCTCAAATGTCAGAGTTAGATAAGATTAACTCATAATTGGTTGATTATGTTTGACGTTTGATCCTTTGTTTCTCAGGCAACCACCCCCAACTTCATTTCGCCTGGAGCTAGTAAGCAGCCATTGTACATTGCAGAGAGTATGGTGGTATGTTTGGTTGAGTTGGTGTCAAACGGTTCTTAACAAGTGATTATCCATACTCTGCATTAATTTAAGCTTCTGAATGTCCATGGAGAGCACATTACAGTAGTTTACTCTTGACAGACAAAACGTGAGCAACTACAGGAAAGGTTCACATCTAAAGGAAAAGGTTACAAACTTTTCGTCAACAGCCAGACACCTTCCATAAATAACCTTGTGTTTAACAAGATCCCTGGTTGTGCACATGCATAAAAAAAGGCAACAAACACACTGAAATCAAGGGTGCAAATTTAATCCTTACCAATTCCTCTCTGTGGTTCCCTAATTTACCAACATCACCTCAATCCAGTCTAGGTTGAGCAACAGCCAACTAGCACTCATCTGTGTCTTTCTCATGTAGACACTCTCATTTGTTATTGGTACAGCTAGAATGGAAGGAGACAGTGTGGGGCAGTGGTTCTCAAACCTTTTGCAGGTTGCAGCACATTTGGCAGCATGCTGTGACCCAGCGGGACACATCAGCCTGCTCCCCTCAGGCCAAATCCAGACATTTCCCCAGCTCTCCACAACAGATTACCACTGTAATGTGTCCCAACACAGAGGTTGAGATCTGCCGGTGGGGAAAGAAAGGCCTTAACTTATGAGGTGATGAGAAAAACTGAACCAAAAGACATGCAGTAAATTGAGAGGGCTACAATTTATCACATATATTAAGAACTCCCAAACAAACACAAGACTAAGCAGACATAGATCCCCCTGGGCTAGAAGAGCACACACTATTTGAATACACAAGGACTTGTGTGTCACTTTTAAAGACTAACAAATTTATTTATTGCATGAGCTTTTGTGAAAGAAAATCCCACTTCATCTAATGCTTTTAAGATGGGGAACTTATCGAATGGGAAGAAAATAACTGCAGGGAAGTGTAAGTCATAGGATCAAGTCAGACTGTTACAGCAAATCAGTGTGGTAGTTTAGATTCAAACACTAGGGAACAGCACATAGAGCAAGGTGAGGTCAGGTCACCTGTTGTAATGAGAGATGAATCTGAAGTCCTTATTCAGCCCTGAAGAAACACTGTCAAATTTGCATATGAATTCCAATTTCACCATTTGAAGTCTCTGCAATTAATTCCTATGGCATGACTGGATCACCAGCATGAAGTTTGTCTAATGGGAAAGAAGCAACTATTAGAAATACATTTGTTTGGACCCAATCTGGGTCTGAGGGTCAGATGCCATGAATGAAGCTAGGAAAGGAAAGGGCTCTGAGGGAGGCTAGTCAAACAGGATCTGGTGGGACTGATTAACATTTCTGCTATTTCGAACCCAAACATAAAATGCCATTGTGGTATGTGGTTTGGCAGGCTCAAGGCCCCAATATTTAGGCAGGTTTGGATTTTTATTAGAACCATTCACCTGGCTCCATGCCAAACCAATATCTGTTTTTTGGGGGCATGGCAGTGGTGGATTCCCTCTTAAAATCTCAAGTAACTTTAAAATAACTAGCAGCAAACAGTAACTTTTTGAATCAGTATTCTTGTCTTTCTGGTACAGAAATAGATTTTCTTCACTTCAGCATGGGAAAATTCACATTGTGGCACCTAGCCCACTTACTGCCACATGTGCATATGTAGGTGGAACCAGCAAGGAAGGATGTGGAAGCAGCAGCTTTTATGACAACAAAACTGCCAGTGGCGAAAGTTTCAGTATAAACATGATGTACTGACCATTCTCCCATTGCTTACTGTGAAATCAGTCTCAGCTTGCCTTACACTCCAGTAGAAGCAAAATAGACGTAAGATGCGAAGTGCACAATCCAACTTAAGATCTGCAGAATTCCCTTGCAATGTTAAATAAAAGACTGTTTAGTCTGTATTTACCTATGCCTAAATTCCCAACCAACATACCTTACAAGGGGAAAGCTCCTTCCCCTCTCAGCTTGAATTCAATTTTTGTTTTAAGATGAACCCTAAGTTATCATTGTAACAGGAGACTGATTATCCCCTAGTAGTGACCACAGGAAGTGATGGATGATTGCAGTAGGATAGCTTAAATAGTTAATTGTAAACAGAATTCCATTGTAATCTAGTTTATATAGGAAGGACCTACTACATATCCCATTGTAGAAAAACACCCGGTGCTATGGTGACCACCCAGAAGTGAAGGACTGAATTGCAAAAGGATCTGGGGGAACATACTGTTTAGTTACACACGTGTTCTTGTTTATATAATTCTTTCGGAAAAAAAATTAAATTGAGCTTTTTAAAGAAAACAACATAAAATGCTGTTGATGTCACTGCTGCAAATTTCTAGAACATCTGTGTGGAGAAATTTAATCATGCTAATTAAAACATTGCAGTATTGGATAGCCATTGTACTCAGATATCTGTGTAAAGGAAAAGATATTTTTTAAATTGCAACCCTTACAAGAAGCATTCAAAAAGACAGAAAGTGGAAGGTACGTATATTTTGAACAAAACAAAGACAGACAGAGGACCAAATTCTGGCATCATTGTATCAAGATGAAATTACTACACTATTTTTTTCAAGTCAATAGAACTATAGTCCAGCTTCACTCCAGTGTGCCTGAGAAGAGAATGATTATTATTTACTCTTTATGTTACCATGCTACTGAGATCAGGGCCCCATCATGCCAGAGGCTGTTCAAACATGTAAGGGGAAAAAAGGCCTGTTTAGAAGAGTTTACAATCTAATAGACCGGGCAGACAAACTAAATATTATCCCCATTTTACAGATGGAGGACAGAGTCATAGAGAGATTAACAGCTAGAGCCTGAGTAAATGTAAGCAGATGTAGGTCATACTCCAATGACTTCTCTGGAGCTATGCTGATTTCTACCACCTAAGAAATGGCCCTAAGTGGCTTGAAAGAGGTCACTCAGGAACTGTGTTACAGAACCCAGTACTCAATTTAGGTCTCTTGTGATTAAGGCCCTTCATGACTACTTTCTCTCTCTCACAAATTGGCCCAGTGTCTGGTATTCACATTTTAAATCAAAGGGTCAGAAAACCAGTGTGGATAAAATAAGAATGGACCCAACCTTTTACTAAGGTTCAATAAAACTTGTTAATCCTTCTTAGTATTTCTAATTTCCATGGGTCCTGGCACTGCTTGGTTTTGGCAGAAGAAGAAATAGCTAAGTACCTCAAGAAAGCTATTCTCATGGTGTTTCTGAGTCAGCAGAAACCAAGATGTTTTTCAAGAGCCAACCTGTGGATAAATCCTGATAATGCTCAAACAAGTAATCTCAAGCCTTCTATGTAACAACTTGCATGAGACAAGCCAGCAGGTCTTGATCTATTGTCCTAACAATTTCCAGCATCATTTGCAAACCACCAATGTCTCACTCTCAAGGTTTATCCAGACTATACCTTTAAATCTTTTGAAGCCTTCCCACCATTACAATGAGAGTGATTCAGTTGGTTACTGGGCCTTTCTTTCCTTTTTTTTTTTTTTTTTTTTTTGCTACTGTGTAAAATTAAGGTCACTAGTGAAATTAAACTGACACATGAATTGGGGCTATCACCAGTATTATTCTAACAGATGAAGACTACCATAAAAAAGCAATGAACAGAAGAGCAGGGATGCATTTTCCCAGTGTGTAACAAGGTTTACAACACAGTTATTTTCATTCATTGCTTGGATGTTTCCCAGAAACAATCTATATCTATAGAGGCCTATATGACTTTATGATCCTCCTATTGCAGGCAACTCCTCTCCCTCAGTCATCCCTGAGACATTTCTTTCCTTTTATAGTTCATTGTCTTCTCAATGGGCAGGACAAGACTCTATTTATTACTCCAGTCTAAATTATCTTATATATGGCTAGCCTGCTTCCCCCTTAGTACATTTCTTCTTACCACCCATACAAGTCTATGTTCATACAATGCGTTGCTCATGTCTTGGGCTGCTGCATGCTACCACAATACAATCAGTCAAAATGACTTTTGTTGAAGGTCCTGAGCTCAGCAATCCAACCCAAGAAGATACCATAACATGTGGATTGTCACTGAACTTCAACAAAATTTTCACTGATGTGAAAAATCTCTCAGGAAACTATTTGCTGCAACAAGTATTTCACAGACATTTAGGGTGTATCAGTTACAAAACTGCTGTAATAAAAATATTACTACAATAGCAGAACAGCTACAGATTGAATGTCATATAAGACCTACAACCTTCAAATATATGTGCAATTTCTCACTGATGCTTACTGGGGAAAGCAGAACTGTGGTTCTAATCCTGCATTCCTCATTCTGGCAATACTCCCATTGACGTCAAACATAAACATTGGAGAGGTCAGCAATACAAGCCTTATGCAACACTGAGAACACATATAATTTTTAGTACTTAAAATGCCTGGCACATTCCTAAAAAGTGCTCAGATGTAGTACATAAGATAGCCCCATTTAAAGAAAGTACCTGATGGTGCACTTTTCATTCAGATGATGCTCCTGCTTATGTGAAGTGACTAGAGAATCAGTCATCAAAAAAAAAAAAGTAAAGGGAGTAATCGATTGATTATGTAATCTCTATTGAGTGCCCTCTGCCCCATCATCAGCTGTGAGATATCAATTGTAATGGAAGCCTATTAGTGCACAAATATGATTATGTAAGAAATCATTACAGATATAAATGGCTCCCCAGTACTTTCTACAGCAGGAGTTCTGAACCTGTTTAGTTTCATGACACGGCTGGGAGGGGTCCCAACTCTTTGCAACATAGGGAGGCCACTGTCCTGGACAGCCCACTGCAGCTGAGCCTCCCCCCACTGTCAGCACTTAGGAAACAGCTGAAACTAAAGTGGCCCCTGCTGCCAAAAAAAAAGGCCTGCTTCGACAGGCAATTTCGGTAGTGGGAGACTTGAGGAACAGCACCCACCACCACACAGAAAAGCCCTTCTGAGCAGTTTTGGTGGCAGCTCTTCAAGGAGAACCCCCGCTTCCACAGACAGCAGCTGTCACTGGGGATTTCAGCGACAGTTCTTCAGTGCAGCACCTACTGCTGCAGTTCTTTGTGCCATCAAAATGCCCCACACGGGGTTCTTTTGGCGGGGGGAGCCTTCAGCTGCACGCTGATTTAAGGCACGCACTCAGCCACTTTTCTTTAACACAATTTTGTGTTGTGACACAGCGGTTGAGAACCTCTGATCTCTAGTAGCCATCGTACATAGAGTAGTGGGGCTTTTTCATATATGTATATTTCTACTCTGTTGATTACATTCTTTTGTTATATATTTTTAATTCCCAAATAATAAAATTTATCCAAGCCCAAAAGAAAAATGTCTTTATTAAGCATTTGGCATTTTTCCCCAAAAGCCAAATTTTAGGATTGAGCAAGTTCATCTTGCATTACCACAGAGAATGTACTGTCTTCAGCTTCAAACTGTGTATAATGAGGGTAGCATACAAGCCAATACCATCACATTTCTTGCAGATGAAGGGTGCAGTGAAGCTTTCAACAATGTATGGTTATTTGGTTCAATTTTATTTATTTATTTATTTATTTATTTATTTTTGTGTTGATTCTTAGTTTTATAGGTTTAAAGTCATTGTCAAAGATCCACATTCAGTGCAGCCAGAGCCCACATTTGAGAGTGCTGAAATAAAGGAAAATTACAGTCAAAACGCTAACCGTTGTAATAGAAGGCTCAGTAGGACTGTTCATGTCTGTTCCAGCCAGGGTAGTTTATATTTATTAGTGCAGAAGTGTAAAATTATTTGGTGGTAAAATGAACCCAACGGATGTTTTTGCTGGCAACAGGCTCTTAATAGCAACTGTATTACTCACTATGAAAGAGTAACAGCTGAGCATGAGAGCATTTGTGTTACTTAAGCATTGACAAAGAGGCATCTAATACTCTGCAATTAATTGCATTATGGTGGCTTTCCACTTCCTACCAGATCAGTTGGCATTTTAAGAATTCATTTATTACCCCAAAGCATGAAAGGCTGAAACTAATAATTTAAAAAATACAATTTTTCCGAGTGTTTAATCTAGAATTTTAGATTAAGGCCTTTCTAATCTCTTTCCCTTAGACCCTTACTGTATTTTTAATATGATGTGTTCCCTTGGTGAAAATAATCCCTTAGTATAAGAGAAGTTAATAGTTGATTGAAATAACTCCTCAATGTCAACAGATATAAAATACTGAAAAATAAATGTAAGCATAGAGTCAGAGGTAGCAATCCATACTAAGCCAATTTTGATTGCAAACTAAACTTTGACTTTACCTATGCCACTGAAAATAGTTCCTTTCTATGCGATATTATTTAGGTGTAGTGTTCTAGACAGAGATGTTTTGATGGATTTTTATGATTATTTGGTGGAGACTAGGTAAGGGATGTTTAATTTTGGAAGAGTTTCATGATGGTATGAAGTAGAGACATTTCTCAATTGCAGCTTCACCTAGAAATGATACACTTGCTTTATTCATGTATCTTCAAAGACTTTATTACTATAAATTGGTATTATAAACTTAGGTTCCTGGAGGCTTAGAAATTCTGCGAGGAGGACAGAAATACTCAACTAAAAGAACAGACCACAAGGCAAGTTAAAAAAAAAAATGAAGAAATGAAAAGAACCTCAAACCCAGAAAATCCAAAACCCAGCAAGATCTTTGCCAGTACATTGCCTATTTAAGCCAAGAGAAAAAACTCTGCTTTTATAAAACATAGAGGCTGTGTTCACACAGCACTTTTGTTTCGAAACTACCTGCTTGTTTCAAAACAAAAAAAACCATGTTCACACGATGCACCATTGTTTCGAAACAACGGGAACCCGTTGTTTCGAAACAAGGGCGTTGTTTCGAAACAAGTTAAACCCCATTTGGGGACGAAACAACCTTGTTTTGAAACGCTTGTTTCAAAACAACTCGTGCGAACATGTTGTTTCGGAACAAGACGTTCCGAAACAACAGGTCAAGGGCTGCCCCCTCAGCACCCTGGCCAGGGAACACTCAGCACCCTGGCCAGGGTGCTGAGGGGTGTCCCCTGGCCAGTGCCTGCAGCCCAGCTCTGCAGGCACCTGCGGGGAGCACCGCCAGCAGCGCTGAACCCCGCCGGTGCCCGCAGCCCCCTGAGGAAGCGAAATAGCAGGTTCACAGTATGAACCTGCTACTTCGTTTCCCACTTTTTTCTTATTTCGAAGTAACATTTTGTTAATTCGAAATATGTTATTTCGAAATAAGGCGTTATTTCGAAACAAGTTGTTTCGACACAACTTGTTTCGAAATAACCGTGTGTGTGAATACAGCCAGAGGGAGGAGCACCTTGTCTGGCCAGGCAGGGAAGATACAGTGTAATCAAGAATTCCTAAAAGCTGCAAATGCATTTTGCAAACACTCTTTTATTTAATCGTCACATATGTATAGATTTAAGGGCAAATTCTGATTTGATTTAAATGTCAGAACTCACTTTCTGCAGCAGTGAATCATAACCCTAGCCAGAAGGTCTGAAGAATATAGTGCATGCAGTATAAGACTCAAATATTAGTGCAGTCAATAGTGCCTCAAGAAACTGCCTTGTTATTATGGCAAACTGCTATGGCCAGAAGTCATTTTGTAAAGGCATTACTGCAGCACCTGCTGTTCCGTGAGGACACAGCAGGATTGTAGCAGTTAAATAAGGCTACAGGTGGATTGAAGAGGGTGGGGATGCAGGTACCTGCACCACCTGGGTCTTTCCTTATGGGGTGAGCCTTGCACATGTGCACAGAAAGCCATAGCTGAGCCTGTGGCCTATCTCCAGCTCCACCCGTGCATGCTGGTGGAATGGCGGTCATAAGTAGCTCCAGCTCCCTGGTCTGTCTGCTGTGCCTTCACTACAAGTAAGTTAAGATTTTGATAGCTGTTCAGTTTTAAGTTGGGTAGGGTGGAAATAACTATTGTGTGCTTTGACCCTTGCCTACCAAAAAAGTCATGAGCCACCACTGCCTAGAACCAGAAGCTTCATGGGTCATCAAGTCCTGGACCCAGAGGCTTTTGGAATAAAGATGGAACAGATTAGGCATCACTAGGGTTCAAATTTGACACACGCTTGTCATGCAGACCTATAACAGGCACTTTTTACTGGCCGGAAACTGAAAATGTCTTCTATTTCTTGGTAAATCAGCAATGAGAGCTCTGGCATGCTTAAATATTACTGGAATAAATCAGAAATGGCTATTGTTTTCTTTAAAAAATAGTAGAATTGAAAATGTCACTCCATTTCTTTTCTTGTAATGGGAAAAGAAACAGAAAAAGTGAGATAAAAATGGCACACTAATAAGGATATAAGGGAGTGCATGGTACTAACACATCAGAAAGGAGAATAAACAAGGAGTCTTGTGGGTTTTAAAGACTAAGAAATCATGGGAGAAAAATCCCACTTTGTCAGATGCTTTGAAGATAAAGGAACTGTAAAAAAGCATCTGACAAAGTGGGATTTTTCTCCCATGAAAGCTCATGCAATAAATAAATGTTAGCCTTTAAGTGCCACAGGCCTCCTTGGCTATGTCTACACTGACAAGTTAGTCTGGACTAAGGAGGCTTAGTCCAGACTAATTTAGCCTATGGCTACACTAGGCTTCCATTAGGTTGAACTAAGGAATGCTTAGTTCAAACTTGTTAGTACCAGGGATTAGTCCAGACTTCAGTGCTTTAGTTCAAACTAGGCACAATGTGGCCACGGACTAACGCTTAGTTTGAACTTAGGAAGTTTGAACTAACTGTGTGTTCTAGTTTGAACTAAGCGTTAGTTCAAACTAGAATGCATGGATAGTTTAAACTTATAAGTGAGTTTAGTTTGAACTAACCTCGAACTTCTTAGTTTCGACTAACAGGTCTGAACTTTCTGTGGCTAGTGTAGAAATAGCTCATTTGTTTCACTGAACTAAAACAACAGGGCTACCGTTTTGGTAATCAGAAGGGAGGTAACTGATATTCAATGTGTTTAGTAGCGCACAGCTTACCTTCACTAAAAGTCCAGAAATTCTAGAATCCTTCAAAGCAGTTTTCATGAAAAGGCCCAATGAATACAGATTACAAGACTCTTAATTACTTTGCTGTGTTGTTCTGAAGATTAATTAAAGGCTGAACCACACTTTGATCCTATAAAGTGCTATATAAGTGGTAGCAGTTATTGCCACTTCACAACATGTGCAGGATCAGCCAATCTGGAGAACAGCTCTCTTTTTTGCATGTGTCAGATTTAATTTTTACACTGGCTATGCTGATAATCTGCTTTCAAGTTTTTGTTTTAAAAACTAATATATCACAACACTGATCAAAGCTGCATTTCATTTGCTTAATGAATATCTAGAGTTTCCTGCATTTCCAGTGAAGTGCTCTGTATTCACAGCAACTGAAAAGAAGTTGCTATTGTTGAAAATCTTAGAGTTGTACTTAAGAGCTCATAGAGCTATTGTTTAGACATCCTTAAATTTTAGTTTGCCTACCAGTAGTATGGTTCTAGTGAAGGAAATGTGCTTTTTTTTTCCAGTTGGCTCCAATGAATGATAAAACCACAGAATCTTGCCAATGTCATTCACAGATGAGCCTCAGCTATTTAACATGACCAAACAAATCACAGGCAAAGAAGCAAGTCAGCTGTATTAGGCTTAATAGTTCCAAACCCACAGAATAATAATAAAAAAGAGAGGATATAATTAATGTTTACTGGGTTTTTTAATCTTACAGGACAGGTGCTCCCTTACTGAATTCTAATAATTATGGATGAAATCCAAGAACACAAAGCCACAGGTGGAATCCAATTAATCCAGGGTTTACGAATCTCAATAACTAAATCGCTGTTGTTGCTAATGTCAGGAGACTGATGATGCCAATAATTATTCTTCTCCAGTTAGGTTTTGTAGTGGTAATTAAACACAGCCAAATTAAACAAAGGCCAAGCTAAGGGAGTGAAATAACTGTTATTATTCAGAAATTATCTAGAATCCTGATCTAATTACATCATAGCTGGGTGAAGACATTTGTGTGTAAAGCACAACTCAGTGACAGAGACCTGCAAAAGACAGGGACCAGTGGGGATAGAACTGGCTATCTGGATTTTGGCCAACTGTCTGCAACTTTATTGCACCATAGCTCTTTAGATAGGACACTGCCTCAAGGCAACCTGACCTGGCAGTAATGAAGATGTAAAAACAACAGCCTCTTCAAACTGTCACTGCCTTTCCTTGCTTTTGATGCTCAAATCCCAAGTATTTTATATGGTCTGGGCTTAACCCCCACTTAAGCACAATGCATTGTTGGTTCCTAATTAACTCCCAGGTCTCAGCAAAGCTTGCAGGCCACAAAGGCTATGGAATAAGGAAATCACCGAGGTGGGGCAATGGTGAATTTAGAGAAAAGGTGATTATTGTCATCTTCCAGTCTCTTTGGCATTGGAGAAGCCAATCACATCCTAACAAATCTATCTTCATTAAACTAATCTAACTTCTGTTCCCAGTGATCTCATGTGCAAGTTTGAAATACTTCAAAACAAACAATCAATTAACCATGAAACCTGTGCTTGTTGAGTCAACAGACAGTACCAGGGACATACACAGCTGCACAAAGTCCTGATGTACATGTGTAAAGCAGGCACAGCTTCTAAGCCTAACAGCTTCTGAGGGTGGCTTCTAATCTGCATGGGTTTTGTATTAGCATGAACACAAAAGGGTACAATTAGCTGATCAGCATACTAGGTGCAGAGCATTGTGGGTAATGGTATTTGGGGTTACTCTGCTTACAAATCTATCAATATCTGTAATTCTATTAAGGGGAAATATGAAATACTGTCTTTGTGTGAACTGCTACTCTGTTTGTTTCAATTCTGTCTGGGTTAATTAAGGGGTAAAAACTACCCTTAGTTAAAATGAAGCTTGTAGGAAAGGTGACTGCATGTTTCAGCCTGAAAGAGTAGAAAAACAGGAGTGGGGGGTTTGCCTCCTCCTCTATTGCTTCTCCTGTTGTTTGGTATGGAAGTAGCATTAGCAGCTACTTAAAGACTAAGAGCTGAAATTACTGAACTCACTAGAGGGAGAGAGTCCTTCTCTCTATGGCTATGTCTACATTATAAAAGCTAAGTCAACTTTATTAAGTTGACTTAATAAAGTGTACTTAAAGTTGACTTTAAGCAGACCTTATTAAGTTGACTTTGTGAGTCTGAACTACATTAAGTTGACTTTATAAAGTCAACTTTAAATGGGTGCCCTGTCTTAAGTCAACTTTATAAGGTTGACTTAATGGCCCTACTGCACTAAGTTGACTTTATTAAGTTGACTTAATGAGTCCACATTGCCTTAAGTTGACTTTATAAGTGGACCTTATAAAGTCGACTTTACTAGACCCTAAAGTCGACTTTATTGCCCTGCAGTGTAGACAGGGCTCTGTTGAAGTCGACTTAAGGGCTCTTAAGTTGACTTAAGCACATAGTGTAGACGTACCCTCTGTGCTGAAGAGGAGCAGTGATGTGGTGGCCACCAGGTCGAGCTGGAGGATGGTGAAAGCGACCAGAGGCAAGGTGGGTGACATGAGTGACTGGAGGGCGGAGCCGGCGGATGGTGAGGGTGGCTAGCGGCAAACTGGGCAGTGTGAATGACCAGTGGGCGGAGCTGGCAGACAGCAGGAGGAGCCAAGAAACAGTTCTAGAGGATGGAATGACTGAGTAGCAGATGACATTGGTGGACAGCCAAAATGAAAGACACTCCCCACATACCCTAGGGTTGGTTGGGAGCCTAGTTAGCACTGATTCTCCAGATCGGTGTCAGTTTTGCCATTAAGTTTGTATGTTCTGTTATGTGGTGTGGGTTATAGAGAACTTCGCTAGATATAGAACCTGGCCCTTGTCCTGCCAGCCTGCCCTGGCAGAAGGGTTACACATGTTCACATTGCTGACTTCAGTCAAAATATTCCACAATACCCAGTGGGCAACACACAAATCTGTACTGACAAAGCATGCAAAAATGGACACCAGGGATTTCCCCAAACTCCCTTCAACTCCCCAATCCTCTGCTCATGGTCAGCTAGTTATATGCAATGCTGCTAATTTAGTCATCTTCCATGCCCCCCTGTAAATTTGAATACCACCTCTAATTCCAATTTCTTCGGAAAGTATTGGAATACCACAGCAAATGAATAATGACAAGGAAAGAAAGTGTGATTTTTACAATGCCTTTGGGCAGAATGGGATGAAGTTTGGGTCTATTGCCACTTTCTGTGGCTAGCACTCAGTCACCTACAGGCCAGTCCTGATGCTTCTTAGAAGTATTAGGACTGACCAATGGCACACTTCCTCTAAAGAAAGCTGCCATTCACCTATAAGCACCAGAATACTATCCAAGTTTGGTACTCTCATAGGTTGCTCCACAATCTGGCAGTGGTAAAGAAGGCCAACTCCCCTTTATGTGGCCATTTAGTAAAAAAGAAAGATCTCTTTTCTACAGCTGATTATACCTTTTGTCAAACCTCTATGAACATTTGCCAAATGACCATGTAGGAAAATTTTAATATGTGGTATTATTTAAATTTAGACCAACATTTTCAAATGTGAGCCCTTGAAATTAAGCATATAATCTGTATTTAGGCTCCTTCACAAAAATACACTGATGAGTAGTGCTGGGTGCCTGAAATTCCCAACCAAGTCAGTCAGTCAGTCTTCTGAGGTGTAGCACTTCTTAAAAACCAAGTCACTTTTCTGTTTAGGTGCTTAAATGTGGCTGTAGACATCTAAGTTGGAAAATGCTGGGTTCAGTCAATAATCTTTCCCAATGATGACTGTGTCAACCTCTATCTGCTCTGTAAGGAGCTGTATAATTAAACCCATTTTTAATAAAGAAGTTTTTGCCTCAGATTTCATGCATAATTTCCTTGTGTTGCAAGGAACATTATGAAATCATGTTGAAAATCCAAAAAAATTGTCTTTTTGCTGAACTTCATCTACAATTCTATTTACTAAAAGGTTCATGAGGCATGATTTACCCTAATGGAAGCCATCCTAGTTTGATCCAGCTGTTACAGTTTCTATGAATGTTATACTATGCTACTCCCCACTTGGTTAGAGTTTTGTTTATTTCTTTCATGAGGCTTAATGGTCTGTAATGCCTAGAATTTCCCTTGTTCATGGTTCAAATCAGCTTTGGATAACTGTTTCTGTTTAGCTGAACCTATTCAGGTTTATCCACCATTTGTTTCTGTCTATAGTTCTTTTAACACTCCTGTACATGAGGCTATCTACATTGTCCTGAAACTGCTCAAACTTCCATGCTAATAATTTTCAAAAATCCAATCTATTGCAAAGATACGATAGTTCCATTATGGGATTGATCCTCACTGGCTATGCACATAAACTCCCACTGACTTAACCGGGATCTCTGCCTGTGTAAGGAGCACAGGATCAGTACCTAATTTCATTTATTGAACTGGCTAACATTCTTGAATCATAACTGAGCTGGGTGGGTCTTTAATTGGCTTATGCTTTTTACAATCACAAGTTAGTACAAATCTTGTAGTGAATGGGCTGGCAAGCATTGGAACTGTAATTCTGGAAATCAGTTCCATTTGCTTGATCATCTGGGTGTCCAACGGTGTTGCCAAATGACAATTACATAAGTTAGGTAACATGGAATAACTTTGAAATACCAAATAAACAAAATATTATACACAAGTTAATCTTTATGATGTGTTGCCAGTTCGGATTTGGAATAAATCAAAACATAAACCTGAACTATCAGGGAGGGAAGTTTTCAGAGCTACAGCTCCCTGAGGTCATCCTGTCTTTCACATAGCAGGGTGATACGAGTTACTTAAAATCCCACCCTCCTCCCCCACCACGCACACACAGTGTAGAAGCAACCATCTAAGTAAATTATGACAGAATTTATATTATGATCATTCAGTTTTTTTCCACTGAAGACAGCTAGTAGTGTTCAGACATGTCCATAGCATTTGGTTTCATCACCAAGTGAGCCTGTTAATGATTTGTAAAAGTAAACTTCTTTTCACTTTAGGCATTTTAAATAGGAATGGCAACATAAATTTGGTTTTTTTATAAAAAGGGCCAACCTAGAAATATAGTTATTTTAAAAACTATTGTTTTCTTTCTTCATTTTTCTTACATTAAGTACACTAATTTAGTTTGTTATATGAAATAATATAGTATAACTATGAATGGATTGTATCCAAGAGCTATACTGAATGCTGAATATATTGAACATTGTAGTTGGTAAGAGAAATTTTCTTTTTAGAACAGAATATTAACCTGGAAGATCATAAACTCTTTTGGACAGTGACCATTGATCGTTTGCTGCTCTGTTTGTACAGTGGCCTGTAGATGCAACTGCTCTAAATGCCATACTGGACCACACCAGCAGGCCATCTAATTCATCAACCTGTAAGAAGAGAGCAAAATCCTAAGTCATGACTTGTATCGTATAATGACATCTTGTCTTAAAGTTAGACAAAGTTAAAAACTTATTTTAACCTCCCCTGTTGAGTTTGTCTATGCTTGCAACCACCCCATAGAAAAGTCTGGTAAGTAGCAAGATTTCAGAGGAAGAAACATCCTATATTACCAAGTTTGTTAAAACTCTTCTGATTCTTGAAGAATAGTGACCCAGATTATATTACCACATCACAAGCAGGACAATGAATGTCCATAACACTGAGAGTTGAGCATGATCAAAAGCTCATGGGCCCATACAAGAATGAATTTCGAGGGTTACATTCAGTTTCAGTTTTTAGTTATTGTTTTATTGCTTGTGAAGCTTAAAGACAAGGGAAAGTTTAGGCCAGTGTTTCCCAACCAGTGTGCCGTGGCACACAGGTGTGCCGTCAGGGCTGAGCAAGTGTGCCCATGGAAATTTTTGGAAAACTACATGAAGAGTTCTGGATTGGCTCATGAATATTCATAAGTTCATTTGGAGACTATAATTATTTTGAGGCACACTACCATAAAGTTATCAAGGTGTGTCACAGCAGAGAAAAGGTTGGGAACCACTCATTTAGGCACACAGTATATAACGGTTCTGTCCACTTTGATCCTATGTCACATAAAAAAGCCAGGTTTTTTTAGGGCTCTCAGCACTCCTTTGAAAACAACTACTTCATCATTTTGTTATGGAATCTAATGGGAAGAACCAAAAGCACTAAAACGGAAAGATTCCCACTGACTTCAGTGGGTTCTAGAAAAGTTCTCACTAGCTACTAAAAGAGACAAAGACCATCTGGAGGTCCAATTGCATGGCCTTTGGAGATCTGAGAAATAATTTAAGTGGAAAAACTTGCAAGGATATTTGGGATGTTTCAATTCCCCATTTATATATTTAAGCTGTTGAAGGATTTGGTGAAGGGTAGGGCTGAGACTTTCATAACCAGTTCAGGAATTTGGATGCTCAATTTCCCTCCCCTCAAAAAGATGAGTAGCAAAGTCTTCTAAGTGACTAAAAATTGCAGACATACTGATAAATTCACTTAGTAACTAGAGCTGGGTAGGAAATGTTTTTCCCATCTAGTGAGCATATTGAGATTTTGAATTTTCTTCTGTCCTGAAATGTGAAAAAAACAAACATTTTTTGTTTTGAAAATGACTAAACAGGACACTGACTATTTCAACCCCCCCCACCCCCCCATTGGGAGATTTTTTTAAAACCAACCTTTTCCTACAAACAATTCTGGTTTCAACTAGTCAACCACCTCTACAGACTTCTTGCAACTTTACATCGCCCTTCAGAGACAAGTTTGGATGACTGCTGTTTTGTTATTGCTCTGCTTTCATCCCATTTATAATACATGTACAATGTGTTGCATATCAGCAACTCTTAAAAATAATTCAGATTTTAAAAAAGATGCTAATATGTCTTCCCTTGAGCAGAAGATTTCATTTTTCATATTAATTTTTAGATACAAAGTAATAAAACAGACATTATTTTTCACAATTTCAGTTCCCTCACAGATTTCGGCCCAGAGCATAACTAATATCTAAGGAATGGAGAATACCATCTAGGAAAAAAATCTGCCATCTTGCTACAGCTGATCAGATGACTTGGATATCTTCAATGACTATATGTTTCTGTCTTCATTTAACGAATATTCTGTGTCTATTGCTTGATAGACTGGTGGTAGATATTTACAATCATACTTTTGAGCCCACAATTCTATTTTAATGCAGAACTGTCCAGCAGAGAAGTCCCATAACAATTGCATACCCTTGAGTAATTCCACCCATCATACTAAACAGTAAGCTGTCTATTCATTAATCATTGCATAAGAGCTTCCCAGTGGAAGCAATTGCAGCTGTGGGAGGAAATGAATCGTTTTCAGGTGTATGTATGAAGGGAACTGTTAAACAAAAGACCCACATAGAATGTTTTGTGAGTATAGTTTCGTTTAAAAGCAGGTTAGTGGAATCTTCCCCTAATTTAGAACTTAAACAGCAGTGATTGCTGCAATTGAATACATGCAGGCAGGCCTGAAGGCCTTTTCATTTCAACTGCATGATCAAGGCTTCTGTTGCATTATGGCCTCCTACGCAGTCTCTATTTAAAATGCATTTGCGAGGACCTGCTAAGTAGAGCTCAGTTCTGTAGTTCCTGGGGCAGCTGTGCCTCCTAAGTGCCACTGGGAAACCAGCCTGAGAGCACTGTGGAGACAGGCACCTGACGAAGTACACTCCAAGAGAATCAAAATGACGGCACCCCGAGTGGCCATGCACCCTATTTAACCATAATTGTTCCAGTTGTCTGGGCAACCCAAAGACATCGGCCTGCTACAATGCCAGACTTATCTGGATCTCTGGTCTTCAGCTCCAGCTTGACTCTGACCCAGAGTCTTTCTTCTTGACTTTAAACTGGTACAGCCTTTAGCCTCTGACCCTGGCCTGACTCTGACCCTGAATCTTGTTACTAGAACCTGGCTCTTGTGATTCCTCCACTTCCTGCCTGGTGACTAGCATGCTGGGTGGGCAGACCTCAGCCCAGCTGTGACCGCTAAGCCAGACCGCCTACATCCCAGTCTCTTATAGCACTTGGCAGTGACACTGTTATTTTAAAGCAGCTTACATCTACTCAAATTACAGCCTCAAACTCTGTGCTGCAAGGCTTGATATCAATCATGCTCAACTCACAAGGTGAGATTAGAAAGGTGTGCAACCCTTAGTGATATTTCCTTGGGTTTCCTTTCTCCCCACACTCACAGCAAATCACTGTGAAATCATGTCACAGGTGATTTCAACTCGTACTTCGAGACATACTGAACTGTTTAAAGTAATCATCAAAATGGATGTGCTTCTGCCACTCAAACTGATGGTAAAAATAAGGTTAAGTGCTCTTCTTTGTGTGATACCAGGAACCTTACTTTCTTACTGTCCTATTATATTGTTAAGTCATTATCTACTGTAGTTTAAAAAAAAAAACAACCAACCTAATATGAATAGAAGACTTGAGTTTACAAGGATGTCCATTGCTCACAGCTAAGTAAATATTTCACCACTCGATTGAGTAGCTCCATTGTTTATGTAAAATCCTCCTTTGTTATATCATCAAAAGACCTAGTGATTAGACAGCCATAAAACAGATCCTGAAGAGCATTCCCTACTCTCATAAATTATCCATGTAAAAAAGTTATTGATGTTCTGGTAGCATATGTGTTGTCAGCTCTCTTTTATTAGACCCTTTAAGGTTCATTGAATCAGGCTTGCTGCATTCAACATACAGTATTCATATTACAGTAAGACGGGAGAGAATTTAACTGCCCCCTCAAGATGGCAGTTGGGGATCAAATTCTGTTCCCTGGCTGCACAACCAGTAAAAAGTCCTAAAGCTAGTTTAAACAGCTCTGGGAGGACAGTCCCATCGTAAGGTGACTCTTGTAGGTGCAAAAGCAATTAGGAACTCTTAGGCTTGCCCTCATGGTGGCATGACAGGAAAAAGTGAGCATGTAGAAGAAAGAGTCAAGACATGACTTGCTACTACTCATTTTCTGTTTTAGTTCCAGATCAGGGGTGTCATACTTGCAGCCCATAGGTCTAACGTAGTCCAGAAACCTCTTCCATCTCATCCATAGGCTGAATGTGGCTTGTGAAACTGTTCCATCTGGCCCGTGACTGCACTCCATGGCATCGTACTCTCTCCCTACGGGGGAGGAGGCGTTTGCGGAGCACAGTTTTACATACACAGCACTCTTTGATGCCATATGAATGCTCTAGTATTTCAGTTTATGGTATGTTCGGCCCACTTGAAGTGCACCTAAGTCATATCTGGACCTCCATATCAAATGAGTTTGACAGGCCTGTCTAGATGCACATGCTTGTCTCACTCAGTACAGCATCGACAGCACTTCACAGAGCAACACCAGGAACAGGGCAATGGAAAGGTGAGCATCAAAGCTACCTTTGCAATACCCACCCATGCCCTGGCCTCTGTGTAGGTCTGTGGTGCAAACTGGGAGTGAATAATTCTACTATCATGTCATTTATTTTAGCTGTTTGATCACTAGGTCTCCCTTCCTCAGCATTCTAGCCTGAGAGTAATTAAGGCCAATAAACTTGTTCTCAGTACCTGAGCCCTGCTACATCCATACAGTTAAAGACCTCTTTCCATCCTGCTTCTTTTCCAATTAAATGTGAGCATCCACACTCCATTCTGCTCCCCTACAAAGCTCTGAAAAATGGCCTCTTGGGGTTGTTGGCAAGCTTCAGGGTTAGAGCCTTGGTTTTTTAAAGCACCTCCCTCTGCAGAGTTTCATGATGATGCAGTCTTAAAGGATGGAAAACTCTTGGTGAAGCAAAATGTTGGCAACCTTCATTCAACAGACTGGAAAAGTAAACTGGATAAAGTCTCTCAGACACTTTTAAACAAATTTGAAGTTTGCTATCTATGCAGCTATTCCTATCAAACCATAAACTTTATGGGATGCAAAGTCCTCTTCTTTTATCAGGAAGCAGACAAGGTGCTACAATTTATCACGAGGCGCACACATTTTTCAGCACTTTTTTGTTTACTGTAACAGAATTTAGCACAACACTGGTAATATGTAACTTAAACAAGATAGAAAGTTGATAAAGGAAGAATGACTCCTTTGCCTCCTTTACAGCAGGTATGTTTGCATCATGTTGCTAGCTGGAAGGCTGATGTAATCAATCACATTTCAGAGCCAAGTCCTGAACCGTATGCAACCTGGGCGGGCAGGCAGGCAGGCCAAGCCTTGGTTAGATGGAGTAGGAGCAGGGAGAGAAGGAAAAATCTCCCTCCTACAGGGCTAACCTTGTAGACAGGTGGTGGAGTTATTCTGCAGAGGCTATCAAACCCCACTGGCTGAGGAAATGAGTCGAAGGCATCACCTTCTGCAGAGACCGTGGCAAAGCAATGACAGGAAGATTCATAGATCCCCTGGTGCCACTCACCCCCTAGCTTACCAATGCCCAGCTAAAGCTGTGCCAATAACTGACTTTTTGGTTCACTGGCAGGTCAAAATCTTTAGGAGAAAAAAAAAGTATTCAGGTTGGATCAAACACAAGTGAAATTTTTCAAAATTTTCAGTAAAAAGTTGGAAAATGTCCATCTCAGCTTGAGCAAAACATTCTGAGCACTTTTAACAGCAGGAATGAGGGACTAGGTTCACAAAATTTAGGAGGAGGTAGTGATACCTCTTTTAACTCAGCCTATGGTTCTCATTTAGGTTAGTTGTGGTCTGGCATGGATCTCTCAGTCTCTTGTGGTGAAGCTGTTCATTTTATATAAATTGCCTGAATAGTAACTGAACCAAAGAGTGTGAGCCTGACTATTGTCCCATGTTTAGGGTACTCACCTTGGAGGCAGGGGAATACCCAAGTTTCATTCCCTGCTTAATGACTAACCAGTTATGAAATGTGGAAGAGCTTCAACAGGTGAGACAGAAAGATCTTTAGCCTGTTGGTTTGAGCAGTCACTTGACATGCGGAAGGCATGGTTTTCCTACATCCCAGGTGAACTTAACCAATAGACCACAGGTGGCCAAACTTACAGAACTCAAGAGCTGCACAAGTCAATTATTAAACCTTCAAGAGCCACACTGAGGCATATAACCACATTTTTACCTACTCCAAAATTACTAAGCTTAAAATTCATTGCGCACTTTATCATAAAAATAGGGCAAATATTGATTCACTAATGTCAGATTCTAATAATTATTTAGGATTACCATGAAACTAGGCCAATATAGTAAAAATTTAGCTGTCACTAGATGTAGAACACTACAGGCTTGTGGCAAGTTTATTTTAAAATCTGGGCTGTAACTTGTTAATGCAGTAGGTAAAAGCTTTTTCAGATGCTGATCTCTAAGTATTGCACAATGTTTTGAATTTCATTGTGGAATATGATGATGCACAGCAGTGAGTTGTGCCAAAAACTGAAAGTAATCTATGTTTTATACTTTTCTCCTTCGTATTTTCATTTCTTAGTATTCAACATCACGTTTAGACTTGTAAAACATGATTTTATTTTACCAACAAGTAAGCTGCATTAGGGCCTATGAGAAAATCTAAACACGCTATGGCTTCTCTGACCATTTCCAAAGGGATAGCCGTGTTAGCCTAGTCCAGCAAAAAAAAACCAACAAGGAGTCGTGTGGCACTTTGAGACTAACAGATTTATTTTTCGCATGAGCTTTCATGGAAGAACTTAAATTCACCCATCTTCAAAGCATCTGAGGAAGTGGGATTTTCTCCCACGAAAGCTCATGCGAAAAATAAATGTTAGTCTCAAAGTGCCACACAACTCCTTGTTGTCATTTTTTTTTCTCTGACCACGTCACGCTTCTCTCTCCCCCACCCCCGTTGCCGCTTCCCTGCCGTCTCTTACCACGCTTCTGCTTCTCAGCTCTCCCCGACCATGGTCCTGCATCCCTGCCAATATTTCTGCCAGTAAACTTGTTCACTAAAATACTCATGGACGGTGAAGACAAAAGGTCTGAGAACTCAGACACAGTTAATTTTAAAATGAGAGCAATAGTAAGGGAAAACACTGCTCTCATCTTAATCCTGTGAAGAGATGCACACAGGGACACCTTTTCAACTGTTCAGAATCACAACAGATCAATGAGAATTTATGAGGACAGTGCAAGATCCGAGCCTGTTTCAGTAAGTGCTTTGGAGTCCATGTGCAGAAGCTATGGAAAAAATCCCATTGAGTTTATTCAGTTTGGGGTCAGGCCCTGTATAAATTCTAAACATCATTATTTGGCTTTTATGATACAAAGTAAAATCTTTATTGGTGAGATTTTTCTTCAGAACGTTCACAACACAAGTTTCCATCCTCAGCCCTTCACAACAATTACTCTTGTTTAATAGGCTCAGATACCCATAGAGTCATTCATGAAGACTGCACTGAAATATAAATAGATTTTGACTATACAACAAAGAAGAATTAATACATGTTGAATGCTATTTAATCAGAAGTATAGTGCTGCTATTGAACTTTGCAGTGAATGTAAATTATCTTGATAATTGACTTAGTTATATTAATTAAAATTTTATTGTAAAATAAATGTACTACCAGTTCCATCTGCAAACAGATGACACACTGATATCTCAGGCACACTTGTTCAATGGACTTAAGGAATTTTTTTCTAAAGCCAGTTTTCAGGAGTGGTGGTCTATCCTAAGTCTAAATCATTTGCACACTGAAAATGAACCATGATCCATAATAAGTACTTGTAACATTTTTTAATGGAGGTTTTTTTAAATAACCTTTTGACAGTGGTCAGTGGTTTTAGATGTAACATTTGCATCAATTTTCAGTCACTTCTGATGATTCTTCTTTAATTCTCAAAATAGAAATACAAGAAAAATAACTTTGCATTATATTACAAGATCTGGAAATGCCAGGTGATTTTTTTAAAAAGAAAATTAATTTACAATTGCTTTTCAAGTTTAAATTGCTAATTATCATCACTTATCTGTAGTTCATTGTAGACTTGTTTTTGATCAATTCATGTTGCCAGTTTTAAAAATATTTCCCCAGAAAACAATATCAAAAAAGAAAAGTATTTAAAAAATCATGCACTGATGTAATTAAAGACCCTATCATAATGCACACAGACAAGGAGGGTAGAATTAATATTGTGGGGGTAAACTGCAGAATCTGGCAGTTACTTAATTTGAGTGCTTGTCTGCACCTAACTAAGGATGCTGCTTTTCCCTCCTGGCTCTCACAATGCTGCCCCTCCCCTCCCTTCCTGGCTCTGACTAGGCTGCTTTTTCCTGCAGCTCTCACAACGCTGCTCCTCCGCTGCCCGCTCTTACCATGATGCCGCCTCTCTGCTGTCCCCAACCACTGCAAATTTCTCACCCCTTTCTCCCAGCATGCCACTCTTCCGGGAGCCACAATTTTTCTTTAAAGAGCCACATGGGCTTGCGAGCTGCAGTTTGGCCATGTCTGCAATAGACTAATGGTAATAAACAGGGCTGGTCCTGCCACAGAAGAGACCTAGGTGGTTGCCTAAGGTGCTAACAGGGCATTGAGGGCTGGGCTGGGGGGGAGGGCCAGCAAGGCTATCCCAACCCGCTCTGCTTCCCCTCTGCGGCCAGACTCCTGCCTGTGGTGCCTCTCCCCCATGGGGCTGGCCCCCCCACCAGTGGCAGTGGAGGGGGGGGGGGGAGACACCAAAATTAGTGTTGGCCTAGGGTGCCAAAAAACCTTGGGCTGGCCCTGGTAATAATACAGGTTTTAAAAACCCCTCATGAATCTAATGTGAAAAATCAAAATGTTTCATTTTTTCTTCCTTTTTGACTGAAAGAATTCACTGCAATCTACATGCATTTGTGAAATGTTTTGGTTGACCTGAATTTGCAGTTTTCAGTGAAAAATGTTTCAAAAAGTTGTTGCACAGGGTATGCCCAACCCAGTCTTTTGCTGACATTCAGGGAGCCCCAATGAATAGGGAAGCATGTAGAGGTGTGCACCTTTCCAGGACTTCCTACAAGTCGTCTGTGTTCCCTCGCACACAAAAAAGCCATGCTCAAGGCTCAGTGCTGCCCTCACTGCAGTGAATTGACACAAAAGTCCTTTGTGATGAAAATCAGTAGCCTTATCTGCTTCTCACAAGTTAGGAGACTGGGACAGAGAAAGAGAGGCTCTGACTTTAACAGGGCTATGCAGAGAGCACAGAATGGAAAAAATATAACCACTTCATTCCACTGAACCCTGTAATGTTGACTACATAAAACAAAAGAATTATCTGGATCTATTTTACATGTGGTACTGGAGCACCTTATAGCCTTTAATATATTTCCCCTTTCAACACCCTGGGAAGCAGCGAAGTGCTATTATCCCCATTTTACATGCAGGGAAGTGAGGCTCAGAGAAACTAATGATTTTTTCAAAGTCTCAGTACAAGCAGTTGGAAAGAGGAAACTGAACTCGGATCTCCCAAAGCATTACCACTACTATCTTTCCTGTCCCCAGATCCTGGTATTGCCACCTTTTTCATTAAGGAGGGGGATCACTTTATCACACTATGACCAAACTGTACAAATAAAGGCCTGCCTCTCAGAACACTAATATTATGTCCCATTAAAACATGCATAAGGTTTGATTGTACCCTGGCCTGTACAGATGCCCTACAGAGCTAAATGTATTCCCAATGGAGAGAACACCCTACCCCTCTAAAAGGATGGTTTAAGATCCCCTTGTGGTTGGGAAGCACTAGTGTCTATCTGAGGCATGCCTTCTGCCAGAATGCCTACTGGGGGATTGAAGGAGCATAGGTCTGCAACACAGAGTGGTCCCTAGGCAAAGCTGAGCTCAAGGATGGGTTTTCAAATGTGCCTAAGTGACTTAGGCCTTGTCTATACTAGAAAATTTTACCACTTCAGCTCCACTGGCACAGTTACGTGGCAGAAGCCCACTAGTGTGGATGCAGTTATATTGACATAAAGGTGTTTCACAGCAGTATATCTATTTGTGTATGGGAACTGGAATAAGCTATAAAGGCACCTTTATCCCAGTGTACCTTTGTTTACACTAAGAAATGTTCTAGTATGTCTACACAAGTTTAAAAAAAAATCCCACATGTAATTGACATAGCTATACCTGTACAAATTTCAAGTGTAGACCAGGCCTTATGAACCTAAGTTCCATTTTTGAAAGCACATTTGAATGGAGTTATGACTATTATGACTATTTATACCAGCTAGGAATAAAAGCCCCTTCGGCTTTTTGTTCAGGAATTGTGCTTCCCTGAATGCTTGTGCCAGCACCACCTTTTTTTACACCCTGTGTGAGGCGTGTCAATCTGCTATTGAACTGCTGCCACTGGAAAACAGTTGTGTTGAATATTTACACCAAAACCAATGGTTAAAAATGGAATGCTTCTTTTCTTAAGCATTGCCAGTCCATGAGAGGCAGGAGCATACACCTGTGACTTGAATGCAAAAGGCCTAGGAAGAAAAGTACATTCCAAAACTTTGTTTCTCTCTGTGTTAATGCACACAGCTGTGGTGCCTTGAAATCTCTAACTATTTAAATGTAAGCAAAAACCTGGGCAATTCTTGTTTACTTGGCATTCTGATGAGTAACTGGACGGTTTGCAGTTCTGGGGGAATAAATGGCAGGACATACTGTGCATCTGGAAAGGGCAAGTATATATAACTGAATAGTTACGCAGAGCTTAAATCAAGCCTTTTGAGCACCTACGGCTGCTCTCCAAGTACATAGTAAGATTTAGGAGGGGAATCCACAAACTGAATAATTTACTTCAAATCTGCCTCCTCCTTCAGGTCTTCTGAAATTAGATTGGTTTTTTTCAGTATTTCCTGCTTCAAGTGTCTATGCACCACACACACACACACACACACACACACACACACACACACACACACACGTGCACATGCACAGAGTAACATTCTAATGCACAGACATACTTGGATAACAAACTTTTTTAACTAGTATTTCGGAAGATTGCAAGACAGGAACATGATGTTGAGTCCCTCTATAATAAGTACAACAGGATGCTCACAAATCTTGGAGACTTTTAGAGCAAAATAAGGTAAAATCATTCAAGCATTATCCACTTCACTGGCATATGAATCATCACTAAGGATATTGCATACAAAAACATGCTTGACAGTGCTAAAAAAAATTATATGGAACTACAAGCCTGAGAAAACATGACACCTATCATTAACAGCCTGTAAAACTTTCAGTCAACTGAATCCTTCTGCAGTAGTAGGCACTTGAACCTAAAAATACAGGGTAACAACCTATTTACTTACGCAAAAAAAAAAAAAAAAGCTTGCTAATTGGCCTTACTATAGGAACAGCTGGGTTGGTTTTTTTTTGTTTTTTTTTTTAAAAAGGATGGTGAAGTAGAGCAGATGGAACTAGCATCTGTAACAGCAAGTGATAACAGCTTTAAGTCAAACAAAAACTTGCTATAAAATAACTTGCACCTGCAGCCATTAAAGTTTGGTAATGGCCACAGCACCCTGACAAAAACCAGAAAGCTTGATTCCTTGCAACTAGAAAGTTATTTTGTAAGGAACTGTTGTAAACTCTCTATATATGCCTTTCAGAATCAGTGCAATCTTCCAGGGAAATCGCCCTCGGGCATATTCGAAATACAAATCCATTCAAGACATTGACTTTGTTTATGTTTATTTATTCGCCTGCACCTCATTAGCATTTGTTTTAGATGCATTGCGCTATGGAACATTAGTTTTAACAACCGACTCCTATTGGTCTTCCGTGAGCAAATTGTTTCAGTTCTTTCAGTAAATGCATGATTGCATAACTTCTCTTCAAGAGGCAAACATAGCTGGCGAGACTTTGGTGGGCAGTTTATGGGGACTCAAACTATGACTGACAGAGTAATAAACAATTTGGGCCATTGGAAATAATGTGGTGTGGGTTGATGGTTGTTAGGAATATCTTACAATTAACCTTGTCACAGGTCTTTTAGGGCAGGGAATTCTTATGCACGTATTGTACATGCTCATTACCTTATTATTGTCAGCACTACAAAACATTTATTAAAAATAAGGCATTGTTTTATTAATGAATCCCTTCTAACCATCTTTTATCCATCATTTTTAGGCATACCTGTTCACTACCTGCTGGTGAAAAGATCAATAACATATGGCCATTCATACAAACACAATTGGGCATAGTTATCTTCTTTGAGTAGCCAAAAGGGTAGTATTTTCATAAGCATTTAGAGCTGGCTTAACTTTGCTCTTACTGATCTCAATGGCTGTGTCTACACTTGAAATTTAGTTTTAATTAATGAGGATTAATTCAAACTAAATTAGTGCATGACCACACTGGCTTTCATTACTTTGAACTAAGGAAGTCCTTAGTTCAAAGTAATGAACCCTTACTTCGAAGTTATAAAATCTCCCTTAACTTCGAAGTAATGGTTAATTTGAATTTATTAGTTCAAATTAACCCAATGGAGCTGTGTTAATTCGAACTGTTAGTTTGAACTAACACGGTTTGACCTTCTTTGTCCTAGGTTGCCTTCCTCTTTCTACGTACTGGGTGGGGGCTTGTCCCTTCTTGGGGGGCCATGTTGCCACACTTCCCATGGTGCCCGCTTCCTAAATCGAACTAGCAAGTCCCATCCATGGACATGTTAGTTCAATTTGGGTTTCTAGTGGGGATGTGTTAGGTCAAATTAACTTAGTTCAAATTTACTATTATTAGTTCAAATTAATTAATTCGAACTAAGTTAATTCAAACTAACTTCCTAAGTGTAGACATAGTCAATAGGATTTTTATCACTGACAGGTTTAGGCCAGCCTTGCACGCTTTTGAAAGTTCTGCCCATTGACTAACTACTGGGGCCTAATGCTATTTATTACTAAAGAAAAGACCCCTCATGGTTTAATTCAGTTACTGGGTTCATTTTTTATCCACCTCTTGTATCAATATATTGCTACATAAATAAATATCCTTTTTCTTTAGGGGAATTTCTCTTAATTTACATGGGTTTAAGTAGTGGGAAGAACCAGGCCCAATGGTTTGAGAAAAAACATTTAAGTTAAAGAGAACTTCAGCACGTTATTTTTATTCAAGATAAATAATCAGGACAAAAGTTTGCTAATGAGAAAGTGTTTATGTGAAAACTATGAGCATGCTCTCATTAACACCAATAAGTGATTGGGCAAATGACTTCCTTTCTCTTTGCCTCTGTTTCTATATCCTATTTTTCTGATGACATTCAAACAGGATATAAAACCAAGAATGCTCTCCAGAAAATATGTGTCTTGTTTTACTTACAGCTACTCAGAGAGAAAAACCCTCTGGGCCTCCTGTTGAAGATTCCTATCAAAGAGTGGGTACATAGATGAAGATGAATCAGGGCATCTAAAACTTTGCTTGTTTCTCTAAAGTAAAAGAAACCTGTGAACACTTTATGGTTCACTCGTCAAATAGATGTAGTAAAACAAATGAAAACTGCATTCCCTTGAGACCTGATCCAAAGCCCAGATAAATCAATTAGAAACTTCCTATTGACTTATGAGCTTGGGTTCAGGCCTTTAATGGAGAAATACTGATAGCTTTGTTGGATTTATACCACAGATCCCTGTAAGAATCATCACCAATGGTTAGATTCATGTGGCTATCTTCTTTGAAATTCTAAGTTTACTTTGAACCATTTTAACTGGCTGTTTTTACTGATTCCATCACTGATGAGTAACAGTCAGCCTTAAAAATATTTTAATAAATGAAGAAATGGAAAAGTACAAGACAATATGTCTAGCTCAGATCTGCAGTCCATGCCACATGCCAAGGACCTGACTCAGAAAGGAAAACCTCACAGCACAGTTCAAACCAGAGCTTTATTTTCTTCTCACTGCTCCTCTTACTATTCATCTTCTACCATTGCTGAAGGTTCATCATTATTTTCCAGCATTGATGCTGAAGCTGAACTCAGATGGGTTATTGTGGGCTTGCAGCAAATACTTATTTTTCTAGAATCTGTTCACCCATCTCTAGTTAGGAAAAGATCTGAATAATTTCAGGCAGTTATTATGGTCCCTTCTCAGCAATATACTTAAGCACAAACACAGTTATGTCATTGGGCCTACACATATGCTTAAGCTAAGCATATGCTTTTGGCTATGTCTACGTTACAAAGCTTAGCTTCCTTAGTCCAAACTAAACCGTTTCCAGTTAGTCTGAATGAATTGCGGGTTAGTTCGAACTAACTGTGGTTTTTAGTTCAAACTAGCTATGCGTCCTAGTTCAAATTAACTTTTTAGTTCAAACTAGTAAGTGCAGCTAGTTCAAACTAATTTAGTTTGAACTAAGCCATTAGTTTGGGGCTACACTGCACTTAGTTCAAACTAAAGTTAAAACTAAGCACTTAGTCTGGACTAACCAGTCGATCTTATTAGTTCAGACTAAGCTTTGCTTAGTTCAGACTAAGATATTTCTTATTTCAAACTAGGCAAAGCCTAGTGTAGACACAGACTAATTGGCTAGTGTAAACATAGCCTATGATACTTTGTGGGGCGATGGGTGTCTGTTCTGAAGAATTTATAATCTAATCCCTAGTCTACGCTTGCCGCACTTTTCAATGGCAGTCCATGGGAGATACACAAGGTTCATAAAATACCTCGCATATCTCCCGTCGCCTTACTAATGCCCACTTACCTTTCCCTACCCACTGAGCTAAGGTGAATGGCAATGCCGTCTGGTTGCCTTAGTGCTATACCACTTCCGGGGCCAGACAGACCACCCAATCACACCCAGAAAAGCATGGTGGTGGAGATTTTGCTATCGTCAGTACAGACGTAGCCTTAGTTTAAGGTGAAACTTGACATAAAATATTGTGTGGCAGAGAGAAGGGAGGGCAAGAGTTTAAGCAATGTCATAATGTTGATTAGCAACATGCACCACTTGAGAGTTTCATCAATAAAATGAAGATACTGTTATCTGAAGGACAAGGCTAGATTTAGAGAAGCTTCAAGAGAACAAAAAACAAACCAAGGAGTCTGGTGGCACTTAAAAGACTAACAAAGTTATTTATCGCATGAGCTTTCATGGAAGAAAATCCTACTTCACCTCCAAGCGTCTGACAAAGTGGGATTTTCTTCCACAAAAGCTCATACAATAAATAAATTTGTTAGTCTTTCAAGTGACACCAGACTCTTTGTTTGTTTCACTGAACTAGACTAACACGGCTAACCCTCTGGAACTTATCTTCAAGAGAAAAGTGTGTCTCCAGAAAAGAACTGAAGGAAGAGAGAGGGATGGTGAACACAGTTCATGGTTGCACCTTAGAAGGTATTGAGATGAGTTTGGTTGTTTTAAGGAAACAAAGTGAGAGGTGAGGCGAGTGGCAATGACTCTATCCAAGCAGTCTGCTCTCACAGCTGTACACCAAAAAGTGTGCCCGTACAGGCATACACTTTTGCAGGACTCTCAAGAAACAATGCCACACTTTAGAAAAAAGCTATTGCTTATGACACCCTTCAGGAAATTAAAAAGGTTGTTTCCTCCATATCAGAAATAAAAGAAAAACTGTCACTCAACCTGCTGTGGAAAGATTTCTCAGTATCACAAAATGGAAGCAAAAAAGGAGCAAAACAAGACCTTTTGAAACCAACTTCACAGCCTTTGGCAACAGCCCACAGACATGACTGACTGCTATTTAGGTTTCCATTGAGATTAAGGAGATTGACAGAAGGCAAGTTGTAATTTTGTTTGTGAAACAGTCAATTGAAATAAGATTGTTCATTAACAGGCCATGAAAAGCTTTGTGCCTTCTTGTACTGATTATCCATCCAATTCATACAGCACGCAGCCAAGTCAGACCATGGATGTCATATTTGTACAATAAAGTTTGAAACACCAATTTCCTAATTTGAGTTGATCAGGTTGTCTTCAAAACATCTGCAGAATTTGGTGCATTGCCCAGGAATTGCAATTATTTTGGGGAGGAGAAACTGAAATTTATTAAGCCAGGGCACTACCTGGGTAATTTTAGTCTGAGGAAAGATATGCTCTTGCTAACAGTGCATCAACACTTTCTGAAAGCCAGCACTGT
Organism: Podocnemis expansa; assembly: GCA_007922195.1. Lineage (NCBI taxonomy): Eukaryota > Metazoa > Chordata > Testudines > Podocnemididae > Podocnemis > Podocnemis expansa. The sequence goes on from ML681966.1 coordinate 78,150,392, forward strand.
GGAATGGAGAACTCTGAGCATATTTTTAATTATGGTTTGGATCACACACCATTTAAAAGAGTTAGCTGTCAACACTGATCATTTCCTTTTGTATAATTCATAGAGTGGTTAATTTCAGAAAGAAAAATATTATGGCTTTGAGTAATTTAGCTGTTGAACTGCAATTGGTACTAGCCTTGCACATCTGGTGGTCTGCACTCTGTGCTTAAGCTGACTATATGCTCATCCAAAAATACAGTTGGTATGACAGGATGTTCTTTCATACAAACACATTTTTGACTAATGTAAAAAACCTGCTCCCGCAATTAAATATAGGGACCTGAAAATAAATCTTTCTTGCTGGATATACCAAGTGTCATTATTCTCTTGTCACTTGAGGTCACATCTGCAGTCAGCACAGCCTAAAAGTCACTATCCACTGCTATCTATTCAGGGGACAAAAAGGATTCCAGGCTCTCAAGTTTTCCTTAATTTTTATTCTCCCGTCTTTCACTAAATGAAATACCATGCTATCAAGGGCTTTTCTTACCACTGCTTTAGTCCACTTTTATGCCAGTATAACATCATTGATTTCACTGGAATTGGACCATCATAAAACCGGAGAAATGCACTGGTGAATTAGATCCACAGGGCGGAGTAGTTACAGACAGAAAAGTGGATCATTTTCTAAAAGTCAGTTTTAATGACATATTTAGAAAACTGGAACATTAGAAGCAGTCTGGCTTGCCAGTTACATTTCAAGCCATGAAATTAAGGGCTAAAAATCACATGGCTCAGAAAAAATTAACTAAGCTTTCCTATTTTTCTACCCCTTGAGAAAAACCAATTACAACATTTCTCAGGGATGCAAGAAATGGGGGAGAGTGGGCTTGCAGGTTTCAATACCTTTGCATCCTCAAAAGACTTTGTAGTAGTCACCCAGTTTGTATAAAACGGCTACATGATATTCTGATTTTCACAGCTATTATGACAACCATGGAATTGCTCCAGGGGGTTGCTGGCTCTGCCACCAAGGTGGACCCATTTTGACTTTGATGTCTGGGCCAGCACTGAATATGCTTTTAGATATCACAATAAAAAAATTAAGTGAAAATAGAAGTCGGGATCTTATTCTTGAAGATCAGAGGCATCTATAACTTGAGCGAAAATGAAATATTCATTACTATAATACATGGCCTTATATCCTTATCAGGTCCTATCCAGGCACAAGAGAATGACACAACCCTTCTTCCTTTAAGCAGGTCCAACATTCTAGCCAGAAGAGGGCAGCAATCCATATATACAGAAGCCAGTCCTTGAGAGACTGTTGTGGGATAACATATCTTTCTGGGTGTTTGAACCTCCTGGCCTTTGAACTTGTGCCCTTTTGCAAGCCCAAGTGATGTAGTTATCTCACTATTATGTACCCTGCTGTATTTTATTAACTACATAGCATCTGCTTCCTTCATGCCCTCAAGTCATATTTAATCATGACAAAAGCAAGCTTTGACTACAGTGTACACTGCAGAGTCAATACATCTGTTAAAAAGCAAGCTGGATTCTGTTCTGGTTTATGCATAATTTGGAATTGTGCTCTAGTTCAGGATTCTACAGTGTAAACGTAACAAGTTGTGTTTCCAGTGAGCACAGTTAGAAAAGCCTCATCTAGATTTGTAAACTGAACAAATTCGATGTAGAAGTCACAAAAAACAAATGAAACATTGAAAGAGAATTTTTAAGGGTAGCTTTTATGTTTTCTGAAAAAGCCACTATTCAAATAGAATTTTAAAAAAGGCTGAATGTGAGAATCAGCAAATATCTTGAAAAAAATTCACAGGCTTAGTGACGGTCTGCTCAGTAACTGGATCAATATTTTGCATTCACAATTACATTACAAATGAATTTGTAACAGGATTTTTTTATCTTGTTTAATTTTCACTCTACCATCAGCAAAAGAGCTTACAAAAGAAAAACAAGTGAATAAATCCTGAATACAAAAGCTAACTAGAATTCCCTGTCAGAAATTATGTATCCCTTTATTTTTTGAAGCAAATGCATGAAGTGGTATCTTGGAATATACCTTTGAAAACTTTTTAGCATATAATGCTCAGTAGAGCTGAGTACTGCTGGAACAATTAGCCTCTTCTTCCAACATCTCTCTTCTAACACTAGCAACTCACATGGTCAAAAACTGAAAAGGAAGGGGAATATTTCTCTATCAAGTGCTTGATCTTTATCCTTTAAAGGGTGTTTCTGTTCTCAAAAGTAACTCAAATATAGTGTGAATGGATTTCATATGTCTTATGTATCAGTGACTTCCTGTTAAAATTTGCTGCATTTGTATGTAAAAGGATGCTTTTTCTGACTGCTATCCCTGCAAACACAACCGGGGATCTTAAAGTCAAGCTGGATTTTTTTCCCTTTATTACCAATAATAAAAATATATGCAGGCCAAATTCTCCATTACAACTGAGTATTTCCCATGGCTTTCAGTGGAGGGCAGAATTTCACCTTTCAAATGGAATTTAGTTCATTCTGTTTGTGATGTGGAAGAGTGAACATACTTTGTCTTAGCTGGGGGATCTTTTGCCATCATAATAAGCAGATATGACTTTAAATACACTCAAGGAGCAGATCTGTTGAGATTTTAAGCTAACTTCTTTTCAGAGCAGATCTTCATAACTCCCTGCACCTGATCTCACAAAGAGTCTATCAAGGTACCTCTTTGAAGAATTTTTCAGAAACTCAAACTTCTCTATGTACTGAATTGGTCCTCTAGCTAAATTGCAAAATGGATCCAACTAAACTCTTTGCAAAAGTCACTAACTTTGATACTAGTCTCATAGGTTATGTCTACACTAGCCAGTTAGTCCAGACTAAGCAAGATTAGTCTGGATTCATTTGGTCCAGGTCTACACTAGCCTTTGACTAGTCTGAACTAAAAATTTTCTTAGTTCGGACTAGCCAAAGCTTAGTTGGAACTAATAAGTTTGAGTGGTTAGTTCAAACAAAGCACAATCTAGATCAGGCCTAATTGCTAGTTCAAACTAAAAAAGGTTGAACTAAGCCATTAGTTCAAACTAGCTGCGCTTGCTAGTTCAAACTAAAGAGTTTGAACTAGGATGTGTGGCTAGCTCGAACTAAAAAGCTGCAGTTAGTTCAAACTAGCCCGAGGTTAGTCTGGACTGACCTCGGGCTAGCAAGTCCAAAGTAAAAAGGCAGATGTAGACATAGTCATAGTGTCCTTAGGTTCCTATACTTAATAGATTTCAAAATGTACCATTCTAAAAATACAGACTAAATGTCTCCTTTATGAACATCTGGACAGTTTTCTGGCTTTCTGTGGGCATTCTTAACAGTTACTTTCTTTAAAAAGATGTCACAGATTTAATCTTTCAGATAAAAACTCATCAGCAATGTTCACTACTAACCATAAAGGCACTGATGAACATCTTGTGGCAGGTACAGGCTGAAGTGGTGTTATTTTGACATTTACCCACTCACTGATTTATTGTCATCAAATCACAAAGTTAGGCCCTGATCATGCAAAGACTTACTTCTATGTTTATGTAGTGTCCAAGGGACTATTCAGGCTCAGAAGGTTAAACACATGTGAGTCTTTGCAGGGTAAGACATAACTGTTTTAACTAATAGACTTATAAATTTATGAAGTTTAATGCCTCATGTTCTTAACTAAATAAAACAAAATTGATCATAATATCATCTCTCAGTAGACAGAGACCACTTGCACACTTGACAGTCCACTTACTAATGAACAGTTGCAACTAATTACATCTTTAAAAGGCCCCTTACTACATTTACTTAATCCTTTCCATACTTCAAGTTTTCCTTTTCCATTTCAAGCATCTGATGAAGTGGGAATCTACCCATGAAAACTCATGTGATAAATAAATGTGTTAGTCTTTAAAAGTGCCACAGGACTCCTTGTTTGTTCTGCTGAGTTAGACTAACATGGTTACCCATTTGGAATTTATCATTATAAGTGGCATTCTTAGGCCTATGCTCTAATTTGGATGTGTTCCTTGCAATCAATGCCAGGATACTGTGCACGTGCAAAATAAACAGCTGATACGTAAATGTACATTTGTGAATGTTGTATGCTATTTGTATCTATTTTAGGCTTATGTTTGCTTTCCACTATTTACATATTGTAACTTTTTTTGCCATTACACTTCATCAACTGCATGTTTGGTTACATTTTTTCCTATGCTATTACTGCAAAGACAATATTGGAAAACAGATGTTTTATAAAAAATATACAGAAGCCAGCGCTGGACAACCAATGCAAAAGTTAAAAATTAGTTCTCCATACAGATTGGTAATCAACTGCTAACAAGTTTTGGTGGGCTGAGTTTTGCTTTAATTCATCTGGCTAATATATTTCTTTAGAGTTTTATATTTATATTTATTTATATATAATTATGTTTTAATGTGGCTGGAAAAAAGCATTAGTGCAATCAGGAATATTAAACAACAGGGACTACAGTGTTGAGACTGAAAAGTTAGCCAGATGCTCTGCATCTTTAAAGAAGTATAGATGCATTTAGGCTCCTTGTACTTTTCTTAAGGGGAAAATATCCATGACTCCGTGAGCTTTTTCTCCCAGCTTGAACTTTATCTTACCGTTTAGAACAGGTAAAGAGCACTTTGACATTCTGCTGTTGCTTACCAGTAAATCCTTTTAAAACAGACATACCAACATCTCAAATTCTGACTGGGGTGCTGTATTGTGAAGTGTTCTGGTATCTCAGCAACAGACATAGCTGATTCCACCATGAATAGTCCTATCGGGAGGATAGGAGTCATAGCCTATTGTATCCAAAGGCAGAACATATTTCCTGCTGTTATCTACTACCCCACCCAAAACCAAGTATGGAAAGTGTATGCTACTTCCAGCCAGACAAAAATCGTTTAGAAGGGCCCTGCAATCCTTTCCAAAGGGGGACAGACATCAACTCTTTAAGTCTCCTAAGCAGGGATGAGATGAAACATGATAGATTTAGCCATTTGTTCCAAATTCTGGAGAAAAGATGGACAGTCCAGGAAATCACCTCCTTTGTTTTCTTCTCCCATGAAAAATCTCAAGTCCCCCCAATTCAAAATACTATGACTGCATAGATATGGGGTGGAAGAGTTGGTGCTTTCAGGGCATGCTTAGAAATCAGCTGCACATAGACCAAAATGGCAGGGGATGCAGTGTTAATTGTATAAAACTGGGACAACCACAGTTCGGACAGGAGCTGGGTACTGAAAAGGTAGAAAAAATAAACTTTTGTGCAGCTCTAATTATATCTAGCATCTACTCAATAGTCTTAAGCAAGTTAAAATAAAATGATTCTTTTGTATTCCTATTGAGAAAGAAAGCTATTTAGACAGGTTCCCTCCTGAACTACTGTGCCTCTACTCGCAGAGTCATCACCCGTAGAGAGAACGCTACATGCATTCACTTGTCATCCTTTTAAGATATTCGCTCCTAAGACATCTCCTGGTGTAATTAGTTTAATGCTATCATTTAGCAGAACAAAATCTGAGTGACACATACCCCTTAGGAAAAACAGGTCTGTAATCACGGTATTTAAAAAAGGCAACAAATATAACAAAGATAAATCCTTAAACCTGTTAATTGTACTAGTTATGATTAACTCAGGAAAACATCTCTTCCCTGTGTATGGCAGCACCTGAAAATGCAAATATGTTGGCTGAGTATATTAAAGAGACAGAAAATAATTTACAAATTTATGGTGATAGATCAGACAATGATGTCCTCCTAGTGGGAGCATTCTGGTTTGCTTTTAACAGAGGATGGATAATTTAATATCCTCTACAACAATTGTTCTTATTAATAAAGGTAATCAGGTGTCCTGCTGACTAAAAAGGCAATTTAGAAAACAAATGCTGTGAAATTCAGACCAATCACACACACAGTTTTGGTTAAGACTATTGTCCAGATTGCATAACATCACTTTTACAATTTGTGTGATAATGCCATGAACAATAACCCTTAACTCAATAGTTTTTATTTTGGCATACCTTCTTTCTTTATTTATTTTTTTGCCTCTGTGGAGTTCTTCAACATTGTCTTCAAACAGTTTTTATTACTCCATAATTTTAATCTCTTTCCAACTTCACTTTTATTTCCCCTGAATTCAATCTCTTTTCTTCTTCCCTTCCTCTTGTTCCTGTCTATCGTGCTTGGGGGGCCAGATCCTTCATTGCCCTGCACTTCGTATAGTACCTTACACCTGCTCCAAGTGAGTATAAATAATTACCGTAGTGATTCAGTAGTGCTTTATAAACAATTTAATCTACTATACACAAAGTGCAAGGAAGCAGAATATCAAACCCTCCTTTTTTTTATTTTTTGCAGATAGTTGTTTCTTTCCTTTATTTTATATTTCTTGCGTACCATTTTCTCAGGAAACCTTTTCCGGCACTGACACTCTTTCCAGCCCTTTTCCTCCTCATTTCCTTTTCCTCTTTGCTCCAGCTTCTCAATAATAATATATGGTTAGGAAATCATCTATTTATTTCCCTCTTTTACCAATACATTCTTTCCTGTCTCTTGTTCTTTCCTTTCTTCCTCTTAATTTAATATGTTCCCTCTTGCCTCCTTCAGGACTCAGAAGTACTACTTTGCTTCACCTCTTCTTTTCCATCTGCAAGGTCCCAGAATTCACTTTTTTTCTGCCATAAGCACAGACGAACCTACTGGGAATGGTGAGGTGGGAGCAAGATTCCCCCAACATGTCCGTCTCTGTTGACAAATCTGTTGATGTCTGACTAAATGGAGGTGGAGGATACCCACCAATCTATGGGCAGCACAAGCTCCTAGTCCCCCTTCCCTGGCCTCCTAATCCTTCTGTTCTGAATGTCCAGGCCCTCTTTTGACTGTCACTGACACTGCTGACTACACTGTTTGCTGTCTCTGCTTCTTTCTCCCATTGCTGTGGTTTACAGAGCCTTCGCTTACAGCACAGCCAATTATCCAGGAAAAGCAAACAGTGCTGTAGAGAGAAATTATTTGTAGCAGCAGCAGAGTGAGGAATGGAGTATAGCCACAGGTGGCAGAAGAAAGACAGCACATTCCTAGAGTCACTGCATCATGGTATCTAAGATTTCCACAGTTCCTCTGTGGACCTGGAATAGGAGATAATTTTTCTAATGGAACACAAGTGGTTGACTTATAAATGGTTACTACTTCATACACTTGTTGAGGATAAGAATATCAGTTGATGGAGTTATAGACTGTGAAACAACAGAAGCTGTGAATATGGCTTTACTAGACTGGATTGATTTAACTTTAGTGGTATTGATCACCAAGGGACTAGGGAGACAAATTAGAAGAACATTAAATAAAACCATTAAACAAAAACAACAAAATTTTTCATTTTAACTGCATCTTACTGGGTGCAAAGATCAAGATTATTCATATGCATGTGTAGCAAAGAAATTATACTGTTGGCATTTGTGAATTAGTACAGCTGTACTGACTATACTAGCTAGACAAACAAGGAGTCCTGTGGCCCTTTTAAAGACTAGCAAATTTATTTATCATATGAGCTTTTGTGGGAGAAAATCCCACTTCATCTTCAAGTGTCTAATGAAGAGGGATTTTCCCCCATGAAAGCTTATGCGATAAATAAATTTGTTAGTCTTTAAAAGGGCCACAGGACTCCTTGTTTATTTTGCTGAACTAGACTAACATTACTACCCGTCTGGAACTATATCAGCAAGGTTTCTCGTACATGATATTAAAAAGCCCAAATTGTTGGCCCATCCCTGATGTGTTGAAAATGATATCTGGTATCTGGCTGCAGATTCAGGAGAAACAGGATGACTCTCAACTGTTAATGGTCTAGGAATTGTTCATATCCAGTTATTCAACCATTCAGAATTTGTATCTTGTATTTTTGACATTCACCGCACACAGAGTGCTTTGCACCACATTTGGACTCTATAGAGAATATAGTTTGGGTAACATAACCATGAAGTTGACTTGTCAAACCTCCTATGAGCTGTATAGTCTCTATGCTAGCCAGAAACACGCTGCAATTGTCAATGGCATGCACGATCAAACCAAGGCTGCTATTTCTATGAAAACAATGCAGATCTTCTGTCCAAACCACCCACACACCAAGGTGTTGACGGTTCGTGGCCTTTATTTTACTCCACTACACAGATTAGAGCCTGTCAAGCTGCAGTCCTGAACCTTTGCTGTGGGACAGACATGGATTTCACCAAATCACATAACCTCTGCCAACATAGTTAGCTTAGTCTGCTTTATAAGGAAGAAGCGTATTTCAGTCCTACAAGGAACTCAAACACCTGCACTAAGACTTACGGTTATATTAAGCAGGTAGTATAGCTATATGTTAACCACGTTAACAATTAGAGAAGTCTCTAATTCTAAATAATTTGAATGTGACTTTTTTTTAATGTAGTGTTTTTGCTCAGTGTCACTATAAAACTGATATATACACATTAAGAAACTATTGTATATGTTGTAAGTGCTTACAAATGCCTCAATGTTAGTGATATTTAGATCATAATCCAGTGAGATCAGATCAATTCTTGGAGAAAATCTTATCATCACTTATAAAATACACAGGAAGAGGAAATCATTAATATAGTTCCTGTTGATAAATCTATTTAGCAATTTTTATGATGGCTATTTTGCCACAGTGAATTTAAATAACTTGAAAATAATTAATTAAAAATAAAGTCTTAATACTTACGCTCTACAAATCATGGTCCCTTCAAGTTGATGGATCATGATCATTAGGAAGAAACTGTGAAATTATGAGTTATGTAGTTATACAAAAAAAAAAAAAACAAAAACCCAAGCAAACTATGCCATCATCTTAACAATGCAAAACTGAGAAAAATAACTCCCTCCAATAGGGATTGCTGCTTCTGGAAAATAATGTACAAAAATCTCAATTTAGTAATATGTTAAAATATTTTGTAACAAATAAGTACCATTTTCCTGATAGTTAAAAGCATGGGAAGAGGCTTGTAATTTTGGGAATGCTTGATCTTTGGCCAACCATAATACTGATTTTTATAACTCTGCTCATTAGTGGCTGTATCAGTCACAAAAGACATGAAATATAGTAGTTTAGGCTTGTATCATTAGAAACTAATCTATTTACATAAAGTGGGAAATAATAAACTGAATAAGATAAGCATATAAAAATGTGACTCAACAGCGTCTTTTTTCTGAGCATCTTAAATCACTTTCTGAACAGCAATATATTAATCCTGCTAATACTTTTAGGTATTATAAACAGAACCATGGGAATAACTGATTTTTTGGTTCTCTGGCAATTCAACAAAATCAAAGAGATTTGGATCAACCTCAAAAGAAATTTTTCTAAATTTTCAACACATAAAAAGTAATAATAGAAGTTACATTTTGGGGGAGGGTGAGTTGACTGAACATTTCACTTGACTACAAAGGAAACATTTCATTTAGATTTCTAGCTTTTATTTTAGGTTGTAGATTTAAAAATAAAATAAAATGGAAAGAACTTGGAAAACAAAAGGCCATCCTGAGTCAGAAACTCAAAACTTTTGTAACAAAAAGGTTAAAATGAAATGTTTCTCCTTTGGGGAATTTTTTCCCCTAAAGATAAGCAAGTTGGTGAAACTAACAAATTACTAAATATTTTGTTGTTTCTAAATCTGCTTTTTTTGGTTCCACCCCAGTCAACCAACTCTAATTATGGTATTACTCATTTTACTGTGAGTAAATTATGATAAATTAAGGTTTTCATATTTAAATGTGTCCACTAATTTTGGGTGTCTTAATCTTTAAGTGTATGTCTACACTTGCAAGTTAGTTCGAATTAAGGGGGCTTAATTAGAACTAACTTAGTACCTGTCTACACTAGGCTTTCATTAGTTTGCATTAAGAAATTCCTTAAGAAAGCTTAGTTCGACTTAGTAAGATCTGCCGGTTAGTTCAAACTAAGACCTTAGTTTGATCCTTAGTTTGAACTAAGGATGGTGTAGACTAGGATTAACCCTTAGTTCAAAGTTAATAAATTTGAATTAAGGGCAGTTAGTTCAAATTAACAAAGTGGACTAATTCAACTTAACATTGTTGAATTAGTCCACTTTGTTCATAAGAATTAAGCCTGTGTGTAGTTTGAACTAAACTCAAACTTATTAGACACGGGTTAAAGTAGGCCAGAATGCAGCAGAACGGCATTCTAGGGCCCACTATTTTTACGGGCTCAGCATTGTGGGGCCCTTAATAATATAAAATGGAGCTGGAACACTGAGTTCTGAGGCCCACCATTTAAAAATAGCAGGCCCCAGAATACAGCATTTTGGCTGCATTTTCTATTTTTAGGTGCCCTGACACTAAGCCTCTTAGAATAGCAGGCCCCAGAACACCATTCCAGCTGGCAGAGAGTTGCCCAGCCTGGGCTTAGGCTCCAGGCTGAGCCTGTTCTGACTGACTCACTCAGAGCAGGCTTAGGCTGGAGCCTTAGCCTGGGCTGGGATCGCTCTGCAGAGACATGGGGACCAGGTAAGTGGGGAGGGGTTGGGGCAGTGTTCTCCCTAGGACTTGAAATTAGGCATGGTGTAGGGGTGCTCATTAATTTGGTATAATACTATTGCTAGCAGACAACTGGGGGGGGGTGCAAAATTTGGGGGGATGCAGGAAGGTGTGGGGGGGGTGTTAGAGAAATCCCTCATTTGGGGACAGGTGATTCAGCCCAGTGGGGAAAGTGCATGGGGGAAGATGGCGCAGCATGGTGGGGGGTTGGGGAAAGGTTGGGGGACCAGCAGTGAGACGGGGGCTGGGGGCAGTAGCTGGGGTGGGGGTAGGCATATAAGGAGCAGTAGCTGGGGTGGGAGTAGGTGTGTGGGGAGCAGTAGCTGG
>ML681966.1:78161295-78341741 GCA_007922195.1 Podocnemis expansa
GGAGCAGTAGCTGGGGTGGGAGTAGGTGTGTGGGGAGCAGTAGCTGGGGTAGAGGGCAGGTATTTGGGGGCCAGTAGCTGGGGGGGGCCCACACCAGCATGAGGGGGGCCTGGACTGGCGTGGGGGGTCCTGAGAATTTATGAGGGTTTCTGGGCCTGCCAAATTAAACTTTAACCCCTGACTGTAACACAGCCAGAGTGCCCACCTTGAGTCACTTATAGTGTGTTTTTCAAAGATGCTGAGCATTCACATCTCCACCTGAAGTCACTGGTGCTTCACATCTCTCAAATTCATGCCCTAAGTTTGGCACTCAAAAACTGAGGAACTGCAGATAAGGGGACACTTCTGACAATTTAAGTTTAATTGACTTTCTTTCCAAGGTGACACACAACCCAGAGTTGTGTGTTGTGACAAAACAGCAGAGGAGGAGAGTTGTTATAATAAACAACGTCTTGGTGATGATAAGGAGCTGAGAATGTTACTGGCGAGGTAAGAAGCTAAGTGGGTGTGTGTACATGGGTAACTAACAATCTCTGATGGCTGCATAGCCCTGTGATGGGTTTGTTATGTCCTATTTCTGCTCAACTTTTGTTTCCCTACATTTTAATGTTCCTGAAGAGCAGACACAAATATTAGGCAGCAAGCCAAACCAGCATTTCTGACAGAAACAGCAGAAAAGTGAAATGTGTGTTTCCAAAAACTATTTTGAATATATACTCACAAGCTGTTCAAGTCCTCATTTAAAAAACTGCAGTGCAAATATAGTTTAAATAGATCACTTCACCATATGAGCATGATTCATGGGATTTTCAAGTACTTATTTTTGTTGGATCTCTGAAAATGTGAGATTTTTAATAGTACAATTAAGCAAGAACACATTGAAACTGGAGGAAAGGCAAAGAAAAGTCAAGGTACATGCTACCAAGACTGTAAATCACATTAAAAGTAAAACATCTTCCAGAATAAATTTCATGTTGGTAACCAGTATGAGGACAGGGAAAACTGCCCAGAAATAAATATATCCTACAGAACTGCTCTTCTTCACAATAGCTCTCACAGGGGATCTATAAAAAAGATGTTAAGATCTTGGAAAGAAGGTAATTATCAAATAAGCTCACAACCTTCTCTGAAAGGTATTTTTATCCTTGCCATTTGTCTTAGTGAACTACTGAAGCCAGCTGCAAACTGGGATAGACGAGAGCTTTTTGCAGGTGTAATTTTGCCCTAGAAAATTAATTCCAAACCCAAAGCAGAGTTGTTGTCCCTCTCTCCAGTATGAATCAGAAGTTAGACTGAGTTTCAGTTACTCAGACTTCTATTTGCACTTCAACTTCAGGTGAAAATTGGGAGCTTATCATTTTGAAAACACAGCTCAATCTGCCTTTGCATCAATCCATATATTTGGTAATATACTGATGATACACCGGCAAGGAAAAAAGCATCTGGCAAGGTAACAGGTATACACAAAAAGATGGGATTTTGATAAATTCATCAAAACCACAAGGATGTCTAATTGTTTTAAGTTCTTGATAAGTCACATCTAAATTTATTTTCATTTTTCTCTACATGCAGTGCTGGAATCACAGAAAAGCGTAGTATACAGATATTCTGTAAAATTAACTAAGGCCTGGTCTGTGCTGATGGAGGCAGTTGATGGGAGATACGCAAGCTACTTAAGGTAGATTGCTTATCTCCTATAGACTTACTAATTTTTACTAACTGCGATGTCTTCACTGCACTGAGCTATGGCAAATGCCCTCCATCAACCCAGAGTTACTCTCCTTGTGAGGGTGGATTTATGCCATCTGTGTAGATCAGGCCTGAATGTCACAACTGGCTAATCCTAACAGAAACTGGCTGTAGCAAGCAATTCTCTTTTTCTGCAAGGGATAAGTTAAATTTGTTATCACTGCTGCTAAACTCCCAGTATTATTTCTCAGGGCAAGGAGTCATCTTGATGCCTCTTTAGGGATGACACAAAATAAGCATATTGCCCAGAGCAGATCATGTGGGATCAGATTTTAAAAAAGATTCGAGGGCTGCATTTAAAGTTCTCAACACCCACAACTGAGGCCCAATTTTCAAATCACTCAGATCCCATTCAGACAGCCAAATAAATGCCCAGATTTTCAAAAGTACCCAGCACCCTTTAAGCCCCCATTGTGATACGTCTGACCCGATTTTCAGAAGAACTCAGCACCCAATAAACTAAGTCTTTATAAAATGTTGCCCTTGCAAGCTAAGGTTTCTACTTATAATTATTCATTAGATGAGGTTGGAGGAGGAAGAGGGGCTGGGAGACCAGGAAAGGGTGACTATTTAGGCAGATAGGTATTACTAACACTCACCTTTGTGAACAGAATAAACAGACCTCCTGTTTTGCATACAGAAAACAATGAAAAATAACTCTTTATGTACCAAACCATTACTTGCCCTTGCCTAAAACAAAACATCACTTAGCAGTGAGAACTCCAATAGTCTCTTACTTATGCCACATGAAATGAATTTTCCAATGTATCCCCACTAGCTGATCTGACGAGAGTAGTGATCATCTTTCAAACTGCCTTGGTCAGCTGGTCTGTGCCATTATAGTGTCATCCCAGAAGGATTTCCACAATCAAGGACATTGTACCTCCATTCCCAGATGTTTCCTATCCAGACCTCTCAGAAATGAAGGTTGCTCACCGTGATGCAGTAGCCAAGGTTCTTCAAGATGTTTGTCCCCAACATGCTCCACTTCAGGCGTGTGGGCACACCTCACACCTAAGATTGGAGATTTGCAGTAGTATCCTTAGGGGGAGAGGCATGTGTGCCAGTGCAGCTCGTTGTCACTTTCGCACCACTGCTGACAAGTGCGCCTCCCCCCACCCCATCCCTCAGTTCCTTCTCCACCCTGGAGACCACCCCAACTATGGGTATAGTACAAAGCAGAGGGGAGGAGGGCGGGTAGTGGAGCATGTTGGTGACACGCATCTTGAAGAACCTTGGCTACTGCACCATGGTGAATAACCTTCATTTCTTCTTTGAGCAGTGTCCCTGACTGCTCCACTTCAGGTGATTATCTAGCAGTTCCCATAAGCAGAGGAGGGAGGTCTGGAGTTCATGCTGTGAGTGGATCTTAATACTGCGAGGCCCACTGCCATACTCAGGCTGGAGAATCTCTTTATGGCACAGTGCTTCACGAAGGTATTGGATGAGGACCATGTAGCTGCTTGACAAATATCTTGGATGGGAACATTCTTGAGAAAGGCAGTTGATGTTGCCAGTGATCTAGTAGAGTGGGTATGAAAGGATTCAGGAGGCTGTTTGCCTGCTAATGTGTACGCCATTTGTATGCAACTGGATGTCCAGCCAACTGTAATGCAGCTGAAGTGTAAAACTTTTACCCAAAAATGTCCATCTTCTTGTCTTCCCTATCCACTGGTTTAGTTCTGTTATAGATCTACACAGATCTTTGACTTGCTGCATCGATCACTAGGGAATTTGGCTTAGGGCGCGTGAACAAAAACTCATTGCCCTTTAGGAGTGATAAAGTACTTTTTATCTGCTTTCTTGTTGGTTGGTGCAGAAGATACTGGCGTCATCTAGATGATGTTTGCCAGCTCTATTATCCCATCATCCATGGGCAGAGTGACCTTGGTAGACACAGAAGCTTGCAGAATCCTATAGAGCTTATGCTGTGTCATGGAACTGTTATGTGTAGGGATGTCCAAACTGTCTGCTACCCTTTTAAATAACTCCTGAAATTGTTTTGAATCATCAGCCCTTGTTTGTTGGGTTGGACTCTTATGGGGCCCAACTGGGGTAGGAGTTATAGTCCGCACCTGCCCTTGAACTGGTATTGGTGGGCCTTATAGTTGTTACGGTGCAGATTGTTGCAACGGGAACACTGGTTGTGATGTAGAAGGTAACGCAGAATACTAGGGCCAATCACCCCAACCCATCCATGGCATGTTGAATGGAAAATTAATTGGCCATGGAGGAATTTGCCATGTGTACCCTGAATTGGAATTTTGGGGTACAGCTTGAGGACACTGCTGATCTGGAACTACAGCTGTAGCAGAAGGGTCCATGTCAGCTGAGAGGAGGCTCGCCCCTGAAGAATTAGAAAATGGGGAGAACTTCTCCAGTGAGAGATCTGGCTCGAAGAGTGGTGATATTGACGAGGAATCAGTTGTGAAGTCCTCTTTCAGCTCATAATGGTGAGATTTATGCTTGTGCTTTTTGGGAGCTGAGTCAGCTAAAGTGGCTCCCTGGGAAGCACATTGCTGCAGTGGAGCTTGAGTGTCAAGCTGCGGCTGCTGAGGAAGTGCTGGCTGTGTCAGCATTACTGGTGCTGAGGAGAAGAATTGTGGCACCGGTGTCAGTGCTATTAACCGGGTTGGGCATGGCCCTGGTTGTAAGAGAGGCACCGGCACAGGCGTTATAGGTGCAAAGGGAGCCATTACTGGCACAGAGGTGGAATTGTGAGCCGTTGTCGGTGCTGCTACCGGTTCCACAGTTTTAACTGCCTGCCCTGGCTCTATTCTTGAGCCCTTGGGGCATTCACCCTTGTCAGGGGATTGGGTACCTGTGCGTTTTACCACCACAAGGGTACATTGTCCTTTTCCATTGCCTTTTGATAGTTTGGTAGGCAGTGGGGATGGCACAGACAAATGTCGCTTCTGCGCTCCTTCTCGGTGCTGAGGAGACCAGCCGGAACCTGAAGCCGGATGCAGGGAGCCCTCCATTAACAGGAGTTTAAGATTTCTCTCCCTGTCCTTCCTAGTTCTGGAGGTTAGATTCTGGCAATGTGGGCACTTGTAGGTCAGGTGTCCTTCACCCAGGCACTTGATACAATCCTCATGCCCATCTGATGCAGGCATAGCCTCCTTATGTGCGGTGCAGCGCTTAAGTCCTAAAGGGCTTAGCACTGGCGAGCGTGTTCATTTGCTTATTTGATCTTTACTGTTCTTCTTTTCTTTTTCTTCTCCCTTTTTCTTTTCTTTTCCTTTCTTAATAGTCTTTTCTTCTCCTTTTCTCCTTTTTTTTTTTTTGAAATAAAGGACTTGAGTATTACTAACAATTCGGGAGTTGCTGCGATCTCTGTCTTCAGTCGGAGGCAGTTGGAAAGGAACTAAGGGACAGGGGGAGGTGCATGCGTCAGCAGTGGTGTGAAAGTGACAACAACCTGCGCTGGCACGTGCGTGTCTGCCTTTAAGGATACTGCTGCCAATCTCCGATCTCAGGTGTGGGGTGTGCCCCCACACCTGAAGTGGAGCAGTTGGGGACACTGCTCGAAGAAGAGCATCCAATTGGTTCACCAAGTTCTACACAGAACACATTCTCCACTTGAAGCACTGTATTTTCAAGCTTCCATTCAGTGTCAGGAAACAAACCAGTTCTCAGGTGGATACAATCTAGGGATTGCCTAATTTCCAGTGTTTGGGGCAAGGTAGAAGAGGCTGAGTGTCAGAGAAGAGACTGTTGAAAGACTTTTATTGAGAGCTATCCCTCCTTTCTGTCAGGTCCTGCCCCCTTGTTGACCTGGAAGCAGCAGGTGGAAGCCTCATGTCCCTATAGACGAGAGGCAGAGTTTAACTGGCATGAAACCTAAAGCAGCTATGTGCTGAGTAACAGGCCTTACACTGAGAACAGCTGGGTGGGGTGATGGGGAAAGTGAATCTGGG
Source organism: Podocnemis expansa (assembly GCA_007922195.1). NCBI lineage: Eukaryota > Metazoa > Chordata > Testudines > Podocnemididae > Podocnemis > Podocnemis expansa. Next base: position 78,166,965 of record ML681966.1, read on the forward strand.
TGCTCCCTGGCAGGAGCCTCTTTACATAAACCATAGCAGAGCCTGGAAAATCCAAACCATGGCCAGGAAAGTGGGAGTAGGGCTGATTTTGAAGAATGGAGTGACAAAGAGAAAACTTTACTGACATGGGGCGCAAGCAAGGCAGATAGGGCCAGAATAATCCAGAAAGATATTCAAACTCAGTACAATTTATTCTGGATAATAAGTTTAATTTATTGTTAGCACCTTACGGTTTAAGCACCACTCAGTTAATCGACCATATCTGTCTGTCTGTTTCTCTTCTTCTCCCACCTGTTTAGTGTGCTATGTGCTGGCAACGCATCTAGAGCTAACTCTCATTCCATCTGCATTCTGGCTGCATAGCAGTAAATCTTTGGGGAACAGAACCTGGCTATATGTAAAGAAGGTAAACAGTTCCTTCCCCAAATAGCAGGTATTTGGCACATTTGATTTTTGGTCCTGTTTAAACAAGTTGATTTGTAGTATCACATTGGTAAGTTCACTGTTTATCATCATTATATTTCACGGGCCTGTAAAATCTGCAGAACAGACTCAGTGTCCTGGGAACTTAGCATGAATCAATATGTACTTCCCACCAAACCTCTGCCTCGCCAAAAAAGGAGGGAGTGGGTAGGGATGTAATCTAACGGCAGAGGCTTTAAGGCCCACCAACTTTACTGCATAAGATTTCTGCTAATAATTATTCACACCATTAACCTTCTTTTCTTCTTCTGTGGACAAAAGAAAATCATACCAGCAAATCACAGTGTTTTCTGGCTTAATTCAGTGTTGATTAAAGGGTTCACACAGTGTAGTGCTTGTCACATTATAATTTCAGTGGAGTTTCTCATTTCTTAGCTGACGAAGGACCCTGTTAGCTTACACTGTCACTCATTTCCTACTGCAAAATGTTTGTGTTTTCCCAAGATGTTCAGACAGTCCTAAAGCTTAGGAACAGTGAGCTCTTAAATGACACCTTAAGTCATGGGACTTTATTTATATAGTGGTCACTATTAAAAAGTCAGTGTGTGTCAGAGCTGTTTGCAACGGAAATCAGTTAGCAGACAGGAAATAACTGTGTTATCCTTGATCCCTCTGTGTTGTAATAGTTGGGAAAGCCTGACTTTTAAAACAGAAGTCACTGTGAACATATTGGAATTCAAAAGGATGTCAATATTTGTGGCACTGTACAGCAAAAAGTGTCCAAAAAATCAGCAGGACACCGTTCACAAAATATTGCAGCAAAAATTATTTTAAATTAAAAAAAAATACAGCAAACCAAAGAACAACAAAGGATACCTTTCTATAATATGAGTCCATTTACCTGTCTGAAGTATCCATATGTGTTACAGCAGACCAGGTTACTTCCAGTGACCTTCCATACCAGCACTGTCACTGACTTACTAGCTGGGAGGCAGCTGGGAAATTTTCAGAGGTCTTTCCTTTGTTTGCAAAGGCTTCTGGGTAGGAAGTGCCTCCTCTGTCTTACTGGGTGATTATCAGTTTAGCTCAGGGGTCAGCAACCTTGGCCAGTCCCAAGCCCCAACCCTCCAGAGGTGGTGGGGGCAAGGTCAGCAGGTGCCAGGGGCAGGGCCACAAGCCAGAGCTCCTTTTCCATGCTGGCCCTGTACCCCAGCTGGGGAGTGGGGCCAGCAAGGCACAGGATTCACAGCACATGTGTGGCTCCTGTGGCCCCAACAGGGGGGAATAAATGTGGCACAGGCAGGCCGGGAGCTCTGCATGCCACTGTGACTAGGTGTGCATGCCAACTTTAGCTATTCATTCATCAATCTTTTTCTCCGTCCTCATTCTGTAAGGGTATTACTCCATCACAATGTTATTAGCTGCTACTGTTCTTATGCCCAACATCTGGAATCCCCAGCTGAAATTCAGGTCATATTCTGCTAGGAACTGTAGTAGCATGCAGTAAGAGCCAGTCCTTGCCCCAAGAGCTTACAATCTAGATAGAAAAGACAGTCACCTTGTGGGAGAGAGAAAGAAGCCACAGAGGCTATGTCCACACTAGCAAATCAGTTTGAATAAAGAAGCCTTAATTTGAACTAATTGACCCCTGTTAACGCTAGACTTTGCCTAGTTCAAACTAAAAATTTATTTTTAGTTTGAACCAGTTAGTTTGGCTGGTTAGTCCAAACTGGTGAGTTTGAACTTATTTTGAAATTTAGTTCAAACTAGCATGACGTAGTCATGCTAGTTCAAACTAAGTAAGTTTAGTTTGAGCTAACTGCTTTTTTTTTAGTTTGAACTAACTTTTAGTTCAAACTAACTATGCTTTTATAGTTTGAACTAAAAAGTTACTTCTATCTAAAAAAAGTGCAGCTACTTCAAACTAAAAGTTAGTTCAAACTAACTTTTGAACTACTTAGTTCGCACTAAGCAAGTCCAAACTAAGATTTTAGATGTAGACATAGCCAGGGGGATGGGTTAACTTGCCAAAGGTCACATAGCTGGTCTGCCAGAGAGCTGGTAATAACATCTAGGTTCCTTGACTCTCAGTCCAGTGCCCCATACACCAGACCACACTATCCCTATTGTCTGAGGAAAATATTTTTATCCACAAACACAGTTAGTTAGTTATTGCCAAAAGAGTACACACTATCTGACAGGCATTGTGATCTCTATATTTCTGTTCCATTGCATTCTGGCCCTATCATAAAATACTGTTATGTAACAGGCAAGGGACTGAAAGTAAGGATATCTGGTTTAAATTCCTCACTTCACCACTGATTTGCCATTTAGACTGTGAAATCACTGAAACACGCAGTGCCTCAGTTACCCATCAGTAAAGGAGAGACAAGATTTACATATCTAACTTACAGAAGAAACACTGTGTTTGTCTCCTCTACTCCCTGCAGCCACACTGCGCTGGTCCAAACAGAGGGGCGTCCTTTTGAACCAGCACTACCTGGTTGCTGCGGTAGTGCAGGATTGTTTTCCTGATTGGCTGAGCTGGTGGTTGAAGACCCAATCAGTTATCAGGAAGTTCAAACTGACAGCAGCAAATTTGCCACCATTGGTGAATACCTGTCCTAGATGTTCCCATTTGTGCTGGAACCCAAGGTTTGGGCTCAATGTTTCAGAGTCTGGGCTCAAAAAGTGGTGGGAATGTCTACTCTGCTATTTTTAACTTTGCAAACTAAGCTCTGTGAGCACCAGGCAACTGACTCAGGCTCTCAGACTGAGCACTGCTGGTCTTTAACTGAAGTGTAGAAGGACACACTGAGGGCAGTGGCTAAGAAAGATCCAATCTTGCATTGACAGCAGTGGGATTCAGGATTGGTCACAAAAATGTCATTGGAATCAGTGGGAGAAAGATCCACAATGAAATGAGAAAACAACTTCTATTAATTACAACCTGTTTTTCTCTGAATACAGCACATTTTATGAGTTTTTCGAGACATAAAACATTTGAAGAGTAAACAAGCCATTTCTGAGGAAACGCAAACAAAGAAGCATTAGATAGAAGTCAATATTTCAAATGATGTTAATTATTTTGATTGATTTATAACTTCAAAGTGATTTGACCATAGATTCCTGCTTTGCCTTCACAGGAGATGTGGCAATCTTCAAGTCAAATCCATTTTTCAAGCCCAGTTACAGAGGTTCTGAAGGTTGGCTTTGTAACCTCAACTATGGAGATGCTCCTTTGCCATGTTATATATTTACTTGATTTCAGTAAAGCTGACCCTGGTCACTTTTTGGCATGGTCTTTCAGGCAAAACTATAAACCTAACCCAGCTGTCCCGCTTGTTGTTTAACTACCCTCACTGCTGTTAAAACATGCATGTGTTCTGGCAGTGGTTTCCTTGAGACATGCATTCAAATCAACATTGGCAGATGATTCAGACAAAACCTGCTCGAAAAAAATGAAGAAAACAGCCCCCAATAGCAATAACTGGTTGTTTGGTTCATTCATTAAGTCCGATGGCAAACAATAGTTCTCAAGCAACCATTGGTTATCAGAGCTGGACTCTGACCTCAGTGATGTCCTGACCTGACCCAGAAAAACCTCTTAAGGAATACTTTCTTATTACTATTTCTTTCAAAGTACCCCAGACACTTACATATAATGCAGTAATAACAACACCCCTCCCCAAAATAAGTATGTGTGCTTGATGGAAATGGTTTGATAACTAAGTGTTTTTGCTTAAATCACTTCAAATTTAAAAGAATATTGGGATATTTAAAGCAGGGAAAAGAGCTGTTGCCCATCATACTGTAACATGTGGACTGCTCAGCCCTAAATCAATTAACACAGTTGATATTTACGGTAAGCATTTTAAAGTACTCAAGCTTATTGTGCTGGCCAGTATTATCTCACAGTTTCCTTCCAGTCTTGTCTGTCTCTCTGTCCCTATCTGTTTTCTTTTGTCTTATACTTACACTGTAAGCTTTTGTGGGCAAGAACAGTCTTCTTTTTCTGCATTCATACAGTGCCTAGGACAATGGGGTCCTGGTCCATGACTAGCTCCTAGATGCTATGGCAATATACATTTTGATGATGATGATGTGTCAGCTGGGAAACAAGTGGAGAAACTGCAAGGCACTACTGGGCATACTTTGATTCGCCTTTGAAAAGGAACAGTCTGTGCACCCAGATCAATCATTCTGCATACTGAAACATATATCCCAACTGAGGGAGAAGCCAAGATCAGCTAAGGTCCTCTGTGGTTACAGCAAGCCAGCAGGACCTTACTTTTATTGTTCTCTTGAGTGCTAACAGAAATTCCACACTACTGTCCTTCTTAGCTCTCCACAGAAGCAGAAGCCAAGATCCAATCTTAACACTTGCAAAGACATATGGATGTGCTTAACTTTGAGTACATAAATAGTCTCACTGACTTAACTTGGACAACTTAGTGCTTAAAGATAAGCAAGGGCATACCTTGCAGGACTGGAGACTACATCTGTAGGCAAAAGGGCTACAAAATTTCTGCTTCCAATTGATAGTGTCGATGCCTGGGCAATATACACAAGCCCATGAAAAATCTCTAGTTCCTCATTTTCAGCAGATTCCCTCCCCTCCTAGGCTACATAATTCCCATGCTCTTTACTCAGTCAATACACAGCCTGTTGAGTAGTGCTTATGCACGAGTCCTCAGTGAAGTCAATGGGATTACCTGCAGGCACGAGCATGAATGATAAATCAACAGGATTACTCATGTCAGAACTTCTCCTTATGAGTATGGAGAGCAGAATATGGCTCTCAATTATTATACAGTTGTCAAAGTCAGAAGAATGCACACCTGCACTGTTTGAACCAGGAACATTCATATTAGCTGCATAGTGTGTACTGTACAGTATATACTATATATAATGTATAATATGTAGTATTGTATAATTGCATATATAAAGAGAGAGAGAGAGAAAGAGAGAGAGAGATAGGATACTCTTCTGAAGAGAGTATATCAAATACGTACTAAAAGCGTTGCCTTTTGGCTCACTCTCAAGACCGGAGGTACAGTAATTAATTCTCTGTAAACATTTAGGTGAAACTAGTAACAGTTTAAAGTAACTGGCCAATCATTAATTAGTTTACTATAATAGTCCTGAGTCAAGAATTGCCTGTGTGGATGACTGAATGCAAGATGCACTGTAATTGCACAGAGTTCCACTATAGTTTAGCAAATAAATTAGCAGTATTACAAAAAATGCTAACATTATACCTTTGGTGTTTCTACTTGTTTATTCCACATAAATACACAAACATCTAAGTTGTTTATTTTCCCCATATAACATTGTTTATTGTTTGTTTGTTGTTATTTGTTTTCCTCACCAACAAACTCAGGCAATGATTTGTAGCACATGTGACATGTCACAGATCAAGAGTTTGCAGCTCCACCAGAGAGGAAGTTGTGCCCTGCACTGTTAGAAAAGGGATGTGGCTGATGCAGCAGTGTCAACTAATTTTGCCATAGCTCCATTAGGTTATCTTTAATCAGGAGACTAACTTTTTGTGTTTAACATTTCAAAACTGGTCAGTGTCTGTTCATTTATCAATAGGTGTGGGTGTGGGTGAAGTTCACAGTTTGTGAGAATTGTGGTTATTTAAAGAGGAAGATGAAGACATCCAAGCCTAGGCCAAACTTTCAAAGAAAGAGAGCAATTTTTTAAAAGAGTTTCCCATCAGATTTCACTAAAACATATATTCAGTGTTCATCTGAACAGCTGATGTATCTAATTTAGAGACTAAGTTTAATCACTGATGCGTGAAATAAGAAAAGGCTGGTCCTGCCTGAAGTGTAAATCTGAGTTGTGCAGTTACTAGCAATACCTCTGTACTTTACAGACTTTTTTATGCATGCAGCACTGTAGCATCTGAATGCCTCATAAACATTAATGAATTAAGCCTCAAAAGGCATGAAGAGGATAAGTGACTTGTCCAAGATCACAGAGGAGATCCGTGCGGAGTCAGAAGAATAATGCAGGTGTCCCGAGTCCTAGTTCTGTGCCTTAACCATAAACCCACCCTTCCTTTCTTCAGTTCAAACTCTGCACAGCAACCAGGGGTTCAAACTACAGTACTTTTTCCTGATGTAAACTGAACTAGGATAAACGCTACACTAATACAAAGCACTGATTTTATTTTACAGTTTGGACTCAAGACATGTATGTTGTATTGTGCTGCTTTTGTCCTCTATGTATAGTAAAGAGAGATCAGAATTTACTTTAATAGTTGGCAATTTTTCAAACACTTGTGTAAAACTGTATTTCAACATTAAAACATCAGTAAATCTGAGTGTTCCTGTTACTCTCCAAGAGAGAATTCATATAGTTGTTTGAAAGAACAAACTCAAAACAGGAAACTTGTCAGTGATTTGAGGTAAACCATGAACTTATGTAGATACATCTGCACTTAAGAACTCTCCTGTATGAATGTGTGCAAATCTTCAAAACAAAATTTCCTCAGAGAAACATTTCTGGTGAATCTTCCAGTTTCACTGAAAGCATGCACATAGCAGATTCAGATGGACACACTACACCAAATTCAGAGCCAAGTTTTCAATTGTTTATATAGGTGTGGCAGTTAGCCACCTACAAGGCAACTCTCATCCCCTTTCCTTGATCCCTATGGAGAGATCTCATTGGAGTCTAGAATTCATGCTTGGAGAGGAGGCAAAAAATGGCAGAACAGGTTCATGGGATACACATCATTCATCTCCTTACATCCAAAATAGTGGGTGATTTGACAATATGTTAATATATCCTCATCCCCTGGCATAAAACTACTTCTCTGTCCCACACATGATGTTACTGGGCAGATACGGGCAGACCATAGATGGCAATAAGGCTCCAATGGAATACCACACAATCAGAGCAGGTTGTGCTTTAGCAACTTCCTCCCCAGAACTAATGGATTTAATGTTGTTAGCGGCTGCATGAACCTTCCATAGTTTCCACTCACTTCAGGGGTAGAGTACAATGAAGCTACATCATTGGCCTTATGAAGCTCAAAGACTGGGCCCTCTAACTCCTCAGTGAGGCTGCAAAACTGGTCCTTCCCTTAGAACTGAGAATAACTCAGAGCTAATTCACAGCCAAAGGCAGCCATCTTGCAGGAAATTAACCCTGCTTGTGACCCTCTCAGTTAGGGATTCCAGCATAAAGTTAGAAATCCTATTGGTTTTATCCTTTTTAAGTACTAGACGAACCTTAGATGAAACAAGGTACTATGTAAACATTAAAGATTTTGCTTAAATATTAAACATGAAAGGGCTTTGTTTTGTTAAAGAAATATCAAAGCAGAATACTAAGTCCCTGCATGCACTCGTTGCCAGAGTTTAAAGAGATTAACCTCCTCCTTAGACTGCACTGACCCCAGACTGAAGCAACCCTGTTGTCTGGTAATGTTTCTTCAGATGTTCTGGTAACATTGTTTGTTCACTCTCTGAATGCATTATGTTCCATTTCCCTTTAACGAGAGGTTTACACAAGAATTCCTGAGTTCTAATCATTGCTCTGATACGGACACACTCTTTGACCTTGGAAAAGTTACCTCACATTTCTCTATACAGTTCAACATATATAGCATGGAGAAAATAATACTACCTCAACAGGATGTTTTCAACAATATTTATACAGTGAAAAACTCTGGTCCTAGCTCAGGTAACTACCCACCCACCCATTCTGAAATGCTGCATATAAAACTGACTGCTAAGGAAATCTGAAAGGGGGCCAAGAAATAAACCAAAGTGGGAACTTCCTTCCTGTGTATCAATCCTGAGATGCACATGAAGCAAAACAAAATCCTGGATTGTTCCTGCAGATCAAGGACTGCTGAAAACTGTATGAACTACATATTTGATTATGAAACACTTGAATTCACAACACTCCACAGTATGATATCATGATGTCTTTGAGGAGAAAAACAGAATCTGAAATTCAGATCTTGATAAATAACAAAAGGGTTTTTATGGCTGTGTCCTCATCTAGTATAACCAGAGCACACACTATTTGGGTTTAAAGTACATTTATAGATTTTAGACCTGAGTTTCCTAACTGTATATTTGCAAATAAGTTTACACAATTGAATACAATCACCATGAGTGGGGAGTTGTGCTTAACAAATGGCCAGCTACACATCCAAGAGGATATCTGCATCACAGAAATTGTATATCCAATTATGCGTGTTTTGTGAGTTACTCTGAAATTTGGTCCATTGAATCTATGCATATATTCGGGTACTAACATAAAATCACATTTTTTGGTATTTACTAAAGGAAAAATTGCAGTTCGCCAGCAAAACAGATTTCAACTTCACAGAGTTGACATTTAACAACTGAAAGAATAAAACTTTACCCTCTGTAGAGGTTAATTCTGTAGTTGCCCCATAACAACAAAAAAGACCAATTTGCAATTCAGAATGAAGCTATATTCAAATAAAAATGCAAAAAGAGAATTTAGCCTTTGTTGAGGTGTTCAGAACTGATTTCGGAGTCTGGACATTTTCTACTACGTCTTGCATTATAATAAAAAACTCAACCTGTTAACACAGAAACTCTTTGCACCATATCACATACATTGATTTTGAATCCAGATATTTATGCTACATTATGATATTCCACGTTAATGAGATCATCACTCCAAACAAAGTTAACATAGCAAGCAGCACCATTGTACATGTATACCAGAAAAACAAACCATTCTGTTGCCTGTCATCGATCTGCAGCAAACAGTTCCCCAGAATCCCAAACTCTGCCAAACAAACTCTTGGGGCTAGTCTTCTCTGACAGTGGCAAATTCACCATCATCAGTTCAAACTTCCAAATCAATTGCTCAAGTCTGTGAAGACCTGCTCAGCCGATCAGGAAATTCTATTCCTAAGCATCACCCTGGTAACTGGGGTAGCGCTGAGGCAAAGGGAGGTCACTTCTTTCAACATGCAGTGGATGTGCTGGGAATAGGGAGGTTGGAATGCAGATACACAAGTTCTCCTTCGAGTGCTGCTCACATCATTCAGTTACAGGTGTCTATATACCACAGCCCATGGTAGCTCGGAAGGTCTTCAGCATTAGCCTGTCAGGTCAGGGCGCACGGCCAATGTCCCCTCCACACCACAACTGCAGCTATATAGGTGACTGTGACCCTGACCCTCCCAGTTCCTTTTTCCGCTATCAGCATCCATTTTGGATCATTGTAAACTTGCGAAATGCAAGTTCCTGTCTTCACACAAAATTCAAGATGCGTGGTTTCAAACTGTGCTTAGGGTGCTGCAAGGCTTTCCCAATGGACGACCTGCATGAGAAATGTCTCGCTTGCCTGGGTGAGTCCCACCTCGTGGCGGAGTGCCTTGTTTGCCGGTCCTTCAAGCAGAGGACTCAGCTGGAAAGGGAGCGCCGCCTCCTCTTGATCTCGGGGAGTGGAGCCACCAACCCTGAAACCAGCCGAGCCATAAGCACTCTGCCGGAGCCCCGATTGGTCCGGGCTCAGGACAACCGCCACTGATCATCAGTACCAGGCTCGAAATCTTGACCTGCAATGGTACCGCCCCAGCACTGAACTCGTCAGTCACCGGGTAGCCTCTCAGCCGCCCCAAGAAGGGTACCGGCACAGGCAACCCTGATGGCCCACCATGGCCACCCAAACCTGACCCCGGTGCAGAAGACGAAGAAAAGGTCTAGAATGGCGCTGTCCTCATCGGCACTGCAGGGCCCAGTACCGCCTCCCATGGCACTGACGTCAAGCCTGGCACTGCCAGTCCCGGTACCGGATCTGGTACCGCCAACCAATGTTCCCTCTAAGGGGAGAGAGCAGCTGAGCAACTCCTGTTGCTCGCTGCGCTCTCCCCCCCCCCCACGGGGCCCACTGCGCAGCCCCTCCCCCTGCTCCCGCTCGCCCCCTCCGGCATCGCCCCCCCGCTCCCGGCATCACCACCCTGCCCCAGCATCACCCCCCCCTGCTCCCGGCAGCACGCCCCCCTGCTTCCGCTCCCCCCCCACCCAAACTTACCTCTGGGCTGGACTGGAGGGGCAGAGCCCAGCCCTAACTCCTGGGCCAGAGAAGCTCTACGGAGCATGCCCAGAATTTCTGGGCATGCTCCATTAGAGCTTTTGTGGGCGGGAGTTTTCAAAACTCCCTGCTCAACAAGGAGCTCTAACCAGGGACTCTGGCTGCTGGCCATGCGCTGCCGGCTGCCTTCCCTGCGCTGGCGGCTGCGGTGGGCTGCGCTGCAGCGCGCCAGCGCAGCTTAAAGGGAACATTGCCGCCAACTGAGGAATCAATGCCAATACCGGTACCAGCTTGCAGCTCTATGCCATCTTCCAACCTGGTACCAACAACCAGCTCAACGCCAGGCCCAAGCACGGCACCTTCCAACCCTCCTCCGGTACCACAGTCTGGTACAGAGGGGCAAGAAACTCCTCTCTATCGCTCCTCTGAAGAGCTCTCGGTACGTGGCTCCCAGACATCAGGAGAAGTGTCTTCCAGATCATCCTCCAAGGACCGCTTTCTCCATCCACAGGAGGAACACCCCAGGAAAAGACTCCGTAAGAGCTCCGTATCCCTGAGTTCGAGGAGGTCAAACAGAACACGGCTACAAGGAGAGATCTCCGCTCCCCCTATGGCAACGCCTCTAATGAGGTCACCTCATAACGAGTGGACCCTTGACTGGCTGAACACAGCAACCAATGACGACTCCTCTCGTTACGCCCGGTCACCACTGCTGGAGTCCTTGGATTTGTCTGACGACGAACCTGACCCCGACTCTACACAACATAGTAGATCACAGGCTCAATCCTCCTCTTCACCTGATGACCACCTAATTGATATGTCCACTGACCGCGAGGGAGACCGGGAGACCCCCGTGTCGAGCAGGACCTCCTCCGCTGTATGCCAGCGAAACTAAAATTGAAATTGGGAGTAATTCAGCAAGAGGATGACTCTCTCTTCGATGCATGCCAAAGAGCCCCCCCAGCGAGAGTGGCAATTCCCTTGCACTCGAGAGTATACCGCATTGTCCAGGAACACTGGCAAATGCCTTCCTCGATCCTGCCAGTGTCCAAAGCTGCAGATAAGAAACACTGCATCTCCCCAGAGGGGTTTTCCTTCTTGTTTCATCACCTGACCCCAGGATCCCTGGTGGTTGATGCCATAAATCAAAGGGAGAGACAGGGCCAACCGAGTTCCAGGCCCAAGAACAAAGAACAGGCAAAGAAGCTCGATCTACTGGGGAGGAAAGTTTACTCCTCCACTGCTCTCCAGCTCCGTATTTCCAACCATTCAGCCCTAATGACGCACTACATCTTCAACCTGTGGGAGGCCATACGGAACTTCCACACGGCCATCTCCGAGGAGCACCTCAGAGACTTCGAGGCAATGACTGAGGAAGGAAAGAGGGTATCCAGAGATACTCTAGCGGCAACCTGTGATGCAGTGGACATGGCTGCCCTCACTATGGCCTCCTCTGTCATCATGTGCTGGTTGGCTTGGCTCCAAGGCTCTGGCCTATCCATGCAAATGCAGCAAATTATTCAAGACCTCCCCTTAGAAGGTCCTGACCTCTTTGCCCCATCCACAGACATGAAGCTCCATGGTATGAAGGACTCGAGGGCCACGCTTTGATCCCTGAGGATATACACTCCACAATCCATCAGGCGCTCAACAAGGCCACACCAGCAGCTCCAACAGCAGTTGCAGTAGCTAAGGCAGCAACTTCAACTGCAGAGCCAGTTCCCGAGATCCCTCCAGGTTCTCCAGTGCCATCTTGGGGACCTGGACAAGGACAAGACCCGCTCAGGTAAAGGAGGAAAGCTCAGCACCTCACAGTCAGGAAGGTGTGGGAAGGGGCCTGACCATTCATCCAGCTGGAAACAGGATTTTTGACGGTCCCCTTGAGGGGAGCGCACAAGGGCCCGTTTTCCCCCCACTGCCTCCATCACTTTGCCCCCCAGTGGACACGTGTGACATCTGACCAGCGGGTTCTTGACACCATGGCGTGAGGATACCGTATCCAGTTCCTTTCAATCCCTCGGGAAAGGAAACTGCCCCCTTGTGCAACTTCAGAGAACCGGGAACTGTCAAACAGGCTCGAGGCTGAATGCCAAAAGCTCCTCTCCCTTGGGACCACAGAAAAGGTCCCCAAACAAGAGCGGGGCAAAGGGTTCTACTCCCGCTACTTCTTGGTCCCCAAACCCAACAGGGACCCATGGCCCATTCTAGACCTCACAGCACTAAACAAATCCATAAAGAGAATAAAGTTCTGCATGGTTTCCCTGCCCCAGATTTTCCCCTCCCTGTCCCCCAGAGATTGATTCGCAGCCCTCAACCTAAAGGACACTTACTTTCGCATAGCCATCCAACCCCATCACAGATGATTCCTCAGGTTTGTGGTGGCACAAAACCGCTACCAATTCACTGCCCTCCCCTTCAAGCTATCGCTAGCTCCCAGGGTGTTCACAAAATGTGTGGCATGGGTTGCAGGGTTTCTATGCAGGAGGGGCATGAGAATCTACCCCTACCCAGACGATTGGCTCACAGTGGGCAAGTCAAGTCGACAGGTGCAAAACCACGTCAACCTGGTGGTGAAACTCTGCAAGTTCCTTGGCTTCCACATAAACACAAAGAAGTCCAAGCTCAGCCCCACTCAGGACACAGAATTCATCAGGGCACGATTAAATGCTCAACAGGGCACAGTGTCCTTTCCCTGTCAAGATTTCGGTCTATTTGCACCATCATCACGGAACTGCAAGTGCCAGGTGTAACCACAGCATGCCAGTGCATGCAGCTTCTGTGACACATGGCAGTGGACACCTCAGTAATCTGAACAGCGCACCTGAGGATCAGACCTTACCAGCTCTGGTTAGCCATGATCTTTCGGCTATGGAGAGACCGTCCGGACAATGTACTCTCGGTTCCCACTACGCCCTGGAGTCCCTCCAAATCTGGAGAGACCCCCCACTTCACGATGGAGGGCATCCCGTTCAGGGAGCCCAAGCCCTCAGTGATCCTGATAACGGATGCTTCGGTCTCCGGTTGGGGGTCCCCCTTGTCTGGGGGCCTCTCTACACTGGGTGTTTGGAGCCCTGAGGACAAACTCTTCCACATACATGTAAAGGAACTCTGGGCCATTAGACTGGCCTGCATGACCTTTCTTGACAAAATCCACAACAGAATGGTCCAGGTCCTCACAGACAATACAACAGCTGTGCTTTATACCAACTGGCAAGGAGGGGTTCGCTCCTTGACTCTATGCGAGGAAATGTTCAAGCTTTGGCAACTAGCGATAGATCACCACTTTACACTGATTGCCTCCCACCTCCCTGGGGTGGACAACAGCCTAGCAGACTCACTCAGCAGAAAACCCCTAGCGAATCACAAGTGGTCCCTCCACCACAAGGTGTTCTCCCTGCTGATAAACAGATGGGAAACCCCCCCCCCCCAGGTGGACCTGTTTGCCATGGAACAAAACCACAAATACCCTCAATTTTGTTCCATCTGGGGTCGGGAGGAGGGCGCTTTCAGCTATGTACGCCTTCCCGCCATATCCCCTGATCCACAGAGCACTACTGAAGGTCCTGACGGACGGAGCATGCATCATTCTGATAGCTCTGGACTGACCCAGACAACACTGGTTCCCACTCCTGCAGGACATGTCCATAAAGACCCCACTCCGCCTACCCCAGTGGGCAGATCTCCTAACAGAGGACTCGGAGCACCTCTGGCACCCGAACCCAGGTCTCCTACGTTTGATGGCCTGGATAATCTCTGGCTCAGCAAGCAAGAGAGGTGCTACTCAGATAGGGTTAAAAAGGTCTTGGTTGGTAGCAGAAAACCCTCCACCAGGTCCACCTACATTGCAAAGTGGAAAAGCTTCTCCACTTGGTGTCATGGCAAAGAAACAGACCCTATCTCTGCACCAATCCATACAACTCTGGACTAGCTCTTAGACCTAAGAGAAAAGGGCCTATCCCCGTCCTCACTAAGAGTCCATTTAGAGCCAGTTTCGGCCTTCCACCAAAGGGCTGATGGTGTTCCAGTTTTTTCACACCCCATATCTCACAGGTTCCTGAAGGAAGTGGAAGAGCTTTTTCCCCACCCTTATAAGCCTACCCCTCAGTGGGATCTGAATGTTGTGCTACGGGCTTTGACAGAGCCACCCTATGAACCCTTGGATTCAGCTACTCTGCTAGTGTTATCCTGGAAGGTGGCCTTCCTGGTAGAGATCACCTCAGCCAGAAGTGTTTCGGAGTTGTGAGCCCTTTCCTCCGAACCCCCATATATGACATTTTTCCCAGATAAGGTGGTCCTCCGCCACCATTCTTCCTTCCTGCCCAAGGTGGTCACTCCCTTCCACATGAATCAAGAAATTTGCCTGCCAGTTTCCTATCCTGACCCCCAGGTTAAGGAAAACCAGAGACAGTGGCGCACTTTGGATGTGAGGAGAGCGCTCCTAATTTATCTTAAGCACACATGATCTTTCCGCGAGACCTTCCAGCTGTTCATGGCAGTCGCCGAATGCATGAGAGGCTCCCCAGTGTCCTCTCACTGCATCTACAAATGGACTGTAAACTGCATCAAAGACTGCTACGGAAGGTCAAACACGCCTCCCCCAGGGACTGTGAGAGCCCACTCTACCTGAGCTCACGCATCTTCCACAACCTTCCTTTGCCAAGGTCCCGATCCAGGAGATCTGCAGGGCTGCTACGTGGTCGTCGATACATACCTTCACGATGCACTACGCCATTGCCAAACAGGCTAGAGATGCCACTCAGTGTGGGTAGACTGTAACTCCTCCCACCATCCTCGAGTACGGCTAGCAGTCACCAGTAACTGAATGATGTGAGCAGTGCTCGCAGAAGAACGGTTGGTTACTCACCAGTAACCATCCTTTTTCGAGATGGGCCACTCACATACATTCAGGTCCCTCCCACCGTCCCCACTAACGGAGTTGGCAAAGGTATATGGGACTGGGAGGGTCAGGGTCATGGTCACCTATATAACCATTCTCGCGGCATGGAGGGGGCATTGGCCATGCACCCTGTCTTGACAGGCTAATGCTGAAGACTTTCCGAGCTACCGTGTGCTGTGGCACGTAGACACTTGTAACTGAATATATGTGAGCAGCCCATCTTGAAGAAGAATGGTTACTGGTGAGAAACCAACCGTTATTTAAGTAACTTGTGTATCTCTATTCGGCTGCCACCGAAAAGGGCAGGCAGTGTAGATCTGCCCCTAATGTTAATGAGCCCACTGCTCTTTGCTTAGTGTCTACAAAGTTTTCTGGTAACCTTACTGTACCTATAAAGCTTGTGATATTGAACAAATCTAAAAAACCAGCTGAAAATAACATTACTAAGAATAAGGGAAAGAAGAGGGAAATAAAGCATAAGTAACAAGACGCACTAAGGGCCAACATTTAAGTTTTGAGATCATCATGCAATTTTGGCTTAGCAGTCCCTGGGACTGGACCTTGTGTGTTCAACTAACCAATCTCACATTACTGCTGTCGCTACCTGACTAGGCCCTCTTTGCCCTCTGTGTGATGTGACAACTGGCAGCTGAAATGAACTGAAAGTTGCTGAGAGAGAGTGCTTCACCCCAAAGTCATACTAAGCCATTTCCTCTCTCTCTCCTTCCAGATTTGGCAGAATGGCTCAGTGAAACTCTGCTTGGCTACTACAGCACTGCTTCCCAACCCACAGAAAGCTCTGGAAGAAAAAGCCAGAATGCAGTTTTATCCAGAACATGTGAATGAACACAACTTTGTACGGAAAAGTATCAGTGACAGAGAAACAGTATGAGGGTTCATAAACACTCAGAACAAACATCCAAGACAGATGGCTATTGAGTCTCTTTCTGAGATCCTCCAGTGAAGGAGCTTCCACAACTTGTTCTTAAAGTTAGGATGTTTTTCCTGAGATTTAATCTAAATTTGCTGTGCTATAATTTAAACTTGTTTGTTATGTCTACACTTGCAAATTAGTTCAGATTAAGAAGGCTTAATTCGAACTAATTTAGTCCCAGCCTACACTAGGCATTCATTACTCCAAATTAAGGAATTTCTTAATCTGAACTAATGAAAGCTTACTTCGAACTAGTAAGACTTGCCAGTTAGTTCGAGCTAAACCCTTAGTTTGATCCTTAGTTCAAACTAAAAATGGTGGTAGACAAGGATTAACCCTTAGTTCAAATTTAATAATTTCAAATTAAGGGCAGTTAGCTCGGAATAACAATGGATTAACGAAGTGGACTAATTTTAGCTAATATTAGTTTGAATTAGCCCATGTTGTTAATTAGAACTAATAAATTCGAGTTTAGGTTTGAACTAATCTCGAATTTATTAGTTCAAATTAACAAATTCAAACTAACTCTTCCTAGTGTAGACACAGCCACTGCTATTTGTCCTGGCCTCTGTGGCAAGTCAGAACAATTTTTCTATGACAGCCTTTCAAGTATTTGAAGACCACTACCATGTCCCACCTTAATCTCCTCTTTCCCAAACTAGCCATACCCAGTCTCTTCATCCTTCACTCATAAGGCTGTATTCTATCCCTTTGGTCATCTTTGTTACTCACCTTTGGATTCTTTCCAGTTTCTTTATAACCCTTTTTATGCAGCAGTTGCCAAAATAGGAGACAGTACTCCAGCTGAGGCCTAATCATGACTGAGTAGAGTGGGTCTACTGCCTCCAGTGACATGCATGCTAATACAATTCAAAATTGCATTGGCCTTTTTTTTCCCTTTCTTTTTTTTGGCAACAGCATCCCACTGTTTAATCATATTATGGTTGTGATTCACTACAACTCCCAGATTCTTTTCAGCAATGTGCTACCAAGCCACTTATTCTCTATACTGTATTTGCGCATTTGGTTTTTCTTCTCTCAGTGTAGCATTTTATATTTGTCTTTGTTGAATTTAATTTTGTTGTCTACAGCCCAGATCCCCATTTCATCAAGATCCCTTTGATTTTTAACTCCATCCTCCACTGTTCGCAGTCCCTCTACTGTTCTGCCATCTGCAAAATTTGACCAGTATGCTTTCTATTCCTACATGCGTCATTAATACAGATGTTAAATAAATATACTTTTGATATTTTGGCTTATTCTTACATTTTTACCCTCAAAATGGTTTCTTTCTATTATACACCTTGATAAACTGCCAACCACCTCACATTGAAAACCTACAGGTTTTACAAAACTTTCTTTCAGGGAATTATCTGTTCATCAACGGATTATTCAGACTCTTGTGTTTTGCCATTTGATTTATTTTCATTATTTGTAACTAGCCAGGGAAGATTTTACAGTAGAAAGCTTTGCATACAGTAGAAAGTTTTCCTCCTCTTCCCTTCAGGAGTCAAACAAACAATAAACTATTAGACCACATTATGAAAAGGGAAGAGGATTATGTGGAAAGTTATAATGACATATAAAATGACAGTAATGCTCACTTTGGCCCTGATTCAGTAAAGCACTCTTATTCAGCAAAGTTCCTAACCACATGTTTAAAGTTAAACAAATACTTAAGCCCCACTGACTTCAATGGGACTTAAGTGCATGCCTAGGTATGCCTCTATTCAGGAAAGCGTTATTCACATACTTGAAGTGTTTGTTTAAATATATTCATCAACTGATGGCCTTTGAGACAAATCTGAAGTCTGAACATAGCTTGAGAAATCAGGAGCCAAGTTGGAATCTTCTCTTTCTTATGCATCCTTAGGGCTGCAGTTACCCTCAACTGTGGCTGTCTCCCTTTCCACTTGTGTATATGAATAGGTTATGGATCAACACACAGTTCCACTGGTATCTTCTCACCTAATCTTCTAAACCAGGGGTACTCAAATGGCGGCCCACAGTCCACAATCCGGACCGCAAAGACGTTTCTGGTGGACTGCCATAGTGGCCTGCCCTATTTGCACGTAAAAGCCGAACGTGAAGCAATGTTCCCTCTAAGGCTGTTTGAGTACCCCTGCTCTAAGGGCAGCTGAGCAACTCCTGTTGCTCGCTGCGCTCCCCCCCCCCCACGGAGCCTGCTGTGCAGCCGCCCCCCTGCTCCTGGCATCGCCGCCGCTGCCACCCTCCCGCTCCCAGCATCGCCGCCGCCCCCCCCACTCCCTGCATCGCCGCCGCCGGCCCGCTCCTGGCATCGCCGCCGCTGCCGCCCCCGCACTCCCAGCATCGCCGCCGCCCCCCCACTCCCAGCATCGCCACTGCCCCCCACTCCCAGCATCGCCGCCGCCGCTGCCCCCCCACTCCCAGCATCGCTGCTGCCGCCCCGCTCCTGGCATTGCCGCCGCTGCCGCCCCCCCACTCCCCGCACCGCCCCCGCCCCCCCGCCCCCCCACTCCCAGCATCGCTGCCCATGCTCCCGACATCACCCCCCACTCCCAGCAGCAGCCCCCCCACTCCCCCTCCCTCCCACTCCCACGCCCCCCCCCGCCCTCACAAACTTACCTCCGGGCTGGACTGGAGGGGCAGAGCCCAGCCCTAACTCCTGAGCCAGAGAAGCTCTACGGAGCCACAGGAGCTCTGTTGAAGCTTACAGGGAACATTGACCTGAAGTACCAGTATTTACTTACTAATTTTATTGTTTACATTGTGACCAATATCTTTCCATTTCCACCTTGTTTGTTGTTGTTTTTCTTGTCTGCTTAACTGAAATTTAATCGTTAAATGTAATCGTTACCTATCGTACATATGGCGACAAGTTCCAAACGAAGCAAGATAGACAATGAAAATAGATCATTTCATGAGTCTTGGACTGAGGATTTCTTCTTTAATTTACCTGACCAGCCTAATGCTCGGCCAGTGTGCATCATCTGCCACGAAACGGTAAGCGTGATTAAAAGTAGCAACATAAAACGACACTTTGAGACGAAACACGCTGAATACTACAATTCAAAATATCCACCAAAGTCAAACCTTCGTTCAGATAAGATCGATGCCCTAAAGTCGTCGTTAGAAGCCAGTTCGTCGATGATGACTAAAGCGACCACCACCCAAGCAAATATTACAGAAGCTTCGCTACGCATCGTGTGGGTTCTTGGCAGACATAAGAAGTCATTTACTGATGCGGAAGTTGTTAAAGAATGTATGATGTCTGCATCGTCTGTTCTGTTCAATGACAAGAAATGTGTGGAACAGATTAAGCAGATACTGTTGTCTGACAGTACTGCAAGTCATCGTGCAGATGATCTGGCTGAAAATGTCCATGAGCAGTTACTGTTGGACCTTAAAAAGGCTGAACTATTTGCTTTAGCCATTGATGAATCCACTGATAGAACTGACACGTCTCAGCTATGTGTGATGACAAGGTTTTTTGACGGCCATGAATTTGTTGAAGAGTTTCTGACATTGCTACCATTAGCAAAACAGACACGTGGTGAGGATGTGTTTTCTGCATTATCTCAGTTTATGCAGTCAGAAGGAATTGATGCTGCAAAAATGGTTTCCATTACAACAGATGGGGCACCAGCAATGACGGGCAAAGACAGGGGACTTGTTACTCGTATGAAAGAAGCTCAGCCTAAACTTGTTGCTTATCACTGTATCATTCATCAATCAGCCCTGTGTTCAAAACTTTGTGACGAGCTGGCCGAAGTGACAGCTACTATTGTGAAATTGGTGAACTTTTTATGATGTAATTCTTCACTACAGCATCGTCTGTTTCGCTCGTTTCTTGAGGACATGTCTGCAGAATTTGGAGATTTACTGCTTCACAGTGATGTCCGATGGCTAAGCAAAGGCAGAGTTTTGGAAAGATTCTGGAATCTACGTGAAGCTATATCCAACTTCCTCCAGTCAGTGAAAACGAAGAAAGCTGCTGAATTTTTGAAATTTCTTCAGGACAACAACAAGGTAGCACAGCTAGCGTTTCTTGTTGACATCATGGGACATCTGAATGCCCTAAATTTGTCGCTTCAGGGTGCAGAAAAAACAGTCGTGGACTTACAACAGAAATGCTTTTCCTTTGAAGCAAAACTGAGTATCTTCATAAATGACTTGGAAAGTGGCAACATGCTGCATCTTCCAAATGTGAAAAGTGTTCTGACACCTAATCAAAATGCATTTTCTCAGCTGATGGTCACATTTCTGCATAAATTGCAGAATGAGTTTGAGGAACGTTTTACTGACTTCAGACGTCTGAAGCCTCTGTTTTTATTTGTCGCTAATCCTTTTGTTGTGCAGCCTGATGGTGAGTGGACAGATGTGGCTGTGTCAACCTTCCCAAATGCAAACCAGTCATTGCTGCAGCTTGAAACAGCTGATTTGCAAGCATGTGATGTTTTGAAAACAAAACTGAATGAAGTCAGCATAACTAATTTTTGGGCCAAGTTTGTTCCAGATTCTCAGTATCCTGCTACCAAGAAGCTTGCAGTTTCTGTACTCACTATGTTTGGATCAACATATACCTGTGAATCTGCGTTTTCCACTATGAACATCATTAAATCAAAACATCGCAGTGTGATTACAAACCAGCACCTCCAGAATGCAATGCGTATTTCACTGACAGGTTATTCACCTAACTATGCATCCATTATGTCGAAGAAACAGTTTCATACTTCACATTGAGTGATAACTGCTTGCTAGCAACTATTGTAGTTGATGTGTTTGACAGCCTTGCGATTTTTTCTTGTGATTTTGTCATTTTCTTCGCAGTTTGTGTTTTCTAAAAATTTAAAATTTCGCCAAATCTTGTAGCAAGGTAGGGCAGTAGGCCTACCCTAGTTGCTTGTGGCCCCCGATGAATGGTGGAAGGCTGAATGTGGACCGGCTCGCAAAAAGTTTGAGTACCCCTGCTCTAAACCCTGGAAGTTTGGAAGGAACACCACCCTATGTTATGCTCTGTTGAGGACAGGGTGTGGACTCAGCCTATTTATATTCCTTATGCTTGTTTGAATACGAGAACAAAGGGGCAGTTGTGTTAGTCTAGTTAGCAAAACAAACAAACGAGTTCTGTGCTACTTAAAGACTAACAAATTTATTTGTTGCATGAGCTTTCATCAGACAAAGTGGGATTTTCTCCAGTGAAAGCTCATGCAATAAATACATTTGTTAGTCTTTAAGTGCCACAGAACTCCTTGTCTGTTAGCACAAAGGAAGCCATAGGACAAAATCTTAGTTCCAGTAAAATCAATGGGAATTTTACCATTGACTATGAAGAGCTCAGGATTTCATCCATAGTCTCCATGGACACAGAGACATCTCAGACTGACACAGAGAATATGTGGGAAGAAACTATTTAACATCCTAGCATCCCCATTGGGAACTCTGTAGTGAAGTTATAACAATATGGAGAATGTGAATATTGTTATAACAAATAACCAATCTAAATAATTTGAAAGCAAATATTGCAACAAAAGGATATTGCCATTTCTTCGGTTGTGGACTTTTTGGGTCCCTCATTTGGTTGGAATTTGTATAGCGTCATACACATTTGGGTTCTCATCTGTGACTAGGACTCTTAGGAGCTACCACAATATAAATGATAAATTATACATAAAATAGACTCCAACACTGTGACTCTGTCTGTTACGCTGAAGTCTACAATTGATGAGTCTATGAGAAGCATGTCTGAGAGCTTTTTTTGTTCAGAATACCACCAGGTTCAGTCATCTCTAGGATATACAGTCTGTTCCCATCCAAGTTTTAAAGTTCTCAACCATCTTGACTTTACAGATTACTCCTGAGTGACAGAATGGGCTTTCAATTACATTAAGGCATATATATGTATGCCATGCTAACAGTCCTAGAGCATGGTGATATCAGAGGTAACTCCCTCAATTTACGCACACATACACATGCAATTTCATTGGTAGGATGACTTGCCACAGTTCTTCGAAACTACACCCCTCATTTGCACATCTGCTCAAATTAACACAACACAAATTAATACAACCACCCACAGAAAAACACAAGCAAACTCCCCAAACCCACACAACTCCTTGTCATAGCACATGCTGCTCATTCACCACCCATGGAAACCAACATAAATCACCCAAAACAAAACAACCCCTACAGAGACCAACACAACTCTGGCAACACAACACACACACATTCACCCATCTTTACTCAAGCTTACCATAAATAATGGCCATGGCCCATGGTTTATCATTAGCAATGAGAATAATTGACATGACTGAAACCTGTCAGAACACTAAATGCTAAGGTCTGCCTAACATTTCGTTTGACTATGCAGAACACCTTTAAAATAATTTTTTTAAATGATAGCATTTCTGGTATGTGTCCTATGTTGCAATTTAGGGAGGCATTCTATATTATGTAAGAAGAAAGCCTATGCATTCTAGGATAAGTTCTCAACTGTTGTGATAGTTGGGCCTACAAGATTTACTCTAACTGTGAGCTCAGCTGTGAAAAGTGAGTGAAAGTTCATGAAATGTCACAATACCTTGTAACAACAAATGCTGATGGGAAAACATGCAGAAAAAGAGACAGAGGCTGAAGGTCTGAAGACCAAACTTGATGTAAGTCAAGTGCTAAGATTATGCCTGGCAAATGGCAAAAGTGTGGAACTAGAGATCAGTGAACTAAAATTGATGTATTGGAAACTAGGCCTAAGTTGCAGACAAAATAAGGAGAGGATGAATTATTCTGCCCCTCACTCTCATTTTGGGGTCCTCCAAAAGACATCTTGGGAGGAAAAGTTAGTTACCAAAAAGCTGGCTGTCTGAAAAGCAAAAGTAGGGGAAGGCATGAGCTTCACCTTCATGGCTGCCATCCGCACAATCTCCTTTACACCTGGACATTGTTCATCCTAATTTTGAAAGACATCCTGACTGGACCGGACCAAAGAGAGAGCAAGATGACATCGCCACCTCTACTGACTCCATTTAAATCCCCAAGACTGTAAGGGGTATGGGACTGTGTCCCTCTCTCTGCCTCCTTTCGCGCAATCTTTTCCTTCCCCTCCTTATTTCTTTTCATTCCTAGCTTTCTCCTTTTTCCCTCTGTTTAATAAGACTCTGGCTAGCTGGCCAAAACTGTAGATTTCACACCATTGCTGTAAGCCTCTGTTCAGAAACAGACAGCTAAATGCAATGCCCTAAACAATCTGAAACTAGTTCAAGTTTGCAAAGTTTCAAAGTGTTTGATAAGATTGTGCGCTAGGCCTTTTTTTCCAGCAATGTAAGTGAATATCAACAAGAGACAGAAACTTTATTTTCTATCTTTGCTATTCTTTGCATTCCCCTTTTGTGTATTTATCCTATTCTGTTTTTTTTTAGAAAATGAGATTGGACTTACTACCAACAGCAACAACAGCTTGAACTGTTTTTCATCTTTTCTATAGCTTTAACAAAAGGTTAAAAGGATTTTTAATTGTGCATTGACCATAGTACTAAGCAGGCTGATGTATCTTTAAACCAAACTCTAAACCTTGCTTAAAATTGTTTAATGTTGGATGGTGATTGGGTTATGGTAACTTGTTTGACTCTTTGGACTCATACAATTCATAAATGCATACAACATACCCTCATAAAAAGAACATTTATAGTGTATGAGGCCCTTGCATATGTCACACAACAAATTCATTATTTAGGTTCTCTTGATGCTGTTCTTGAAATCTGTTCAGTAGATGAGATTATTATTACAAGTAGCTAGAGCTCCTTGATGAGTGGAAGTCTATATGAAAGTCAAGGTGGGGGTCACAGAGATAGGATCTGAATGTGACTGCTGTGCCACTGTCCCTTCAATCCAGTCTTCATTTGATCCTGAAGGACTCCAGGATTTGCCAGGTACAAATCAAGGGAAATGAAAATGAAGTTTGATTTTAATTAAAAAAGTGAAAGAATCTAGCAAGACTCTCAAGTCTTCATCTCAGGCTCTAGATAGATTAGATTGATATCAGAAAGGCTAAGCAAACAAGTAAAGAGAAGAGAAAGAAAGGAAAACAGTAAAGTGGGTAATAACCACAACAATACTTAACTCTGTACTAATCTATTTGGTGGAAAATGAACCCCATCTGAGATGTGGTATATGGCTCATCAGGTAGCCTACCTTACATCTGTCCTCAATTTTATTAAACTTTTGCCCAACAATGAGCATTTGAGTTATTAGAATGGAGATACTGGGAGAAACCTTACTTAGTAATGATGTGCAAGAGGTGTGATTTCATGTCTGGGCTTTGGCAAGACACCCTGATTAGCACAAATGTCTGTTCTCCATGGAAGCAATGTAGAAAAAATGTCTGGCTCTTAAATCAGACTACAGCTCAGCAGTAGTTAAACCATGTAAACCCCAAAAGGTTCAGCTGCCATGACCATGGAAATCAGACTTCTGTGTTTGCTTGGAGTTCTAAATAAAAGAATGCAATTGTTCTGCAGTCATGGTGGACCTCAGTGATAGGCTCCCACCCCCCACATGACAGATACTAGAGGGGGGAACCAAGTCAAACAAGAGTAATGTGAAAAACATTTAAAAATAAAAACTTTTTTTCTAATTACTTTGAGCAGTTTGTGAATAACTTATATGACCCCAGGTGGTCATGTGGGAATGATAATAAGCAACAGATCTTCTTAAAAAGCAGAGGCTTGTGCTTTTGGCCATTACAAATTTACATCCTAAAGTATCAATTAAATACCATTCTCTTTTGGCAAACAATAATTCAGTTCCCCGGTCAGCACACAGAAACTGGCAACCACACTGTACACCTGTTATTATGCATTACACTGAAATTAAAATATTCAGAGAATTTGGCAAGTCTATGCCTTTGAAACTATGCTGATAGCTGTAATTGTGGACCACATAGATGGACACTTTCTGCTTGCTAGAAAAATACTGGCATGTATAAATTTACTGGTGGCCAGCAGCTGGCCTTTCAAGATAAGAATAAAAAACATGCACTTTTTGACATCCGGTCAAATGGCATGGGTGCTGAGTTATTCAGTAGACACAATAGGAAAAAAGCTGAAGAATGCTCCCCTAGCAAGATATATGCATTGACCTCAATGGGTGAAATATAGAGCACTATTTATTCAGGTGCAATAATACAAAACGTTGTGGGCTGCTTTGCAAAGATAAAACAAAGAAGATTCCAAAGAATGCACTCCATGTGTGACTTCCAGAACTCCACTGTAAGCACACTGTATTTGCAATATCAACTGACAGCCAGAAGCAAAATTATTGTCGTTCAGGGCCGTTGAGTGTAGAATTGGAGCAGCTTTTCAAAATGGAGAAATTGTATGGTGTTACAGAGTGTAATTGGAAAAGAGGGAAAACATAGGGATAAAATGGGGGTAGGGTTGTCTCCCCTAAGTACTTATTTGAGATGTCCTGGTCTTTTCATGTGAAAATAAATGGTACAAAGTGGTAATAAAATGACCATTTATGTCATTTTTTTTCTGTCTTTATGAGCTGGTTGTATTATTACTGTATACACAAGATATAAACTATGGCCACTGGCCACATCTTGTACTTAATTAACTTTTTTCATTTAATATTCAGACAATCTTAATTTTCAGCGTGCAAATGTGGGAGGAAAAATTCAGTTATTGGATTTAAAAGTATTTCCAATCAACAGTGGAACACTGTGCAAAAAACGACAGATGGCTGTTATAAGTATTATTTCAAATTGATCTTCTGTATGGAGGTTACTTTATCCCTATGAAACTGATGCTAATTTTAAGCAATCAGCTATGCTTGTGTGTACAGATGCTGCACAATCACTGGCATTTATTACATTAGTACCATTATTTTAAGCTCTTCCACATATTGAATAACAGCCTTGTTATAAGGTTTAAAGAGAAAATACCTGAAAGATGGGCAGCTTCCAGATGAAACAGTAATCTGTTTTTCACAAGCGGTACCCAAGTCGGATCCAAGCTGATAATTTCCATAGGGAATTAAATTAAGTAATCTTAGTTTAGTTTTATTACAGACAGAGACAAAAAAAGGCTGGATCTGTAGCTTGAAGCTACTTAGAGAGGAGGGAGCAAAAGTAACTTTGAGCCATCCTCAGTATATTCCTAGGTCCCGGGTCAAACCCATGACACAACTGGAGCACCCCGAGGCCCATTCTAAGTTGCATTGCCTGTTAATGGCTGCCAAGGGTGTGCTTTGGAAGCCGGTCATCGCTGGGGTGCAGAAGTACTCTATCACTACAGTTCTTTTCCAAGCCATGAGGCTGACACACTCCTTTCACCATGCTTGTCACATTATTTCCACAAGAAAGTGTAAGAAGATTCTTGTAGACCATGACTTTTAAGATCTATTTGGACCAAGAGAGCTACCTGAAAAATTGGTTACGATTAGTAGAAAATAGTACACATTGTGACCAAGCAATATTGTGGATTTTGTGTATACATGAAAAATATCCTAGACTGACAATAACATAACCCCAATAGTGACTCTAGCCTGGTAACTCAAAGGTCAGTGTAAATAGGATGTCCACTTCGGAAACACTTCAAAGTTTCTGTAATCTCTGTAAACCATATATATATTTAGATACTCTCTAGACATGTCCTTCCTGACCCTGCTGGGTTTGGATGCCATTTTGTAGCCTGGCACATGCTTTCTTAAGGACTCAGTAAATCACTATCATGATGTGCTCATAGCAACACCTGGATCACAGCTGTTCTCCAGTGATACAAGTACTTCCATATGTGTGCTATTCTGCCTTTCACTCTGTCTCTTATGAGACACTCGTACCCCACAACAGGAGGTTCTCACCCCTAGCCACAATCTTCTGGGTGCATTTTCTCCTCTGTGAAACATCCTACTCCCTTTGTTAGATTCTTGCCCTTCCTGGGTGTGCCTTCTCCCTTAAAAATTCACCTACTTCCCTATAATCCTAATGGATTCCCCAAAAAAGCAACTCTAAGTTAAGGAAGGAGCAACCTTTCTCAGCTGAAGTCCTTGGTCAGTGGAGGAGAGGAAAGAAAAGGAGTAATATCTCCATACTATGGTTCTCTCACCCTCTCCTACACTCCACTGAATTGTGGGAGTGGCCTAGTAACCCAATTGCCCAATCTTATTGAAAGAAAGGATGGACAATGAATGTCCACTGGTAGGCTGATTCCCTCTGCCTCCCCTAAAAATGACGGAAACTCAACAGACTATGACTTGATCTTTCTTGACCTCCAGCCATTACGAAGAAATAAAAACAAGAAAACTGGAACGAGAGCTTTTTATTGCTCAAACCTCAAGACCTAATTGACAATAGAACCAGATGCTCTTTTAACGCTTTCCTTTAAATATGGAGTGGGGGTAAGGATTATGGAATGAAGCAAGAACAAAACATGAAATACTTTCCTTGCTCAACTTCTCTTTCTTGGGTGGCAGCTGTGGAAATAAAAACAAAAAGAGGTTGTTCCTGACCCTCCCTGCCCATATCTTGGTCATGATGAAGCCTTTTATCATTAGAACACCATCCTCAAATATGGCACCTATCCCTTTAGAGCAGCATCCATTCTACTTCTCCCTTTCAAGGGTGAAGTGCAGTCTCATCACCTCACTCACAACTCTTTAGGAGAGAGAAAGGTCAAACTATGAGAAATTACTTCTCTCCTTGCTGTTACTTTTCAGGAATAAAGCCACCCCTACCTCTCATTTCACTTCTGCTGAATCAGGCAGTCTGATCCTGTGATCCTCACAGATCTGTCATCTGTATTGAGAATTGAGTCTAAGAGCCAAATTCAGTCCTGGAAAAAGTGAGTGTGATTCCACTAAAACCAATGCCAATGGAGGGAAAAATTTAGCCACAAATGACCTTGAAAAAGGGTCAGCATATTTGATGTGAATCAAAATAAGAAAAAGGGAAAATGTGATGTTGTTATTATAAATTTTATTATCTGCTTTTCAAATCATCTTTTTAAATAGGTGGAAAACCAAAATAGAAATTAATAGTCAATATTACAGGTCTAAATTCAGTGGGGCTCATGGGCAAAGCTGAGATGAATTTTATCTAATAGCTCTGACTGCATAACAAAGGTATCAGTATTTTAATTTGAGATCCTTTTGTGAACATCTGTTTTTCTAGAAATGCAAAAACATAAACTAGCAAGTTATTCATGTTTTTGTTCAACTATTAATTTACCCTGGACATTTCAATTCACTTTTGCAGATCTCATTTTTAGTGAGGTCCAGTTTTTTCATTTTTTTTCTTCTGTGGATGAATGTTAGTTCTAACAAAACTGCTGGATTAACAGCATTGTGGATCAAATTCCTCTACCTGCAGAAAGAATACAACATAGTTATCAAACGCACCCCACCAATTTGCTTCAACCTTAATGTGTAGGGACCACCAAAGGGGCTAAGATAGTATTCAGTCTTCAGGTCCCTTTACGTATTAGTTCTTTGCTGAGAATTGCAGCAAAATGACATTTAATGCCAGCTGTGATATGTTCTCCTTCACAGAACCTGTCAACCAAGGATTGCACTGAGATCACTAAACTTGTTTCACATCAGCCACTCAGATGAATACATAACTTATCAGAAATTGTAGTTCTTTGAGTAGCTACTTAAACAGGCAGCTATAAGCTCTTCACATACACTTGACATCAAAACTGGCATGATCTAGAATGAAATGAGAATTATGGTGGAATGCATGCTATCTCATGGTTTGGAATATTATCTAGTCTCAGACAAGCAGCTTCTAATAAAGAAAAACAAATTATAGTTAACATTAACTGTTATTTCAGTTAGAATTCTCAGCAAAATTTTTTCTTCTTCTGGCAACAGCTCTTTTAAAAAATAAGTTGTGGGGTGTGTTCACACAGCAGATTTATTTCAAAACAACAGAGGTTGTTTCGAAATAAGAAAGGCCATGTTCACACAATGCACCGTTGTTTCGAAACAACGGGTTCAGCTGTTTTGAAACAACGACGTTGTTTCAAAACAACTTAAACCCCATGTGGGACGAAACAATGTTGTTTCGAAACAATTGTTTCAAAACAATGCCGTCCAAACATGTTGTTTCAAAACAACGGTGACTCGTTTCGAAATAACTGTTGTCTGAACATGCTATTTCGCTTTGAGCTTTTTTCCTTAATTCAAATTAACAAACTGTTAATTTGAATTAACTTATTTCGAAATAATGCCTTATTTCGATACAACTTGTATCAAAACAACTTGTATCGAAATAACCCCCTGTGTGTGAACCTAGCCATGTACTCTGGCTTCCCTCTGTGAACCATGAAGTTTGAGGGAAAATATCTGCAGGAGAGGACAGATCAACCCCAAAATATCACTGGCTTGCCTGACTTCCAGCTAAGAAGTTTTCAGATACAGGTAAGCATTCTCCCAACCCGGTGGTTCTATTAAGTTGGTAAGGATTAGATTCTAAACTCCAAGAAAGTTGTGGTCAGGCACAGGTGAGAAGGTGTGAATCAATCCTTTTAGAAATCTTTATAATAATGAGATGTTTGAATACAGATGTTCCTTGAACAAGGACATAATATGCTGATACTAATAAAATACAAACTTTGACTATATTGAAAGGAGGCTAATTAGATAGTAAGAGGTCTAGAATAGGAGAAGTGGTAGCAGAAACTGAAGTAAAATCTTTGTGGACCAGTCAAAAAAACTCCCATTTTGCTGCTCAGGTCCATCTTGTCAAAGATTTGTGTCTCAACAACAAAATTTGTTGTGCTTAGCAACTGAAGTCCAAGTATGTTAATCTATCATGATTGAGGCAACAAATTAAAGACATCTCAGATACTCAGGGACATCATGACCTTGTTTTTGAGATGGACATTGTGGGAACATTGGCATCTGAACTGGATGTTCCAGTGTCAAAACTAAGAGATACATATATTGAAACAGATTATCTCACCTGGGAGCTTTCAACAAAATTTGGGCCTTCTCCTGTCTTATTTTTAGAATCACTACAAGAAATCTGGGTATTTTCAGAAAGCATACAGGAAAACCTATGCTCAAATCCAGAAAAAGGAACATGTGAAGAAACAAAAATCCCCTTTTCCTCAGAGTAGTCCTTAGATACTTATGCCCAGATACTGATTCCATTTCCACTACTGTAAATCTAGATCAACTCCACTGAAACAGGTAAGATCAGCCTGACTCTAGATTTTGGTACAAACAAATCTGAGTTGTTCCTCATTTTCACAAGGATAACTAGAATATTACCTCTTTCAGCAACCCTTGAGGCAAGAGACTCTAATTCTGAGTTAAAACACCTTATGCAGGTGATGGAAACATCCAGGGGCAAGATGCTAAAAATGTATCTTCCAGTGTCAGGTGGCTTTCCAGAACAGAAGACTTGAATATATTCATCCATGCTAACTGATAAATATGTTACAATCATGTTACCAAAATCTGAATCATTTCTCCTTTTATTTGTTGAAGAAATATATTGAAGTCTAGATTAATTGACTTCTGCTATAGAACACTGGGATGTAGTTTGGTTTCCATACATTTTCAATTCATTTTATGGTCAAATGAACTAGATTAATTCCCCTATCTGTTTCCAAGGCATCTCTCATTATTATAAGTCTGGAGCACCGAAATGCATTTTCCTGATGTATTCTCCCTTGCCCTTATGAAAGACCAGAGTTTTTTAATTATGATAACTCACATTGTCATAGCAGTAGCAATAGGGTTAATGTCAATGTGAAAGGCACCATATGGCTGAAAAAAGACACGATTAACTAATGTCTGGTCTTCAAAAGCAATCACTCTTATTTTCTTCCTATCATTCTTAAACAATCACACCAAAAATTGATGAAATGCTCACAGCAGGGGAAGTATCAGGCCAAATGTACACTGTCTACTCTAGATGGTAATGATTATCTTCAGTGCAGCTGATGAATAAGGATTCTTTCTGAGGCAGGTGAATGAATTTGATGGGAGAAGTTCTGATCACAGCTTCTGTGGTCTAATAAGAGGAAACTGAAATGACTTGGAAACATGGCTCCTTATCTAACCTTTGACTGAATGCATGAGAAAGCATGTGGACTGTTCACATGGTCATCTAGACAATTCTGCCATCGATGCCAAAGACGTATGTGTGCACATCTGAGAGTATTCATTTAGGCAGAGAGCACTTGAAAAGAACCTGCTCTGAAAACAAACACTGCACACATCTCTCTTTGTAAATCATATAGACTTGGGGAAAAAAAAACCATCATCATTATTTGCTGTGATGCCTAGATAGAGACATTTTAATAATGTGTTTAATTGGGGGTTCACCTGGCCTACTGGACAGGTAGTAAAACATTTTTTCACCCCTGTGTGTTTCTGAGAGGAAACATATTGATTCAGAATAAGTAGTACAGCTAGCAGATGTCAAAGTCTGGATATTATAGTTTCATACCACAGTTGGTCAATGTGGAAGGGTGTTGCCTCTACATCTGGAGATATGAACAGAGGTAAATCACAAAAATAAAATACCTTCCCATCGATGGCTTGAATAAATGCAACTAACATCAAGCTGAACACATATTATATCTTCATTAGGTTTCTTGGTCTATGTATAAGCTACCAATTACAGTAAATTAGAAGCACTTGTATCACTGCCACAGCCACTCACCTCATCATTCAGTTTTTAGTTCTTGTAATAATCATGATGAATGCATCTGATCGGACTAAAACTTGAGATTCTACCCTTTTAAAAATACCTATTTTGTTCACAAATATGACAAATGCAGCAAAGAATACTGCTTCACCAAACATTGTTGTTCTCATTAATCCTTTCCTTCTGGCACTGTGATTAATGATATGCCAGCTGAAAGCACTATTCCATTCAAGTGCAGAAGAACAGAACTTAGACCTTGTAGCAGTGTCCAGTATTTTCAGTTCAGATTTCAGATGTACGGTATTTTAAACGTTACTGAGATCTTACAATTACTGGGCAAGTGATCAAAAAACCTCTTAAACTATAGCCATTTATATTTTCTCTCACATTACTCCAACATACTAGTTGGGGACATGTCACTGTCCAAGCAGCAGCCAGTAATCAAGTCATATTTCTGTAGGTGAGTGTTCTGCACCAGTGTTTGCATTTAAGCATCAATGTACAGTCTTATACAGCATTTCTATAGTTTCTTGTACTCTCCTAATTCCTCGGTTCCAATCCCAGAATGTTTTATTCTTGGCTCCTAATATCTAGATGGAAATTAAATTCTATCTGTTTTGACTAAAAGAAAGAAACGAGATGGGGTGAAATGACAGAAAAGTACATAATAACCAGAGGTTCTTAACCACTGTGTCAGGACACATTACTGTGTCACCACACAGTGGTAAGTGTGTTGAGGAGAGCTGGGGAGATGGCTGGATTAGGATTAGGGAGGGTGGGTTGGCGTGTCCTCTAAGGTTGCAAAATGCCACCAAGTGTGTCACAACCTACAACATGTTGAGAACCACTGTACTAACCATCACTTGACCCGTCTACATCTTTGCTAACTGGTGATGTGTGATGTAAACAAACTGCTTTGCACAGAAGGAATTAGTTCATAAGGGTCCCAGTCTGAGTCTGGGATTCTATTGGGTAGGCACTGTACCAACCAAATCAAAACCACTGAAACCAAACATTCCATACCCCAAGGAGCATACGTAGTAGGTGACCACTCCTGGCCAGATTCGCAACAATGCTTACTAACTAACAGCTCCTATTATTCTCAGTAGGAGCTGTTGGGAGTTAAAGAGCTTTTGCAAGCTGATCTTTGACAACTAATTATAAAATCCAAAGCCATTTCTAACATCTACTGACTTTGAACTTTTGATTGCCATATGGCACATCCTCATGAATTCAATGGGAAAGAGTATTTTGATGGATTACCACATGATGAGTCATTTTATTACTGTATCAACGTGACTGACGTGACATTGCAATATATGCTCACCTTTCACTGCAGTAGCAATAAATGCAATTAAACAGTGTTAGCATCAAAATTAATATGGAGAGAGCACACCCGCATGCTGGACCACTCTATAGCCTGCTCACTGGACATCCTGCTGAGCAGGACATCCATGGAACTAAGACTGCATAGATGATTTGATACTGGCTGGAACAGACAAAAGTTATTGTATGTTTCTCCCCATTTCAGGAAGGAAGTTGAGGCACCTATGAGTGACTAACAACCAACTATTCATACAAAACAGCCTGATAAAGCAAGAAGTAGTTTAAATCCAGACACAGAAAAACTGGGCTTTTGAAGAAGGAAAACTGGTAGATGAATGTAGGTGAGACATGTACAAGCAACCCAGCTGTTTTTAAAAGGCTCCTTCCCATTCCCACAACTATCCATAAAACTATAAGTACTACTGCACTCACTGTAGATTTCAGAGAGCTAATTTATCTTAGACATTTTTTCTAGGACAGATGGACCACTAATAAATGTAAGGCCTTTTTGACTATATCATGCCACCTTCTGGTCCGTTCATATCCCTTTTGGCTGAAACTCCCCCATGCATGCTTTCAGGGTCAAATTCTATTTTCCATCACTGCTTTGCAATCCATTTTGCATCTTCGTCTCTAACTGTGAATCCACAATTCACTCCCAGAAGAAACTCTGTGAGTACAGTGCAAAATTCAGAAAACACTTTTTTTTGCAGTAGGCTTCTCTCAGTAACACCACATTAAATAATCCAAGTCCAGTTCCTGTTGACTGAGAGGGGAGAGACAGAATGTGTGAGAAACATACGTTGATGTAACTGCATTATAATTTTGGGAGGTACTTAGACATTTTGATGCTGGAAGCTTTATAAAGGACCTAGAATACATTGATAAATATATAGCCTCATATGCATCATTGGTAAAACTCCCCTGATTTCAGTTACAGCAGGATCTGGGCTCAGTGAGAGAACCTGTTGTTATTTTGTTTACAATTCAACCTCTCCCAGCAGATGTTTTTCAAATGAAATAATACCAGGGGGATTCTGAGATGTAGTGGGAAAACAAAAAAAGTCCCAGCACTAAAAAAAAAAAAAAAAAAGTAATGATAGCAGAATTCTGTAGGTTTCATATACTACTGCTTATACAGTTTGATAAATAAAAATAACCCTCTAAAGCCCTCTACAAACACAAAGCAGTCATTTCAATGGGGTATAATACACTTTGGCTCTGACCTTACAAACATATGGTACAAATTAGCACCTGCATACCTCAGTTATTAAATAAAAAACAGCCCTCTTTACTTGACCTATGGAGATCTGGTATACAAGAATTTATCCAACACCAGTATGTCTTCCCTTATCAGATGTGTGTGGTATGATATAATGAATGTAACACTACAGTACAATTGGCAATATTTCAATTCCCAAGCACTGGGTCACATTTCCCATCATGTTGTTTTCAAAGCAGACAGTAAGGGTTTGGTGGCTAATGGATGGAGCCCTGGAATTTTACCTCAAATAATTTAGACCTAACCTAAATCCGATGAACTATATTAAATACCTAGAAAAAAATGCATCTGTTAAAATCATCACTTACAGCATGTGGCTGAAACATTGAAAGGCATACATCAGTGATTTTTTAATGTTGATTTGTTGCACATAAGCTTAGGTGTCTTATGGGTGTAGGATTTCAAATGAAAAGCTGCAACTATAAGGAGATATGTTTTAAAAACAGTGCATGGGGATTTAGATGTGCAGAAGAATCATCATCTTGTGGTTGGGCACGTGTCTTGGTGTTAAGGAGGCATGAGATCTATTTCTCATTTTGCCACAGACTTCCTGTCTGATCTAGGCAACTGACTTGTCTAGGCCAAATCATCAGTTGGTGTAAGCCAGCACAGCTCCATGATCTGTACTGATTTAAGTCAACTGATGGTCTGCTCCCTAGTCTTTACTTTCCTTATCTATAAAAGGTATCTGGCAGTGGTGCTGTGCTGATACATTCACTAATGTTCTTCAGAAACTCTGAGATTCTGGAAGGTGCCTCCGAAGCACATTGGCTTGACTCTTGCTGGTGCCACTCGGTGCTGCCTGGCTAAAGCCCACTGCAGTGCTTTAAACTATATTCAAATACTAATCACCAGGTATTGGAGAGGGCCCTTCATAGACAATGATGAACAGTACTGGAGGAAAAATGTCTTCAACTATTTCTGTGAAGTCCTGCAGAGGGTTATAAGACTGAATGAAAGCTTTTAGAGTCTGCTGCTGCTCTTTCATACTTACATACTATAATTCATGTTAATTATCCCATTCAGTAACTGAACATTTTAATGCATTTTTTCAATCATCCAAGATGTTTCTCTACACCTTAAAAAGGTGTATATCCGTCTTGAGGAACTTCTAATTGTATCATGATAAGGCAAACTCAAAACATTTCTTTTTATGAAGAACATCTGCCAATCACCCTTTCCATTCTTCTTTCCTCAGAAGCTCAGATTATTTCCAGTATCTAGTAATATAAATGTAGGTTTTATTTTTGTTATAGAAGGCCCTTCACTGAGCTCTGGTCTTTTTGTGACAGCTGGGCCTACAACTTTATTTGAATTATGAGCTCAACTGTACAAAGTATGTAAAAGTTCATAAGATACTACAGTAATCAGTAATAACAAATGTTGACAGGAAAAGATATAAAAGGAGACTGGTAAGTCCCAAACACCACATGAGATGATGGTTATTGCCAGCTTTAGTATCATCTATGGCTAAGTCTACACATAACAGCTTAATTCAAACTTGCTTAGACCAAACTAAGCAATTCAGAGTTAGTCTGAACCAACCTTGGGTTAGTCAGAACTAACTGGAATTTTTTAGTTCAAACTAACTAAAAAGTTAGTTTGAATTAACTTTTTAGTTCAAACTAAAAGAAGTAGTCAGTTCAAACTAACTGCTTAGCTTGAATTTATTTAGTTCGAACTAGCATGACTACATCATGCTAGTTCAAACTAAAATTTGAACTAAATTCAAACTAAGTAGTTAGTTCCAACTAATTGTTCAAAATAACTAGTTCAAACTAAGATTTCCTTAGTTCAAGCTAAAAAAAAATTTAGTTTGAACTAGGCAAAGTCCAGTGTAGACAGGGATCAGATTAGCCTGGATTAAGCCTCCTTAATCCGGACTAATTTGCTAGTGTATACATAGCCTGTGAGACTGTCAGACAAAGAGATTTTTCCTTCTAAGACTTGACTTTAACAACAACAGGAATGACATTGCTAGCCCATCTCAAATAATTTCTTTTCTTCTCCAAAATGACAATTATCATCTTTGATACAATCGAAGAGACTGTCAAAGAAGGAGTTTTCCCTTCTAAAACTTTCTCAGACTAAAGGGAAAAGGAACCAAAGAAATGTTGTTCAAATGAAAGCCTGATTTAATAGTTTATATTTCAGATGTTTAAATGTTTTCTTTCTTTTCTTTATCTTTAATAAACCATTAAAAGATTTTTAATAGTATATTGGCCATGGTTCCAACCAGATGGAGATTTCTACATACAAAGCCCTGAATGTTGTTTAATAAAGTTTAATGTTGGACAGTAACTGGGCTATGTTAGCCCATATATTCCATCTAAATTAATGCAACATCCTCTAACTCAAATCATGCCAGCTCCAGACATTGCTTCATTTTTTGCAGACATCAATTACTGAATGATATGGGACGTAGAGCTCTAAAATGGAGACACCTTATAACAATGGCATATTAATAACGAACATTGAAACTTGAAACATACTAAAAAATTGACTATAACAGCAAACAAAAGAACACACATCACTGAGAACATCAAAAGAAGAAACTGGAATAGAAGTCAAAGAATACAGTGTGAACATTAGTGACTATCTAACATATGTGCTGGCCCTGGGCTTCACTGATGAGTTTTGATTTGATTTAAAAGTGAGCCAAGACTTCCCCCACTTTTGGGTATAGTTCTGTTCTATCCTACAGCAAAGCCCAAATCAAGAAATATGGGTCTAGTTTTGAGTAAGCTAGATCCAGTATTATAGTTTGGGCCAATCTCTAAAAGCAAGAGTTAGAAACAAAAAGTATTTGAATCAGAGAAGCATTAAGATAAGTCCTTCCTCAGGCAAAACTGGGATATTCACTGGATATAGAATGAATTCAGACAGCTCTAAGTATGGAATATCTTTTCTAGTGTTCTAGGCAGCTGCTGATTCTGAAGCTAAAAAATAAATTCTGAATGTAGGCCTTTTCAAATTTACCATAGTCAAAGGCTTAAGAGTCCCATAGCAATAATAGTTCACAAAAGTTCAGTCTGTCTCAAACTGCAGCAATAATTTATTCTATATTTGCTCAAAAATTGTATAAAAAAAACTTTCAAGTGCAAACACTGAAATGTCCAGGAAGATTAAATTAAGTGCCTCCCATTTCATCACAGCTGAATACTAGCCAGCATACACTCCAAATGGTGTTGTACAACTTCGTGCAGCTGTTCAGTATAGGGTGGACAAGAGGAAATCATTAAAGAAAGAGACTTCCAGTCACTTTTGATTTCCACACCAAAATAGAAGAAACAAGTGGTACAGACCAGGGAACTGATTTGCATGCTGGCAAGGGATTTGCCAAACCTAGCTTTCCTTGTAATGCAAGTGTGTGTTTCCCTACAATGTAGTTGACAGCTCTCCAGTTTTTTTCTCCTGGGCCCCTATGTTTACAATTCCAGTAGCTGGAATTAACATAATTGCAATTTCACTTTGCAAATATTGTTGGGCTCTTTCTATGCCTGATTTTCTGAACAGCTGTTTCTAGCTCTGAAATCTCTACTAATTATTTCAAACGTTTAATGGATAAATGCAAACCGTATTTGATACAATTATTACATGAACATAAAAAGAAAAATTTCTTGTGGTTTTGCAAGATGATGGACCTTTTTTTTTGTTTTTTAGAGTTTCTTTTTTGTTTGTTTGTTTTCTCTTCAAGAACGGCAAATGCAAAACATTTGCGAAGCCAACACAGCTGCAGGGCCCACTCACCAGACCACTACTGTCTACCCTGTATCCTTTTGAGCTTTTTATAGATACAAAGTTAAAGTCACCATGAAATTAATTTCCTGTAAAAATGATCCTAAAACATTTACTTTAAAAGTCAATGTTTCAGCAAAAATCTTCCAGGAATGTGTGGATATTTAGTTACATTTTATTAACTTTGTACTCCTACTACCTCCTTAACTGATATCTTTTTAGACTATTCATACACCCTTGCACTCTCTCTTCATCAGTCTCTATGATTGAGGAGTCTAGGCTGGCAAGCATGAATTTATAGTAGCCGTTTGAGAACTGCCATATCACAAATGACAAAAAAAACCCAACCATCATATCACCTGTGGGTGAATACCTTTCACAAAGCAATCACTATATATCTGACTTACTAATCATCATCTTCAAAGCAACCCTGCAAAAGACTTCCAAAAGATGAGTCTGGGGGGCTTCAGTTTATAACTGTGCTAGACACTAAAAATCATGGTCTTTCTGAAGACAATGGACTTATGGCTTATTTCAACAATCTGTAATCCACTCATTTCCCCTTTTGTCCTATGATGATCAGGGTGTTAAAAGGCCACTTGAATGGTATGTTAGAGTATGTACTAATGACTATGATAAACTATCTATTCAATTCTGCATTTAGCTGCAACACTCTCAGTACCTTTCCCAGACTTGAAAAATTGTGTGTAGTTCAATAGGTTAAGCTGGGCCAATAAAAGATATTACCTTTCCCTTCTTGCCACTCTAACACAGGACCCACAAGGCTACATCAAATCTACATCCATCAAACATGGGAAAGGCAATGTGGCTCAACAGACAGGCAGGCTTGGGAGACCTGGGATCTGTTCCTGGGCCTGTTGTGTGACTGTGAACAAATCATTTCACTTCTCTATGCCTTTCTTTCTTTTTCTGCCTTCCGGAAGGCACGGTCTGTCTCTTGTAATGCATTTTTAGTGCCTACTCACATCTCAGTTAGGGCCTTTAGGTTCTAATTTAATATCAACATTCAGGTTCTCCTCCATCACTTACCAGTTTACCCCAAAACACCAGTGCCATTTTCTTATTCTGCTAATGTTAGTTGTGGCTATCATTGAACAAATAAATGTACATGGTCTGAAATTTCTTAATCATTTTGATTAAAGAATAGTTGTGACCCTGTTCATAACAATTCTTATACAATACAGATTGTTAGGTTGTTTATTTGTATGGTTAACGTTACAATTAAATTTATGTATTCATACTCAAGAAGGATGGACTCTAGAATTATTTGGAAGGTCACCTGAATAATGTATATGGCCTCCAATAAAGTGAAATTCCTCCTCTTGCACATAATTCAAGTGAATAAAGCTTGGTTCTGGTATAAGTTGGAAATTTCAGAATGTGTAGAATTCCTTCTGGGCCTTGTCTCTCTAGTGGCCACAGCATGCCCATCTTTGTCACTCTTCAGCCATGTAGAATGCTGTGACCTCTTGCTCCTGATGGTTATGAACTGCCAGGCTTCCTCTCTGACTTGTTCTCTCTCTAACTCCTTGGGTATGTATACACAGCACTTTTATTTTGAAATAACACTGGTTATTTCAAAATAAAATATATTTGGTCCACATGACGTTTTCTTATTTCAAAAGGACAGATCCTGTCCTTTCGAAATAAGAACTGCTGTTTCGAAACAGGTTAAACCCTGATTGTTTCGAAACGGCTGTTATTTCGAAATGGTTATTTTGAAATAAGTTCGTTTGGACATGTTGTTTCGAATCAACACCATTGTTTCGAAACAACTGTTTCGAAACAACATGTCCAAACGGCTTTATTTCAAAATAACCATTTCAAAATAACAGCCGTTTCAACAGCAGGCTTTCCCTTAATTTGAATTAACATTTTGTTAATTCAAATTAACTTATTTCAAAATAACTCATTTTGAAATCCTTATTTCGAAATAACGATGTGTCTGTAGACATAGCCCTTGGTAGCCAACTCCTTTCTTCCTTTAACCTACAGTACTGATATTTCATGAACCTGGTTGTCTAGCAAAACAAGCAAGGAGTCCTGTGGCACTTAAAGACTAACAAATTTATCGCATGAACTCGTGTGGGAGAAAATCTTAAGATTTCCTCCAAGAAAAGTGCACACAATAAATAAATCTGTTAGTATTTTAAGTGCCACAGGACACCTTACTTCTTTTGTTGAACTAAACTAACATGGCTACCCCTTTAGAACTTGGTTGTCTTGGAACTCCTCAGTTTTTCTGATTTTCAGTAGTATCTCTACTTGCCTCTCCAATCCAAGAATTTTCTCCTCCTGCACAGTCATCAACTTAAGTCCCTTCTTGTGGCCTTTACTAAGGCATTGATCAAAGATCCAAGAATTAGAGAGTCACAACCTTTACCAAGGCACCAAAACCCAGATCTGTCTCAATCATTTACTTTGGGGCCTATAATACCCAGCACCTAACAAACAGTCAAACAACACACAAACAGACCAAACACATCACTCATCAAGTCCTGCTACCTCCAAGCACAATATCTGAAACTACGCTCTCAGTAACTCTCCTGTTAGCTGACTTTGTTCACTGCTACATTAGACAGGCTAACAGAATCTTCTTAGAAATAACACAAATCCTCTTGCTTCAGGGTATAAACTAAACACTAAATTATGGATGTTAGGAAGGAATTTCCCCTATGATGAGATTATTCCGTAACTGTCCAGCATCAAATTTTTTGTCTCTCCTTCTGAAGAATCTGGCACCTGTTCACTGTCAGAGACAGGATACCAGACTAGATAAACACTGATCATGTCCAACATGGCAATCCCCATGTAATACTACTTTACAATTCCTGGTTTAAACATAATATTTTCTTCCATAATAAAATGGTCTGGAATTGAAAAACAACCCGTATATTAAACAAAATTCAGACAGGCCTAGAGATTGTGGGGAAAAGAGCTTAGGGAATGAAACTACCTTCCCCTTTTCCCAGAACACACAAAGAAAATCTTGCAGGAGACAAGAGATCCTGTACAAATATATTGTATCATCACATAATTAAAGATTTGATCATGTGTAAGGAGATAGAATTAAAGAATTCTTTGAGTACTTTGCTTTGCAAACTTAATGATTTTTTTTAAGTACAGATTTTTTTTGTATGTCCTATATAGGCAAGAACACAGGCTCAAATGCACATGTACATGCTGCAATGTTGTTCTAGAAAAAATATACACAGGTTCTTAAGGCAGTATCTTTTACCCACATATAGGTATATGCACTATTGGCACAATACTATTGTAAAGGTAGATCTAACATATTGAGCTACAGATTCATACAACTGGTAACCTTGGTATTTTATTCAGAAGGGTATTACTATTTGCACTGTGGTAGTGCCAAGAAGACCTAGCCATGGATCAGAACTCCTGTGTGCTGTGCAATGGACAGACACAGAACAGAAGAAGAGTCCCCACTTCCAAAAGGCATTCAGTCTCAGATAAGTATGTAGCTTTACTCCCAGCCCATACAAGAAAGATTGACATATTTCTAGATACAAGTCAATGCACCTTCAGCTTGAGGTTATTGTCTATTTTTGTTTTGCCTGCTTTATAAGTACATCAGCAGATAAGGGTAAACACACCTCCAAACAGCACAGGGGCTATCAAATCTAAGCTGATCCATTGTTCGTGTTTTTCCTTGTGAGCTGTAGCATGGTAAAGCCACTTCTTGACATTATAGGATTATTAATATCGCTTTGTTATTTGGGGTGCACATTCTGGACCACAGGGTTTTTTGTTGTTTGTTGTTGTTGTTTTATCAAAATATGTGTCAAAGGACTTCTGTAGCTTCTATATATGTGTGATGAAAATATCTGGATTTGAGTGCAATCTGAAAAGAATGCTTAATAACCTACAGGACCACATCATTTTCTCTAAAGTTGATGCTATGGGAGTTTATTTGGTGAGTAAGTATTGGAGTAGACAGGTAGCTTGTGATTGCTTCTCTTTGGAATTCACTTCAGGAACACAAGCAGTGAGATATGTTTACTTTGAAGAATATCCTTCCACAAAACACCTTCTGTTAGTCTCTGAAATTCCCATACCCATTTTTCATTGTATCTACCATGATTTATCTATTTCAGCGCTATTTAAAATTACATAGAGAATGTCAATTTGTCATTGAGATCAAACATTTTTTTCTAACTTTTTTCCCATTTCATTTGAATTCTGGACATTGCTATAAGACTATTCAGTCCATCCTTCTGTGACAGTAACTTGCTGGGTGATCTGATCATTGAAGGTTGTGTTGTTGAGTGAATCATCTGAATGATTTCAGAACTGGAATCTTAA
Source organism: Podocnemis expansa (assembly GCA_007922195.1). Classification (NCBI taxonomy): domain Eukaryota; kingdom Metazoa; phylum Chordata; order Testudines; family Podocnemididae; genus Podocnemis; species Podocnemis expansa. The sequence goes on from ML681966.1 coordinate 78,209,596, forward strand.
AATGTTCATCTAAATATGTGATCTTACTGTTCTCCAAATTAGCAGTTAATATTCTGGGTCTTTCTGGGAGAAACTAGTGGCTATGCCTGGGATGCTAGAGATGTTTGCTACATGGAACAGGACATTTTAGCACCTCACTTCTTTATCTTTTTTCCCAGAAAAAATATTTTTAACCTGTATGGAAGCCTGTATTTGTGCCTTGATCCTCGTGTGCGTGTGTGTATGTGTGTGTGTATATATATATATCTATATATTTTCCGTAGTGTAATGATGGGCTGATTTTGTCATGCACTCAAGCAGTGGATGTAGGATCTGATATCCAACCTATTAGCCAATAGATGGTGTAGTCTGTATGGTAAAATTTGAGAGTTATAATCTGTATAATTCTTATCCCACACAGCATAATAACTCATATTTGCTGTTCTCCTGTGTGTGTGCATTTACCATGTTGCTAGCTATTATATATTTATATGATATTTTCATTAAAGTATATTATTTAAAATTTATTGACTAAAATATGCTGGATATGTAGAAAGGCAAAAGAAGAGGCACAGTCATATAAGAAATATATTTTAATACAAAAGGAATTACTTTAAATGTTTTTAGTTAAAGCACAAAGTCAATAAAATTTTTATCTTGACAATATTCAGACTTGTAATTTTGTTGTGTTTCAACTATGTCAGATCCAGTTAGAATGACAATCAGCAATTTTGACTAAAACTTGATGGCCCAAAGCATCACCTTGAACATATTTATTCAATTTTTTCTGGTCAGTTACAAGATAAAGCAGGTGGGATGAAACAAGCCTGATTTAATCTCTTTCTAAATAATTTATTTAATATAACAAACAAAGTACAAAAACACATGGTCAGTAAACATGTAACTAAGACCATTTTCATATTTATTGTTCACAGGTGCCAGTATAAAAAAATGAATTATTATTGGTTCTTTCAGTTTTTCAGTAATGACAGAAAATAGATAAAGGCAGCTCTCTCTGGGTACACAAATTCATCTCTACTGATCTGGAGGAACAAAAAACTCAGTAGTCAAGGTTTGCACAAGAGACAAGTGATACCAAAACTGAGGCCCTTGAAGGAAAGTGATTTTCAGAAAGTAATGTGCAGTTACCCTCTGAAAATCTCTTTTGAGGAGACTCAAATTGGACTTTGATTGAACTAAGCCAACTACTTTGGGGCAGATTTTCAAAAGCACAAATGACAGGTATTGTCATTTGTGCTTTTGAACATCACTTCTTTAATTTTGTTCTGTATAGCAGACCTATAATGGATGTGAGATTAGGCATCACTGCCTTAAAGTGAACACAGGTTTTCAAGAACAGTTACTGAGTATTAAAATCATGGGGAAAGCATTTGCAAGCTAACTAAATATTCCATCTGTATGAACCATACCCAATAGTTTCTTTTTCTTCTATTTTATAAATATTGCATGGGACGAAAGAATGTAAGGGCTCAACTCTCCAACACAGATGTAGAACACATGCATTTATGTCAGCTCAAACCAAGATTACAGATACTGGAAAGCACTGTTGTGGCTTGGAGCTGAAATCTTCCATTTTAATGAAATTAGGGTTCAAACAATTTTAGAAAGTCTCTATCATGTTGTACGAATTAGGCTGATTTTCGTGTCTGGTTTATTGAACAGATTTCAATGATGTAAAATTATGAAAATTAATGTTCAGCTCAATAAACTTCTTATAACACAATTTTTTGCCGGATGAATATTCATGAAATTAGGGACAAATTCACTATTGGCAGAAATGCAGGCCATTTTACTGACTTTAACAGAGCTGCAGCCAACATTCATGCCAGCAGCAAATTCAGTTCTTAGGCTGCTCTGATTGTTACCCATATACAACAGAGTTTATAGTTCCCAAATACGGTCAGAGCCATGTGTTCTGTACAGGACATTGCCTCATTTCTTGAGTTGTTTTTCCTCCATTTGTCTTTTGGTTTGGTTTACTCATAACTAATGTCTGGCTCTTCCTAGCTCAACTTCAGAATCATGACTCAAAGGCAGGTGAGCTCAACGACTAGACCATTATTCTTCTCAGACTCTCTACTAGTCAACAAGAGAAGATTTCAGTCCAATATTATGACACTGTTAACAGAACTCATTGAGCATAAGAAGTTGAATTTCCCAGGGTCATTCTCAAGATCATAACTGAACCTCTTGGAAACAGGACCATATAGAATGCTCAACCAATTTGCTGTTCTACAGCCAAAGGGATAAGACTAGATACACTATCAAATGTCTGTGGATTAGACAGTTGCTGAATTTTCTCTACATGGGGCCTTCAGCATTCAGAAAATAAAAGAATTTGAATTTCACAAATGTGCTGATTACCACAAGTAAATTCTCATCAAATCCCTGGTTTTCCATATGAAAATCAAATATGCTGTTAACAATACCAACCTCATAAGCACTGGCCATGTGTTTAATAGATTGAATTTATGATGTTACATAAGACAATATTTTGTTGAATCCTGAAATAAAATTATGAATAGAATACATCAAAAGGTGCTGCAACTAAGGGAGATGCAAGTTGCTTAATCTCTGAGCACTCCCCAAACATCATCCCCTGAAATCCACAAGGCAACCCCAAGAAATATTATGTCCATCTGGTGAAATCCCCAAAACGCCCTCTAGCTCTGCATCCTTCTCTCCAAATACAGAAGAGCCAAAAAGTCAGAGATCTGCCTCCCACATTTCTACGAACAAAATGGCGCTTGAGTTGTATGGAACACAGCTGATGACTGTAGTACAACAGGTTGCAAATAAATTTAAAGATACCATTAAATTAAATATATAGTTTCTACCCTACAGGACACCATGATAGAGATTCACAGTGCTTTATAAACTCTATCCAGATGGATGAATGATAAAGAACAGAGAATTTTTGAAGTGCAATATTATTTCAAAGAGGTAAAAACACAGGTTATCAAGACAATTAAGGCCAAGCTAATTGGTCTAGAAGGCCATTCAAGATGATAGAATTTTAGAATTGTGTGTGTTGTCATTGACTTGTCAACTTTGCCTCTGCATACTATTGCCCGTACACTATTTCTGCTCAAAGGCTTATCCATAGTATTTCTCTTCTCTATGGACTCTCAAAATTTCAGAGTTGCAGACTCTAGTGGATGTGCAATGCCACACTCCCTTCTCCTACACAAATGAAATGCAACCAAATTAAATTCCCACTTCAAACAACTTCACTGGGTCCCTATTCCTTTCAGGATCCAGTTCTAAATCGGGCTCTCTCATGCATAGTCTTTCTCCCTACTATAACAGTCTGTTCTCCATTTCTTGACACAATCATTCCAATATTGATGCAAAAAGCATTCTTGGTTGCAGCTCCCAATGTTTGGGAGAGATTTCTTGTATCTCTCTACCTCCTCAGTTCTCCATTTCATTTCAGTTAGTTGAAATCATCACTTTTCTGCCTTCTTGTTACCGTGTATTTTTTTTCTCTTTCAACTTTTCATTTATTAACTTTGTTAACTAAAAATATTATTTCTGTATTTAATAATTTGTGAAGTGATAACTTCGTTTGAAGGACACTATAAAAATAAAGACCAGGTTTGACAAATACATACTCGTATGAGCAATTGCACTTAAAAGAATAATCTCAGTGAAGTCCATTATTTATAAGCAGAAGGGTTTGCAGGTTTGCACTATTCCTACTGAAGACAGTGATGGTAGTGTGACTACTCCCATAGGAAGTAATAGTCAAATGGATAAGTATGCAGCATTGAGCCCTTAAATTGCATTACAAGGTTGTGGTAGCATTTTCTGCATTCTTGATGTGACTCAGTCACCTCTAAGCTGAACATTAATTGTTCATTTTCCAGATGATAACTTAGACACATTCAAAAGCCCACTGAAGTCAGTCAAAACATTCCAACTAATTTCAAGGGCATTGCATCAGGACCTGAACGTTGAGACCTGAGTTCATTACTAAGGGAATGCTTTGGTATTAGAAGAAAGTATCTTTTCATAACATGAGATATTACAGAACAATCCTCTATCACCAAAATAATTCTCCTCCATTCCAGTGCTCAGTAAAATATGAAAAAGACATTATGCAAGCTATCATTAAGTGCAGAAAGGAAGTGCAAATCAGATTATGAACATCTCCTTCATTGCTTTGGACATTTCTGAAGCACTACAATTCCACCATCCTACATGGTGAACTCCTTTGAATAACTGCCATAAAAAGATATTATCTGCCTGCACACAAGTTGACTTTTAAGGGTTCAGGACAAAATATGTAAATTAGAGCGACAAGGTGTTATGTACACTAAAATTAAGATCTAATACTGGATAAACACAATATGTCACAGTGGGACTGATCCTGCTCTCACTGAAGTCAATGGTAGAACTTCTTTGTACCATAAGGTGCAGGATCAAACCCACCAAAAATGAAGGGTTTTTTTTGACAGATTTTCCTGTAAGATTTTTTAAAAAGGGGTTTAAAAAATGTTGAAGAAAAACACATTAGAAGAAAAAAGTGCTGCCCTGAAGGTCCTATGAAAAATAACTAATTGTTACAATGATATTTGTGCCAACTTCCAACTATTGTTTCCTTCAGAAATCAAAATTAATAATATGCAATCTCACAACAGAGTTCAAAATTAGAAGAGAGCTTTTAAAAAAAGAAATAGTAGTAGGGTAATATCCTTCATTATTTTGCATTTGCTATTCATTTAAGTCATCTGATAGGCCTGTCCTATTCTACTTAGCTTCAAGGCCACCTTATGAGTTTTCATATCTTTCAAGTCAACCTTGCCTTCTTCCTTTAGTGCCCATATAAAGGGCAAAGGGTTGGGCCATGCAAGTCTTTACATAAAGCTGAAATGCAATAGTGCTGGGAATTCCTCTTTAATTTTAACTTTAAACTTGATCTTTCAGTTGCATGACTGACCACCTTATTATTACCTCAGCTGAACAAGGTCCCATCGATACTGAATGTCCTGGGTCTGCAGACCAAAGACAAACACTGCCATTGTGTAGTGTGTCAAGAAAATGCATAGGCACTGACAACTGCTGCTTTCCAAAGCAGAGGAAAGAAAATGCTTGTCTATCAATTCTACTCTTTACTGTACATTATATTGTCTCCATTACCAGCAGCCGACAATGACATTTTTTCTCATTTTCAATCTAATTAGTTGGAAAAAAAACCAGACAAGAGTCTTTTTACAAAAAATAAACCTTTAGTCCTTACTGGAGTCTACAGTGTAGGATTTTCATTTTAAGAATTTGAGACATCTTGGTATTACCATGTCATACATGCTTGTCTATCTTGCACAGATGAAAAGTAGCTCCAATTCAAGGTTCTAATATAGACCAATCCCCCTCAAAGCTGTATACTCAATATCAAGATACATTTAAATCCCACTTTGCTTATTTTCCCCCCTCTTGGTAGGACCCAATTTAATAATAAAGGAAGGCCATTCATTACATAGTGTCAGACTTTTAAGGTTCCTGCTATCTGCTCAGAGTTTTATGGCTCTTGTTTTTTATTAAACAAAGCATTAGAGAGGTAAACATTTGCTAAACTGCAGCTTTACTTTAACATTCACAGAGCATAAAGTTGTATTTTCACTGTAATAATTTTTTGAAAAAGCCTATTAAGTTAGTGTGCCACATTAAATACTTGAGAGCTGATATAGGTATCTATGTTTTATTTGGTGCTTATTGGGGTGCTTAAGTGCCCTCAGTAAGAGTTCCCAAATGACAAAGTGAAAGCCAAACCTTAGGATCTGACACCATCATCTGATCCAAATGCATTGACTTTAATGTCAGTACAGAGCCCTATGGGTGTCAGGGTAGTTCTGTGCAAGTAGAAATGGCTTCTTATCCGGAACAGCTTGCAGGACTGAGACTTTTGTTTGAAAACTTGGCTATGATAATTTTGTTAATAAATGTGAATCTTAAGAAGCTATTTTCTCAAAACAGGATCATCATGTCGTGAAAAATATTTAAATATATCTGAGATTTTATTATCTGAGATGTCTTCAGCTATTTTCCCTGCTGCTTTCACTTAATGATGTTTATTTAAAGTAATGACTGCCTCTTACAATTCAACTATTCTTTCTCCATCTTCTTAATGCTGTCCAGGTCATGATCCTGAACTTGTGACATCACATTCATTTCCATATCAAAACAGATGTATCTGACACAGGATAATGATTTTACTGAAGATGCAAGCAAGCAGCAAGGGAAGCCCAATATATTTACTGATACACATATGGAGCACATATCTGCACTGATAGTTCCAATCCATTCTATAGAGGTTTCATTCCTCTGCTAAAATAGTTGTAAGGCTGCCCATCTATCTGAGGTCCCCATGGCAAACACATTTAACTTCTACTAAGTAATTTAGGTTTATGTCGCACAGACTTTAAGGCCAGAAGGAACCAACATGATGATCTAGTCTGCACACTGCAGGCCACAGAATTTCACTGACTCACTCTAATAATCCACCCACAGCTTGTGGCTGAGCTACTGAGGTCCTCAAATCATGATTTAAAGACTAAGTTACTGAGAATCCACCACTTACACTAATTTAAACCTGTGAGTGAGTCATGTCCAATGCTGCAGAGGAAGGCAAAAAACTCCAGGCCTCTGCAAATCTGATTTAGGGTGCGAATTCCTTCCCAATCCCGAGTATGGCAATCAGTTAGGCACTCAGCACGTGGGCAGGACCCCACATCTAATTTAACATATAATGCCATTTGTATTTCCTCGCTTGACAATGAGACAATTGGAGGTTTGTCTGTGTAAGGATTTCAAGACAGCCCCCTTTATTCAGCCCATGAGCAACTCTGCTAATCTGTCATGGTGGGTTATTTCCTGCTCAGATTCTTCTCAAAAAATTTTTCTGAGCCAAATACAAACATCTTAAACAGACAGGTCACTAAAAACAAAACTGCAAAAATCAAGATGCGCTTATTTTAAGGTCTGAATTATCTGATTTGAACATGTATTGCTACTTTGATAGTAGACACATCAATCCTGCAAAGGACTTAAACTTGTACTTAAGCATAAGTGGTCCTACTGACACTGTCAGATTATTAATATCCTGAAGTCGGAGTCAGTTAAGCACATGCCTAACTTTAAACATGTGAACAGAGCCGCTGATCTCAGTGAGACTGTTCATGTGCTTAAAATTTAGGCATGTGGTTAAGTGGGCCTGACTACTACATAATTAAATACAAGTTTAAGTGCTTTGCCTGCTTGAAACTAGAGGTAACTAAGCATGCCTTAATTAATTTGTGTTATTATTTTTAGGAATTACAGTATTCCCTTTTTGTTTATTACTGTATCAGACTTTTTATTGCTGCTAAGTTTCTTCGCACAGAACTAGTTTTACCTTCCTGCAATTAAAGTCTGTCAGGATCCTGAAAGGAAAACAGAAGAAAAAGACCTCTCTCAAAGTCAGACAAACCAAAGAGGAAATTTTTCTTTCATGTCCTGTAAATTGGAATATAGCCCATAATTCTGTAGGAGGCCATACAAGTTCCTTTAAAACATACCAGTGGCCTCAATGAAGATAACTCGAGTGTTTACTCTCTGATGTGTAAGGTTTTATTTAATAAGTTAAATTCTTTCTTTTCAGTTGTTAAAAAGGCTTATGCAATGGGTTTTGGTTAACAAGTAACATGTAGTTCAGTATTTTTGAGAAAACAAAATTTGAAGTCAGAAAAATAAAGCAAGCTTTTGTTGTAACATCTGATCATTTTTATAGTAATGTTAAATGTTCTGTGAATTCAAATTACACTCAGAACATGAGAAGAAAATAGGACATGTTATAATAGAAACCTCTTCTGTTTTATTCTAATATACTAACTAATTCAATAAATTGAATGTGAAAAGCATTGCCCTTACCCATCTAAAGATAACAGTCTTTAAAAAGAGTGGGATAATTGGTTGTAAGTACATGTTGTAGATGAACTCATCATGTTTTGAAACAGGCAGAGAAATTCAGACAATGGAAAATGATCACATCTTATTTCTGATGCAAAACCCACTGAAAATGTTGGGGAAAACTCTACTGCCTTTACATAACAGCAAACTCCTCTTCTCTGATCTAGACTAATGCAGTTTTGCTCCACATAATGTAGGAAATTAAAGTGTTGCTAACTGCAAGATGGAAACCCTCGTGCTAAGACAACGGGCCTAAAGAACAGCAGCAGCTCACACTTACGAGAAATTTAAATACCCTAGTTTATAGACATTAATTCTTTACATTTCACAATATTTGCCTAATGTTTTAGCAAACAAAATCTTCCACTATGTTCTTCAGGAGGCATTTGGAGACTCTTGAAAAATTCAGGGATATATGAGTCTCTCTCTACTGAACAGCAGCCTTCATTATTCCATAGTAATCACAACCTATATGGCACAGACACATACTAGCTTTCTTTTGAGAGACACTCATCCTTTTAACAAGAACTCTGTGGTAGTTTGTATTTTGGAGGTCATCTAGGCTTCTAGTAAATCTCTGGTGCAAAGAGTTAGTAGTAGGCACTGGTATTTCAGATCACTAGGAAAGGAACAGACAATGGATAACAGGCAGAGTTGTCATTCAAGGATCTAAATTTTCTGAAGGGTTTAGATCCCAGATCAGGGAGGAAGGGAAATCCAAGAGCCCCTATATTTTCTAATTAAATTAAATCTGGGAGCATTTTAATGAAAAAAAAGGCCACCTTCCTTTTTTTCTCTTCATCTTCTTTTACTTTTTCTCCCTCACATCTCACTTCTCAGTTTCCTTAACTTTAATAAGTGATATGTCCCTTTCTAGTGTTCTGATTACTTTGGACATTTCTCACTTCCCACATCTGCTCTTCCTGATGTAATGACTTCATAATTTAGAAGATTTGTTATTTTGGTGTGGCTTTTCTTTATCTTTCCCTTTTCCTGGGTCTAACACTTCTGTGTTTTCTTCCTGTTTTTCCTCTTTGCCCTCCTTCAGTTTCTCATACCCTGCTGTAACTCACTTAGCTTGCACCTCATTTCCTGACATACTCTACCAGTCCCAATGGAGCACAGTTTTGAATAGATGCAAGTAGATAAAATGCCTCAATAAATTATAAGCATTATGAACCAAATGGACTTGATTCTTTACTTGAAACTGAGGTAACACTGGAGAATAGGGCTCAATAAGTGTTTGCTGATTTAGCTGACATAAGGTGATGATTTAAGATAGTATTTTTGCAGGATCAAGATGGGGGCAGATATTATGTTGCTAATTGAACCTTTGGACAATAAGAACAGTTCCTAGACCCATTCTACAGTGTGGACATTCTACCAGTGGACGTAGCAAAGACCTTTGATTGGCCACAAGACCTATATATTAAGATAAGAAAAAATATGTCCAATTAATCTCACACAATATTTTTGCTGATGAGTGCGTGAGAACTTAGCACTTCTCACGAATGTTGTAGGCCCTAGAGAATGGAAGTCTGCTAGTTATCCAAACTCAAGTACACAAGTGGCCATACAGTCTGATTCATACCACCCTGAAAACCTGCTAGGGTTTGATTTCAGATCTGGGCTTGATTTCAGTGGTAATCTAGATACGAAAGGCCCCTGAATAAAAAACATCCCAAGAGCACATCTGAGTTACTCAGCTATCAGAATTTTACCAAATGATATAGCACACAGGAATTGCTGTACCAGATCAGATCCAATGTCCATCTACCCCAGTATGCCATCTTCAGCAAAGGCCAGTCCCAGGAACATAAAAAGAGGTGCACAAATCCTACAACAAAGTGTTGTGAAACAATCTACTATCCACATAAGTCTTGTACTCATTTCTAATAGTTAGATATTACGTTAAACTTATAAAGTATGAGATTTAATTTCTCTTTCCGATTTTTACTCTGAAACAAAACCCCCACTACTGACATCTACATAATGTCCAATCTTTTTTTAATATTATTAAATTATCAGCCTCAGTAACTTCTGGTAGCAATGTGTTTCACACACTAATTATACATTGTGTGAAAAAAATATTTCATTTTATTATTTTTTTAATTTGATACCTTTTAGCTTCATTGACTGTTCCTTTGCTCATGTGTTCCGAAACAGAGAGAAAAGAAACTCCTGATTTATATTCTCTATAGCATTATTTTAGACTAGAGGTTGACAGCTCAAAAGATAAGAGCCATTTTAAAAAATTCCTTGAATAACAAAGTGTTTTGAGAGCTGCAATAGGAGTAGGCTCTTGCTGAGGGGAGCTGGGCCACAGCACTTGCCACAGCATACCCTGGCGAGGCAGGGGAGAGCATGGAACCAGGAACAGGCCCTCTGAAGAATCCCTTAGAGGCATGAAGGATCCAGGAGCATGGTGAAGGCTGCCCACAGGGTCCTCCCATTGCCCTGGTGGCGGGGGAGCCTAGAGTCACAAGAGGGCAGCCAAAGAGCTGCATGCTGCTTCGGAGATGCAGGTTGTAGACCCTTGTTTTCATCCATAAGCCTTTAAGTAGTTTAAAATTTTCATTGCAAGATGTATTAATTGACACTGAATTTAATCTGGTACCGTATAAACCATTCCCCTAACTTTATCAGGTCTCTCTGAGGTGCGTAGACTTCTCTAGTACTAAATAACTTAACTTTGTGTTGTCTGAAAATTTTGCTCTCCCACAACTCACCCTCTTTCCAGATAATTTATATATTGAACATGGATTCAGGCCTTCTGGAAGTGTAAATAAATTAGGTTAACTGAATCTCTTTCATCCACTACTTAATTGACAAAGTCAAAAAATTCTAAGATCTTTTTGAAATCTTGAGTGGATGTTATGTGAATACCATATCGCATTTTAACTTACCATTTGGCTCCAGAACCCTTTTTTCTGATACCTCATGCTCTGATAGTGCTTCATGTTCATTATCAGTATAGAGACAGGTCTTAGGTAGGAATTCCCAACAACCACTTTGATTTCTTTGCATTAGTCTTAACTGCTCAGCTTCTCAGCGTTGTCCTTACCTTCCTTAACTGCTCTCATTAACCTCAAATTCTTTCACAGAGTTCCCACTTCTGATATAGTTGAATAATCTCAGTTTTTACACCTTTAGGTATTTGCTCTTTCAAATCTATATTGACTCCTTCTAATTTCCTTTTCACATATTACATGGTGCAATTTGTGCTCCTTTTGACTGTTTCACTAGGGTCAGATTTTCAAAACTGTATTTGCTACAAAATAAACAGCATAACTCGATTTGTTTCAGAATGTTACATATACTACAATCCATTATTTTGTTTTAATTGTGAAGTACCTTCATAATTTTAAAATATATAGTGTGTTCTGACTAAAAAATTGATTTCAAGTTTAAACAGTTCAAGAATTTTTGTAGTTTGTGGATTTTCAGCTGGCATGTGCTAAATCTGTGATTTTCTTAGATTTGTTTGTGTAATAAATGCTATTAGATTTTTATCTCTTTCTACTCTCAGTATAAGAAGGATGTTTTGGTGAGAATTTTGTGAATTCAAAAAATTTTTTAAAGTTATTCATATTAAAAATCAAGTATATTGTGGTTATATGACCAATGTAAACTGGTATAAAAATCTATTTAGTTATAACACTACACTGTTCATAATTTTCAGAAGAGTCTTGGATTTCACTTTTACTATTTTTTCTTAAATATTTCTTTACTTCCACACAGAATTGTTATACTTTATTAGTTCTTGCTGACATGAGCTGTCTAATACCGGATCAATGATTCTTAAAATGAGTAGTGTCATGTAGTCCAGTCTCACAGAAAACTTATTCCATTCTAGCATCTGACTGACATATCTTATTTTGGCAGACAAACTGAAAATAAGTAAACTTAATGATCACACATAATTCAAAAACAAAATCATATTGTATTTATCAAATTTGTATTCTAAATAATAATTTTCTATATAAAAAGGACAGCCTAACTTAAAAACTGTTCTTTTTATTTAACTTGGCATAAAAATGTAGCATAAATCAATGTATTCATGTAAAAAAAAATGTATGTCCTCCCTGCTTCATCTATAAAGTCAGTTACCAAGCCTAGTTTGCTGCTCTACTTCCTACTGCACGATTCAAGAAACTTGTGTTTTTCTTCCTGTGACTACCAAAGTTATATCTGTTATGGAGCTTGCATACCTCCTGTCAACTGTTGTCATCAGTGCAGACCAGTCCTTAGTTAGAGATACTTCCCTGAAAAGCTTCTGTTATAAATAGATACAATAAAGAATGGGTGGGAAAAGCTGTGACTGGCTTAAAATCATGTAGCACACCAATGGTTCTTTATAAGTGCCACCATACTCCTTGTCTTTTTCAGCCAGAAATACAGCTCTTGTCTTGTGAATCTTAGTCCAGTGCATGTAAGGTCTGAGACCTTGATCTTCGGCTACACAGCAGCAGCCATATTAGAAGAAGTAGCAGCCATGAGATAAGTAGCAGGTAGTCACACATCTTAGACTGTAGATAAATTACATCAAACAATATAATATCAGGCTCTTGAGAAGATGTTTCTATCCTGAATAGTACCTACCACCACCAGAAAAAGAAACAGATCTTAATATGTTAAAGGAAACTTTGTTTGATAGCACTCTGTCTGGTAAGGAATCACTGTCAACAGTTGTGATTATAAAATTTACATTGCCTTATTTGTTTTGTCTTTATGGCAGCCACTCCTCTATTGTTTATCTGAACTTCTGTCTGGTTCTTGAATTGTTTTGTCTGTTGTCTAACAAACTGGTCAATATTTAAATCAAATTAGGTGATGGGGTATGATTGGTTAAAAAACTATTTTGTAACATGATAGGATTAGTATTTTGTAGTACTTGAGCTTAAAATGATTGGCATAACTAAGCAGGACCCATGTTTTAACAACAAAACTGAGGTTAAAAAGAAGTTCTTTCAGGACACAGTCCAAGATCAAAGCTGCCAGGCCTCTGCCAGTCAGACACCCTGCCAACCAGATTGTGCAGCTGGAGCCCTGAGATGTTCTAATTCTGACTGGCCACCAGAAGAAGTTTGTCTGCCCTGTTAGGAGTGGTGCACATCGTATGCTTAGCATGTGTATTCTGATTGGGTAATTGTTAATAAAGAGAAAAATAAAGATGTTACTGTGAAAGGCTCCTTCACTGTATGAAACCCCACAAGCCTGCAGAAAATTACACCTGGAGCCCTGTGAACTGGGAAAGGGTGGGTACTTAAATTAATGAAGTTCCTGTAGCCCTATTAGCTGGGAATGGGTGACCCTGAGCCCTAAAGTGTGAATTGGTAAGGTGCCTTTCCCTAGGAGCATGGTAGATTGAGAAAGGGCAAAGGTACCTTTACTGGGTTATGTCTTGAGCCCTACAAACTGGGTGAAAATGGGGTGCCTTAGTGTGCGAGTAACATACTCTACTCACTAGCCCACACTCTTTCGTTTACAAACTGACAAAGCATTGCTAGTGATCTGTACAGCAGAGCACAGCACAGCATAAAAATTTAAGAGCCTAAATTTAAGTTTAAATTTAAATTTAAGAATTTAAACTTCAGAATACAGATCTGACAAACAATCTTACATTTCTATCTCACGCCTAAATGAGCATGAAACTTTTTCTTTGGGGTTGTGCAGGGATGGGAAATGAACTGGGTTTTCTTTTTTCACCATTACATGCATTACAGCAGCCATCTTAAAAACAACAAGAAAACCAAACACTTCCCTTAATGAAGGAAAAGCATGTTGGCAGCCAGTGGGCAAGAACCTGTCAAATGAGAAGAGCACCTGGTGCTTGAAATATCTCCTAGACTGCCACCTTGTGGTGAATAAGATTAAGTATTTGTTTGTTTAAATACAGTAAGGCACACTCAAGGTCAAGCATAGTGAAATCTCAGAACCCAAGATTTAGAATTCAGTAGCCTGAGAGGAAATGTCAGCTGCTCTAAAGATCAAAACTATTTTCACATTGCATGTCTCATTTTTACATGTCTTCATGGTGAGTTATTCAAAACCTTAATAGTTTTATAATGACAAGTACAAAAGCAGTAACAAATAAACTTTAGCCAACAGTTTTTAAAAAGCACTTACCATCGCGAGCTAAATTCTTGCTCCCTCACTCCAAAGGCAAGGTTTTCAGGCACAGCTTCATGACCACAAAGGCAGCAGTCATCCCTGAATAGCTGTCATGCTTCTCTTTGACACCTGTCACTCCAGATTTCACCCTCACTCCATTTCCTAGTCCTCATCCATGGTCCTCCCCTATTACTAATAGAATCATAGAATCATAGGGTTGGAAGGGACCCCACGACGGCATCTAGTCCAACCCCCTGCCAAAAAAAGCAGGACCACTCCCATTAGATCATCCCAGTCAGTGTTTTGTCCAGCTGGGACTTGAACACCTCCAGAGATGGAGATTCCACCACCTCCCTAGGCAGCTTATTCCAATGCTTCACCACTCGCCTAGTAAGGAAGTTTTTCCTAATATCCAGCCTGGACCGCCCCAGCTGTAACTTGAAGCCATTGCTTCTCGTTCTGCCCTCTGTTACTACCGAGAACAGTCGAGCTCCCTCCTCCTTGGAGCAACCTTTCAAGTAGTTGAAGGTTGCTATCAAATCCCCCCTCAGTCTTCTCTTCTGCAGGCTAAATAAGCCTAGTTCCTTCAGTCTTTCTTCATAGGGCTTGTGCTCCAGCCCTTTGATCATTTTGGTTGCCCTCCTCTGGACTCTCTCTAATTTGTCCATGTCCTTTTTGTAGTGGGGAGCCCAAAACTGGACACAGTATTCCAGATGTGGCCTCACTAGTGCAGAATAGAGGGGAATGATCACATCCCTTGATCTGCTGGTAACACTTCTTCTGATGCAGCCCAGTATGCCATTGGCCTTTTTGGCAGCAAGAGCACACTGCTGACTCATATCCAGCTTCCCATCCACCATGACTCCCAGGTCCTTTTCTCCAGTGCTGCTATTTAGCTGATCACTCCCCAGCCTGTAGCAGTACATGGGGTTTTTTCGTCCCAAGTGCAGGATTTTACACTTATCCTTGTTGAACCTCATAATAATATATAATAATAGATGGAGCAGTCCAGTCTAGAGTAAGAAGCAGGTCATCTTCCATTTACACATCCTTAAAAATAATTTTAAACCTTGTTCTATATCCATGTGAAAAGCTTTCTGTAGGGCTCAGCCACAAGTAACCAAAAAGAGGGAAAAGAAGCTTAAAAGCAAATAAGCTCCTCCCACTTGAAAAACAACAGACCCCTCTGTGCAGAACATTTCTCTTCCCAGACCCTGATATGGAAAGTGGAAGCCTTATTAGGAAAAAGCTTGCTTGGGATGAAGGTACACTTTATCTGCATTATATATATTATGTATATATATACAGAGGATATACTAATCCCCTCAAATATATGGAGGATATATTAGTGCCAAAATGCCTCCATTCTATTGAGTGATGTAATCAGGGGTTAAAGTGGGCCGAAACATGGTGCAATGCCATTTTGGAGCCCACTATTTTTAGGGGCTCAGTGTTCCAGGCCCCCTAAAAATAGAAAATGGAGCTGGAATGCTATGTTCTGGGGCCCACCATTTAAAATTAGCAGGCCCCAGAATACAGTGTTCCAGTTCCATTTTCTATTTGTAGAGGTCTGAGCACTGAGCTCCTAAAAATAGCAGGCCTCGGAATGGCGTTCTGCAGTGTTCAGTAGGCATGCAGAGAGCAGAGGGGGCATGCCCAGCTCCCCTGTGCATGCACAGACTGCTCTTTGAGGCACAACCTCCAAGCACAGCCGGCAGGCTGCACTGTCTCCTGGCCCAGTGCATGGCTGCCCGTAAGTACTGGGGCGGCCCAGCTCGCTCTGGGGCAGGGGGTTTTGGGGGCACCTGAGCCAGGGGTGGGTATTGGGGGTGGGTATATGGGGCTGGGGGTGGATTTAGGGACAGGGGAATGGATATTGGAGGCAGTAGCTGGGGTACATGAGGCGGGCCCAGACCTCCATTGGGGGGTCCACCTGTACCGGAGGGGGACCCACCCAATTAAGAGGGTTTCAGGGCCAGCCAAATTATACTTTAGCACCTGGATGTAATGACTACTAAAAATGCACTGAAAGGGGCAACAGAAAGCAGATTGCTACAGGCTTCAAGTGGTGACCCATTAGCTTTCTTAAGATTAGATTCTGGCTCCACGGTGCAATAGGGTTCTATATGTGCAGAAACAGTCTCTTCAAACAGTTTAAAAATTTAGTCATTGGGGTCTCAAAAGGGCATGGTTATCCACAGCTGAGACGAATACATATGTATCCGGGTTGAGTTAAACCAGTGGCTCTCAACCTTTTGCATTCTGTGACACACTTGGCAACATATTGCAACTCTAAAGGACAACCAGCCCACTCCCTCCAGGTCAAATCCAGCCATCTCCCTGGCTCTCCATGACATGCTTACCACTGTGTGGCAACACAGTAATGTGTTCTGACACAGTGGTTAAGAACCACTGAGTTAAACCATCAATCCTGGATGTTTCAGATACAAAAGATAGCCCAGCATGTGCTGAATAAAAGCAGTATGAGGGGAGACTTCTTTCCACCTCAACCAGACAGAAAACTTTTTTCATTCATCCTAGCTGACTCCCTGATAGAAGGTAAATGTGAAGCCTCTAGATCTAGACTTCAGGTGAAAGACTTGAAGATTGGGGTGGAGGAGGCAGCTATGATACAGAAAGATTAAGTTTGAGTGAAGTGGGACTGAGAGTGGGGGCTAACTGAGAGGTCCAAGAGCTGTAAAAACCTGTGTTGATAGCGCCACAGTGAGGTGATCCAAGGGTAATCTAACATCCTGATTTTATGGGGACAGTCCAAATATTCAGGGCTTTGTCTTCTACAGGTGCCTATTACCCCCCATCCTCTTCCCAATTTTTCACACTGGCTATCTGGTCACCATAAGTCATCATTTATAAGACAAACCTGGTCCTGCTTGACCTTGCACAGAGCTTTGAGCAGAAGAGGGATGGGGGAAAAGTGCACAGGAGACTCTATGACCTTAGCAGTAAAAAAGCACCAATCAGTGACTCTGGTGCTGTGTACTGCTTTGGAGCAGAATTAGTGACGTTTTGTCCTAATACTTTATTGTAAACAGATTCACTGGGGGAGTCCCCCAAAGCTCGAAAATAAACTTTGCTATGTCTGGGTGAAGGTCATGATTAATGGGAAAAAAACACTAGACGTAATTTTCCAGCATATTCTGAACTCTGGAAGCTAGGCTACTTTCAGAACTAGAAAGTTGTCTATACGGAAGTCAAAGTTTAGTATCACTTCCAGACAAAGCAGTAAGAACTGGGCTCGCCGCTACTTGTTTACATTAACCATGGCAGCAGTATTGTAGGTCAGTGCCAATAAGCACCTTTCCCTGACATGAAGAACTCCATGAAAGTCTACTCTGCTGGATATCCCATAACTCCCTGATGTTTACATGCAGACTGAGGTTTTGACAATACCAGAATAAACCTTGCATCTTCAAGGATCCCTGGCTGGGCCCTCAACCTATGTCCAAGGCATCTATGACTAGGATAAAATATTGTTGAGGTGGAGCAAAACGAGCTCCTTTGCAGATATTGGTCCCGTCTATTCACCAATCTAGGGGAGATAAGATGTGACTTGGTACATGTACTAACAGGTATGTGGTGACTTTTAGACAACACACTTCTGCCAACCAGCCCTGTAGGAGTCAAAGACACAGTCTGTCACACCAGACCATATGTCTCAGCAGTATTAAACAGTTCCTCACCATGCTGAAAGGACAAGGCTACAAGTTCAGAACTACACTTTGCATTGTCTGAAACCTGACTGGCAGTAGTAAGGTTCTGAACCTTCTTGAGTCCAAGACCACTGCAATGAATTTTGTTTTCTGTACCAGAGACAGGAATGACTTGTCTGAATTGATCACCAGGCAAAGCATATCGAAGGTGGATCAGATTGTGCTTATGCTGGACACCAAGTGTGACATGGACTGGCCTTTTATCAGCAAAGTGTCCAGGGAAGAGAATACATGGGCCCTCTGAAAGAAACTTGTCACCACCGCTATACATGTAAAAACACATGGAGCAGCCAAGAGACCAGGCAGCCAAGGCGGGCACTATGAACTGATAATTGTAACTGCTGACAGTGTATCTCAGAAATGTTATTCAAACAAGCAAGGAGTCCTGTGGCACATAAAGACTAACAAATTTATTTATCACACGAGCTTTCATGGCAGAAAATCCTGCTTCATCAGGCACTTTGAAGAAGGGAGAAATTACAGAATGGGAGGAAAATAAATGCAGGAGAGTGTACGACATGGGATCAGGTCATACTGTAACAACAAATCAAAGCAGTTGTTAAGATTCAAACACTGGGGAACAGCATATAGAGGAAGATGAGGGCAAATCACCTGTTGTAATGGGAAAAGAATCCATAGTCATGATTTAATCCTAATTTCACACAATTTAATCTGCATACCATTTCCAATTTTGCAGTTTCTCTTTGAAGTCTTCATGTGTTACCCATCTGCTTGAGCACAGTTGTTAACAGTCAATAGAGTGATAGATTGAAGTGCTCAGCTACCGATTTTTGCATGTTGTGATTTCTGATGTCAGTTTTGTGCCCATTTATTCTTTTCTGCAGAGATTGCCCTGTTTGTCCAATGCATAAGGTGTGGGTGAATTTCTGGCACATGATGGCATAAATCACATGGGTGGACAAGCAGGTGAATGAGCCCTTGATGGAGTAGCTGGCTTGATTAGATCCCATGATGGTGTCTTTTGTGCAGATATGTGGGCAAAGCTGGCAGCATGGTTTATTGCAAGAATATGTGCCTGCTTTAATGGTTCTGTTAGGTCTGTAGGTGCTGGTGAGTATCTGTTTAAGGTTGGGGGGCTGTCTGTAAGCGAGAAGAGGTCTGTCTCTCAAGACTTGAGAGAGTGAGAGATCATCTTATAGAATAGACTGTATGTCCTTAATGATGTGTTGTAGAGGTCTGACTTAGGGGTTGTAGGTGATGACCAGTGGTGTTCTGTTTTCTTTCTTGGGCTTCTCCTGTAGAAGTTAACTTTGGGGTACCCACCTGGCTCTGTCAATCTGTTTCGTTACTTCCCCAGGCGGGTAGTTTAGTTTTAAGAATGCTGGATAGAGATCCTGAAGCTGTCTGTCTCTGTCTGAGGGATCAGAGCAAATGCGATTATATCTTAGGGTTTGGCTGTAGACAATGGATCATGTGTTGTGTTTTGGATGAAAGCTCGAGGGACGTAGGTAACTATACCGATCAGTAGGTTTTCAGGGTGGTATTTATGTGTCCATCCCTAAATCGTACTGTAGTGTCCAAACAGTGGATCTCCTACGTGGAGTGTTCTAGGGCAAGTTTAATTGTGGAGTGGAAATTGCTGAAATCTCTGTGGAAATTTGCAAGGGTATCCCTACCATGCGTCCAGATGATGGAGATCTCATCAATGTAGCGTAAATAGGGGAGAGGTACTTTGGGATCACACTTGAGGAGATGTTGTCTTAAGTCACCCATAAAAATGTTGCCATACTATGTGGGTACCCAAAGCTGTGCCATTGACTTGAAAGTATAAATTATCCTCAAATCTGAAATGGTTGTGGGTGAGCACAAAGTCACAAAGTTCAGCCACAAGGTGTGCTGTGACATCACCCGGTATGGTTCTTCTAATAGCTTATAATCTATTTTTGTGTGGGATGTTGGTGTAAAGAGCTTCTATGCTCATAGTGGCCAGTATGGTGTTTTCTGGAAGCTCACCAATGGATTGGATTTTCTTCAGGAAGTCTGCGGTGTCTCGAAGATAGCTAGGAGTGCTGTAGCATAGGTTCTGAGAAGAAAGTTGATATGGTCAGATAACCCTACTGTAAGAGTGCTAATGCCTGGGATGAGGGGGTATCTGGCATTCCCTTTTTTTAATATAGATTTTTGGTAGTAGATAGAATATCCCTGGTTGGGGTTCTGGTGGTGTGTCTGTCTTATTAGTTCCTGTGTTGCCTTAGGGAATTTCTTGAGTAGGTGTGTAGTTCCCTTTTGTATTCCTCAGTAGGGAATAAATGGGCACAAAACTGACATCAGAAATCACAACATGCAAAAACCAGTAACTGAGCACTTCAATCTTCCTAATCACTTTGTTGATTATTTGTTAATAGTTGTGCGTAAGGAAATAGATAACACATCAAGACTTCAAAGAGAAAATGCAGAATTGGAACTGATATGCAGATTCAATTGTGTGAAAGCAGGATTAAATCATGACTATGGATTCTCTTCCCATTACAACAGGTGATTTGACCTTACCTTCCTCTTTGTGCTGTTTCTCAGTGTTTGAATCTTAGCAAGTGTTTTGATTTGCTATCACAGTATGACCTGATCCCATGACTTACACTCCCCTGCATTTATTTTCCTCTCACTCTGTAAGTTCCCCCATCTTCAAGCATCTGATGAAGTGAGATTTTCTCCCATGAAAGCTCATGCAACAAATAAATTTGCTAGTCTCTAAGTGCCACAGAAGTATTTGCTTATTTTGCTGAACTAGACTAATACAGCTATGCCTTTGGAATCAGAAATTTTACATACTTCTAATGAATCGCCAAAAGGAAGTAGGCAAACTCAAAGTTGAATGTAGCATACATGATAGAAGCTAGAGTAGCCATCCAGAATTTTAACTTTTTTAACTGCCTTTCCTGAGACATCCTTTTGACTCTGGGATCAGGAAATACTGAGAGTACAACCTTTTTCTCATGAAAAAGTAGGTATCTTCTGTATAGCTCTTATAATGAGAAGCAATTGTAGTTTTTGCAGTAATGCTGGCTCATTAGAGGAGTCCCTCAAAAGGAATGGGGAAGAGGGATGGAAGGGGGATGAGATGTCAACTGGAGCATATATCCTATTAGCCCCATGCTTAGAACACATAAGTCTGTTGTGATGTGGGACCAAGCCTGATAGAAGGAGATGCAGTTTCTAAAAACTGAAAAGAAAAACATGACACTCTCAGAACTGGTAGAGTGCTCTCAATTTGCCAATCAAAATAGCTCTTGAAAGATACTGACTGCCTTGATAAACTGGTGGCTACCAACACAGAGGGTAGTGGTGGCATCTATTGTAACCTCTGCCCCTTTTCCTCAGCAGGTCTTGTGCACATGGGGTAGACCCTGAAAATGGTGGTGCTAATGCCAATAGAAGGTTCAGACTGAAAAAGGGTAAGATGGGGAGATCATCTGTAGCTTTACCCTAGACAGTATCACTTGAACTGGTAACCTAATGACCAAACCTAATGGAACTTTCCTGCACAGAGGGGAATGTACTGGCGTGATGCCCTGAGCGCTGGTGATACAAAGTCTCTTGAACTGCTGGCAATGGCAACACCAGCAGGTGTAGCAACATTCTCACAGTCTCAAATGGCTCAAGAGCAGATGGCACCATGAAGACACTCTGTGGTACTGTGTGAGGAGATGTCAACACAAGAGACTGTCTCCTGAAGCACAACAGGCTTGTGCTCAGGGCCGGTCTGCTCACAGAGGTGACCTAGGCGGTCGCCTAGAGCACCAACCCGTACAGGGTGCCAAGGGCTGGGCTGGGGCCAGCAAGCTTTCCACCCTGCTCCACTGGCATCAGGCTGCAGGCAGGGAGCCAGCCTTGGCCAAGGGACCATACCCACCATCAGCATCAAGCTACGGGCAGGGAGCTGGGCCTGGCCAGGGGAGTGAAGCTGCTGCTGCAGTTTGGCCCAGCAGCCCACCCAGCGCCCACCTGCCAACTGGCCAGGCTGGGGGTGGACATGGGAGGGACCCACCATCCGGCCCAGCCCAGGCAGGGCCACGGGGCAAGGGGGCAAAATCTCAGGTACCTAGGGTGCCAAAATACCTTGGGCCGGCCCAGCTTGTACAGGGCTCTGGAGTCAATGAATTGCCTTGTTTAAGGATGTGGTCTGACGAGTGCTTCCTCCCTGAACATACTCTCAAGCCATTAGATGAGCTCACCCTCTCCACCTGTTTTGATGATCCCAGAACTAAGTCCCAATTCTGTGCCTCTTCCTTGGTACTGATGCTGCTGATCTGCCTGTCTGTACTGGTAATTCTGAATTGTGCTACTAGTCAATGCCAAGGTGCTCAATACCTAGACCAAGGTAGAGGGCTCAAATGGAGGACAGAGGGCTGATTCAAGAAGCAAATATTTTAGTCTGGCTGCTCTGTCTTTTCTAGAATAGAGATTCATTGTTGCTCACATGAACCTCCTTCAACCATTTAAGGCAGCTGGGGTGAGGGTCTCTATTAGGCATTACCTTACCACAAGAGTAGCAGAGGTCTAAAACCAGAGAGCATAGCATATCTCCAATACCGAGTCCAGTCCCCAAAGGGTACTATTTACAGGATTTGCCTAAAGACTCGCAAAAGCGAGGACGGAGAGTTCCAATAACCAGTACAGATGATAGAAAGGAATTGAGAGGGAGTCAGTCTGGCTTGGCTGTTTGTGAGTGCAAGAGGCAACAGAGGGCACTTACAACATTTTGATGGGTACTGATAAGGGAAAAAACCCTCTGATGTTTGTGTACAGCAGTACACAAACACCTATAATGGACATGACCTGTTCAATCATTTGAAGAATATATTGGTCCTTCAGTGTGTTAAAAATGCAGGTGGTCATTTGCTTGTTCCATCCATAGCTACTCTGCCTTGCCTGTGTGATGCCTTTTTCATGGATCTAATGGGGGGCCAGGGCAAGCGTGGAAAAGTTTCACCAGTTCCCCCTCTGTTTCCCCATATATTTTCACAATCTTCTGTAAAATTGTGATCTCCTTTATTTTGTCATTAGCCTGAAACAGTGGTGAAACACACTAAGAATGTTTTTCCAGTTTGGCTCATCTCAGACATGCATTTGAAGAAAGAGATTTGTTAAAGTCAAACTGATGTTACTGCAAATCTGATTTATGGAGAATAAAGCAATCACATTCCACTGTTAAATTTTAAGATGTGATAATTGCACTAGTGATTATGAGTTCCGGTTTTCTGTATGCAACAAAGCAAGAATACTTTTCATTTCCTTTGGAAAGCTATGCATGAATTCCAATATTCAAGTTCTCAACTTAATTGCATTCAGTGTGACTAAGTGAGACAAAGATACACATTCTGCATATCCAGCGATCTGTAAGGGTTGGAAAATGTGTGCTTGCTGTTGTTTAAACTGATGTGTGCTCTGTACTTTCTTTGTTTCAGAGGCTCAGTTTATCAGGATGAACACACTCAGAATAAGATTAATACTTGACACAATGGTCTGATACTGCACAATAACAGAGATAGTTTTATGTTGTGTGAGGTAAGAACCATAGTCCTTTGTCTGAGACACTTTACATTCACAGTGTCATTAACTTAAAGAATTTTTTGAAGCTTCATGTTCCAAAGGGGAGCTGTGTTAGTCTAGTTCAGCAAAACATGGCACTTAAAGACTAACAAATTTATTTAGATTTTAGTCTTTAAGTGATATAGGATTCCTTGCTTGTTTAGAACCTTCCAGGATTCCTTATCCCCCCTGATTTAAAGAGTGAAGGGCAGTGAGTCTGCTTGCTTTTCCAAGACAGGCTATGGAGGTTTGTTCCTCAGTGTTTGCATCTAAGACAAACACCATCATGCAGTTCTAATCTGAACCATGACCTCCTCCCAATGTTCCAACACAGGTGTGACTTGCATTTGGTAAAACATTAACTTTCTTCTCCCTGTTAACAAACTGGAAGCTGCTTCTGTGCACCTGTTTGTTTGGAATTACTGGCAACTACAAAGGCTATCAGACCCCAACTAGAAAACCCAAAGAACCACTGTGCAAAGGGGCAAATTCTGCACTGGTGCAGCAGTTAAGTGAAATAATAAATTGAGTCCAATTTTCTCATCTCAATTTACTCTTTATGTTCATGTACAGGCAGATGGAAGAGATATTACTTTGCACCTAATTACAAAGGCATGTGGCCCCCATTCTTGCCTGGCTTTCCAATACAGATGAAATTTCACTTTTTTTTTTCCTGTGGTCTCCAGGATAACAAACAGGAAGATAGTTAACATATCTGGAAAGTAAATGTGGCTGCTCATTGGTATCTATGGAGGGACATGTCTCTTGTAATGACTTTTGTAAAATGACAGAATGATGGAGTAATGAGAACATATATTATTGACAGGTGTAATTTCACCCCTGCTTGAAAGGCCATGACTTAAAAAGGAGATGAAAGCTTCAGAGTGATGAATGAGGATGGAAAAAACCTGACAGGAATAACATTCCCTATCTCCAGGGAATTAAGTCATGTGGTCATGTGGTTTTCCATTTGGCTGAAGAGTCGTAAAGATTTACAATGTGTTCTGAAGGGATTTGCTAGAAGTTTATTCAATGGCTGCTAGAACACCTCAGTGCACTTGTAAACAATAAGAAAAGCATATCTTTAGAGGGAAATATCAAGAAAATGGCTATAAACCACTTCTAACGGTATTTCTTATTCAACAATTCTAGTCTACCACCTCGTTTACAAAAGCAAGTCACCCTCACTCGAGATGATATTGATTTAAATCCTGTACCCACTGTAGTCTATGGGAATTCTGTAATTGACTTTTATAGGAATAGGACATACTCCTCCTGAATATCAATTTTAAACATTATTTATTAGCATTACAGTAATGCCTATGGACTCCAGTCAAGGACCCATTTTGCAAATACATAACTGCTAGCACCTGCCCCAGGAATGTACAGCCTCTAAATAATGAAAACAGAAAAGGGGTTAAAAAGGGAATTATTTTCCCCACTTCACAGGTGGGAACCTGAGGCAGAGAACAAATCAACAACTGGCCCAAAGTCACACAAGAAATCTTAGGTAAAGCTGGGAACTTGAATCCGGATCTTCTGAGTTCTGACCCTGTGCCTGAGCCACTGGGCCATCTTCCAAGCAATTGAAAATAACCTGATATTTACAGTATGGACTCAGTTGTCTGTGTTTTACTTTTAAGGAGCAGATTTAATAATGCTGGATTTATTAAACTAAGACTCTAATTATTAACCACTTTCCATTTTCTATTTTTCTTTTCATCTGGCCCTATAAGTATGACAGCAATTTATTTACAGTGCAACTTACCAATTTCATTATGGTAACAATTAAAATCTATTCACTGAGATTGCTACTTGACCATGATGGCTCAGAAGCTGCAACATCAGTATGTAAAAGAAATACAACCAACACAGAAAGGATGGAGAGTACGGGAGCAAGTGGACACACAGGGTTCCTGACATGGGTCGGCAACAATATGAAACCCTGGTACTGGGGGGAAAGGGTAACTGGAGACGGGAAGGGCAGTCATAACTCCTCTCATGAAGGGAGACTGTGAGGGAAGGAGATATAGGACACATATAAACAAGGAGTCTTGTGACACTTTTAAAGTGTCACAAGACTCCTTGTTCATGTTGATGGGCTAGCCTGACATGGCTACCCCTTTCAAAATTGTCAACAGGACACATATAGAGTCCTTTGTGTGTGGCAGCACAGCAGAAGGGGTGAATGAGGGAAAACAGAGCCCCAGACATGAAAGAGGGGATGAGGAGCGCTGCAGGGACCCTCTGAAATAGAGTAGGTTGGGAATGGAGAGATGCAAAGTGCCATTGGTGTATGTAATGAACATAACTACAGAAACTATAAGTTAAAAATATTCTAAACTCATGTTGACACAGCAGCTCCAATACTATAGGAAAAGAATGTAAACTCCAAAGTTAGCGTGCACAACAGCCTGCCCCTTGTGTGTTTACATATATCTTATACTTCATTCACGATTTTTTTATGTCACTGGGTGAGATTACACACATACACACACAATCTCAGACAATGGCTGAAATAATTTAGGACTCAAGTATAAGAGATTCACAGACATACATAGTTCCAAAGTGGTAGCTGTGTTAATCTAGTTCAGCTAAACAAGCAAGGAGTCCTGTGGCACTTAAAAACCACCAAATTTATTTATTGCATGAGCTTTCGTGGGAGAAAAATCCCACTTCCTCAGATGCTTTGAAGATGGGGGAGTGTCTGACAAAGTGTGATTTTCATCCAAGAAAGCTCAGGTGATAGATAAATTTGCTAGTCTTTAAGTGCCACAGGACTCCTTGCTTGTTTTGACAGACATATACAGGTATCTAATTCTGGGATTTTCACAGGTCTGCTTTTCTGGTGATTTTCCTGTAACTTGCACTGAAGTTTCTTCACTGAGGCAGCATAAGAATTAATTCCAAAGACAAATCTTTTTTCAGGTGCACAATGGTTCAACTGGTGTGCAAAAGGGGTTTAATTTGCATACCTCGGGACAGAAGGGAGGTTGATGTGCCATGAAAATCCACCAAAAGAGAGTGAAAGACAGCTGGGGGGGGTCCACAATTTTATCTTGTAATTTATTGTTAGTTTAATTTAGTTTTTTTTCCTTGCTAAATCTACTTTCAAACCCTGAATGTGTAAGTTACAGTTTTCACAACATTAAAACCTAAACTGACATAAATTACAGTATTTTACCACCTATGAGAATTTACATCCAACATGTAACTTACACCAAGATCTGGACCACTGGGCACTTTGCCTCATAAACATCTGTTTGGTCTGGTTCTTATATCCAGTTACTATGGAAATGGAGAGTGATATTATTGTTTAGGAGCCTAATTTAACATCTTAAATTTGAAATTACTCTAAAAATGTACATTACTACTTCTGATAATATTTACACTATTTAAACTGAGGTATTAATTGGATTTTTAATTCTGTAACACCTTTAATGAATCTGACAGCCACTAACTTGTTTCAAAGGCTAGAAAACCAAGAGAGAAACCCATATATCCAGATATTACAGGCCATAGTTCTTGCTTTGGTTGAAAATATTGTATTTCAGAGAAACTTAATTGTTTACAACAGTGGTTCCCAACCTGTGGTCCATGAGGGTACTGCAGGTGGTCTATGAAGGGGAAAAAGAAAGATAATTACTGCAGGTAAATGTACTGTGATGAGTGCAGTATGTTTGTGAGTTAGCATAATAAATTATTAGAAATAGCTGTGTTTTTAATACCCCTTGGTATATAAGTTTTACTCCTGTTAGACATAGGCTATGTCAAAAATGTTTAAAACAGCTTGCTTACATGGCGGCTCTCAAAAGTTTTCGATGATGATGCAGTGGTCCACATAAAGGAAAAGGTTAGGAACCGCTGGTTTACAACAGTTAAACATTACCTGGGGCTTAATTTAACATCAGTAGGTGGTCTGAACAAACGTAGACCAAGAACATGACCTAAATGATTACACAGATTTTTCTAAATCTAGAGATACTATTGTCTTGTACTTGTGAATAAAAATAAATAGAAAAATACGTCCATAATTGTTAATAGATGACAAATATTTTGTGTAAATATCCTTTAATGGAAAATAGAAAAATTCTTCAATCTATGTTGTTTGCAGATGAATTGATCCAAATTCTTATGCGCAAAGTTGTGAGTCATTAAAACGCTTCCTCCCCACTAAGGAGTATCTGCTCTTCTCCCACCACTCCCTCTTTCTCTCATTTCTCCCAAATCTTCATCTCATGCTACATGCCCATTGCTTCCTTGATTGAGATATGCCCCAGCCTAAACCTTCCTTAAACTCCTAACTGTCTCCTCTGACAAAGTCAGCTCCTATAACCTTATCATAATTCCCATGTTCGTTCTCCAGTCTCATACTAAACAAGCCTATCTCAATCCATGCTCTGTATTTCCCACTCTACATTCTTCCAGTAACTTGGTTCTTATTCTCCACTTCTCCCCACTCTTTCAGAGATCCTTCCTTTTCTGCATCTCCTTACCTTGAATGCTCTTGGTGATGATAACAGGTTGCTCTTTTAGCTACTCCCAAGTCTGCCCATTGATTCCTCTTTCATCTGATATCCTCTCCATGTGGTTTCTCTCCCCTATCCCTCCATGTGACTGACAATAAATAGCTCTGGCTTCTCCTCCTCCTTCCTCTTTAACTTCAGTGGCAATATCTACTTCCTTTATCTCAGCTGCATTTGCTGTTCCTGAATTACTTCAATTTCAATAGTGACAACCACTCAACTTACACTATATCTACACTACAGACCTATGATGGAATGGCCGTATTGGTGCAGCTGGGCTACCATAAGATCTCCCGTGTGGCAGCTCTATGCCAATGGGAGAGAGCTCTCCCACCGGCATAATTAAACCACCCCCAAAAAGCAGTGAGGAAAGCATCTCCCACCAACACAGCACTGTCCGCACTGACACTTCTGTCACTAAAATTTAGAAACTTAAACTCAGATTTTGTGTATACTAGCACTTTTGCCGGTAAAACTTCTGTTGGCCAGGGTGTTGAGCCTTTGACCACCACAGATTTTATTACCAAAAGCAGTGATGTGGACTATATAGGGCTTGCCTAGTGTGTGGTGTAACCAACCTGTCACAGTCATGTCTTCTAGACCTTTAATCATTTTTTTTTTCCTTTTCTCTGGGATCTCTCCAATTCATTCACATCTTCCCAAAAATGTGGCACCCAGAGCTGGATAGAATACTCCAGCTGAAACTCAATCAGATTGAAGTAGAGCAGAATAATTACTTCTCATGTCTTGCTTACAACATTCCTGCTAATACATCCCAGAATTAAATTTATTTGCCTTTTTTGCAAATGTTACGGTGTTGACTCCTATTTAGTTTATGATCCACTATGATCCCCAGATCTCTTTCCTCAGTATTTCATCCTAGGCAGTCATTTTCCATTTTACATATGGGGAAATGATTATTCCTTCCTAAGTCTAGTGATTTGCATTTGTCCTTATTGAATTTCATCCTGTTTACTTCTGATCATTTCTCCAATTTGTTGAGATCATCCTGAATTTTAATCCTATCTTCCAAAGCATTTGCACTCCCTCTCAGCTTGGTATCATCCACAAATTTTATAATTGTACACTCTATGCCATTATTTAATTCACTGATGAAGATAGTGAACAGAACTGGATATGTATTAGGTTAAAAAAGGAAGTAAAATTAATATTTTTCCATTCCCCTTAGACTTTCTTTGCCAAACAGTAATAATAATAATGTGGTAATGATTTTGAAAGTTAGCATTTTCAATCACTGTGTTCAATGTACTTTTATTATAAAAGCTACTTTTTACAGAAGTGGCAATGGAGTTAGTTGTTTTGAATATTATACAATACAAATGCTGGTGGCCAAAGTCTTCTTCCTTATCTGCATGCTGTTTGGATTTAATGGGAACTATCAATGTAACAGTGCAGAATTTGAACCTGAAAGTTTAAGGAGATAAATTATTCTAGAAAAAGTTATATGATTGTCTGCAATTCTCACAATGGCTTTTTTATAAAGCAATATTAAAACAGATGATTATCTCATCAGTCCCAAATAAGCACTTTCTTAATGACTCTGCTGAAGAATTGTCAGGCTTTGACCTGCAATGGAAAGAATGGTGCACACTTAACTATATAAAGAACATTTCATGGAAGATGTGCCCAGAAACTCATGCAATGGCAAATGAGAAGCAGCTCGAAATATGATTCCGAAGCAGTGCCTCACACCATGGAACACATGGACTCGTCCTGCCTTAAGCATTTGTTTAAGGGCAGCCTCACTGACATTCACTGATTCACCCCTGAAGCAATGAACTGGATTTCAGACTTGGACATTGACCTATAAACTGATCATTGCAAATTAAACCAATGCCATAAGAAAAAGAAGAATGTGGGTGGTCAAAAATAACAATTGTAGAAGTTGCAAATAAAATCACATAATATTCAGACAGTATGTAAATGATAATATGAATCTTACAACCAAATGAACAAAAGAACATAAGAACAGCCATACTGGGCCAGACCAACGTCCCTCTAGCCCAATATCCCATCTTCCATCAGTGGCTATATGGTTATTACATATTTATGGTCTGTGAACAAATGCAGAAAGCATGTGTGAAGAAAATGCTGATAAGTCAGTTCAACTAAAGAGTGAAGAGGAAACGCCCTTGAGATAAGATTATCTTTTAAAAAACACCTTTGTCTACAAGTATAGCTACTCTTTTCAAGTACACTGAAGAGATCCACCAAAACGCTGCATTTGAATATTCCATATTTTTTTTCTAAAGTCTTCTGATTTGGACAAACAGCCCTTGACTGGCTGAACATGTACATGCCACATTTGTAAACCGAGCTGTTATTCTAACTTATAAAGTTAATATAGGTCAGGTAAGGTGTGCTATATTTGTAAGTTACTGTGTAGGGCAGGGATCTCAAACATGTGGCCTCTAAAGCTATTTCCTGTGGTCTGCGATGTCACTGTCATTACCAATAATTGCAATATTGTTGTATGAAAAGGTTTCAGTGGTGTGGTCCTTGGGCTAATGTTCTAGTTGTCATCCAGCCTTGTACTAGTCCTCATCTGGCCCTTGTGTTGATTCAAGTTTGAGACCCCTAGTATACAGCATCTAGGGCCCAGATCCCACAAACTCTTAAGTGCATGTTCTACCTTACTACTGTGAGTAGTCCTATTGATACCAATTGTCCCACTGAAGGCAATGACAAAACTCCCACATAAATCAGAAGTGCTAGCTCATGACAGAAGAGTGAAGTGAAGGCACATACGCCAGGAAAAACTGGGATTAAATCATGTTCCAGTTCTGATTTAAAGTTCCGGCATTAGAAAACTTTAAATTGATTTTAATTCCTAGCTCTAAAAAACAGACAAATCTAATCAGTACACAGCATTAATATGGATCTTTAATAAATAGGGTACATTTGGTGAGGAGCAACAAGAGAAAGAAAAAAGAATGATTTGTAGTGTATCTGTGTCTTTCAATGGCAGTTGGGAATCTAACTCCTACAAGCCCAAAACATTTTCTGCCACTTACTGACATAAACATTTATCTACAACATGGATATAGACATTCTATATATGTCTCTGCTTGTAATGCAAGACTGAACTTTTCCTATATCCTGCTAAGCAATTTAGTTAAAAAAAAAAACCATACCAAAGTGATTAACAAAGAGATTCTAATGTCCTATTAATATTTAAAACAAACCATTACAAAGTATTCTAATTTTAAATTCTATCAGCATAAATTCCATATAAAATAGAAGGTTTTTATTGTATGATAACCTAAGTAAATTTCAGGTCATATAATCTTTTTTTCACATTAAACAAACCATAATGTGTTGGTTTTGTTCATAGACATAATTTTCAAATTATGTATACAACTGAATTGAATTGTTTCCTAGGCCTACTAGTTCTTTCAGATTTAGTTGTATGTTGCAGGGAAACAGGAATTTTCTATAACATTTTTGGACCCTACGTGTGTCTCAGTTTCTCCTACACTTTGTATTGTTGTCAAGTTGCGGGGGGGTGGGGTGGGGGGATTTGCTCTCAGGGAAGGGGGAAGGCTAACAGACATAGCTCTGAATAACACCTAGCTACCTGAGTCAGAATAAGTTATTGACAAGCACTGGCCAAGGCTGACCCCATGGCAATGGAGAATCTCAAGACAAAGACAAATCCAATCACCAGGAGATTGACCCCTAGCAATCAACAACCCAGAGATAGATGGATTTCTCTACCTCTCAGGAGAGATGCTGAACACTATCCCCTAGCTTCAGAACAAAAGACTGAGGAATTATTAGGTGGCATTGTAAGAACTGGATGCTAGAAGGAGTCAGGACTCTCACCTATGAAAAGACCAAGGAGATTAGGCTGCAGGGGGCAGGGCGCAGACAGAGCTTGCACAATGGGGTTCATTACAGCTTGCCTGGGCTCTGGGCTAACTTGAAGGGATACAGACTGTGGTTTAACTTTCATTTCTCTCTGCTAACCTAAGGATTTCCCCATGATGGATTCTTGTTCATTAATAAACCCAACTGCTCTGACAACAGTTTGAGTGCCATAGCAAAGACTTGGTGAGATGCATCTGTCTCTGAAGAAAGCATAGTTCTCTCCCAGGAGTCTATCTCAATAGTCTTGCTGAGCAAAGCTGGCTGTGTGAACCAGGCATGTTGAAGCCACAGTGATTCAGTCAAGGAGGCAGTGAGGCTGCATGGCTTACCTAGAGGAAGAGTGACTGAGCACTGGCACATTGAAGGGCTTCCTCCTACAGACTATTCCAAAGCTGAGAGTGTAGCACTGACCCTGTGGGTCTGAGACGGTGGGTTACCTGTAGTAACCATCCTTCTTCGAGATGAGCTGCTCACATGTGTTCAACTACAGGTAGCTATGTGCTGCAGTGCACAGTTGGCCAGAAAGCTTTTTGCCCTAGCCTGTCAGAGCAGAGTCAGTGGCCAATGCCCCCTCTGGCCACATCTGCAGCTATATATATGATGCTGACCCTGACCCTCCTGAGTATGTTCTTTTTGCCAACTCTGAGTAGCGGGGATGGAGGGAGGTACCTGAATGTATGTGAGCAGCCCATCCCAATGAAGGACCGTTACTACAGGTAACCCCACCGTTCTGCTTCAAGAGCTGCTCACATCATTCAGTTACAAGTGACTACTAGCTGTACCTTGGATGGTGGGCAGAGTTAATGTTTCCCCGCTGTCAGCACGGCTCTGCCCAACGCAGCAGCATCTCGTGCCTGTTGGATGATCACGTAGTGCGTCATAAAGGTATGCACTGACAACCATGTTGCTGCCCTGCAGATCTCCTGGATCGGGACCTGTCCAAGAAGGCCATTGAAGATGCCTGTGCCCTCACTGACTGCACTCTGATCCTCCCAGGGAGGAGTGTATTTGACCTTTTGTAGCAGTCTTTAATATAGCTCACTATCCAAACTGAAATACACTGAGTTGTCACTGGCTGACCTCTTTTATGTTCCACAACTGTGACAAACAACTGTGATGTCTTGAGGAATGGGCATGTATGTTCTATAAAGATCAGGAGGGATCTCCTGACTTCTAACATGTGCCATTTCGTCTCGTTCTCTGTAACCTGAGGATCCAGGAAGAACAACAGGAGACAGATGTCCTGGTTTAGGTGGAAAGGAGAGGCTGCCTTGGGGAGAAAAGCTGGGTGTGGATGAAGAAGTACCTTGTCCATAAAGAACCTTGTATATGGAGGTTCTGAGGAGAGGGCCTTCAGCTCTGATACCCATCTAGCTGAGGTTATGGCTACCAGAAAGGCGACCTTCCAGGATAGGACCAATGGAGTGCAAGAATCTAAGGGTTCATAAGGCAGTTCTGTTAAGGCATGAAGCACCACATTCAAGTCCCATTGTGGAGTAGGATCTCAGGGTTGTGGGTAGATCCTCTCAATCCCTTTCAGGAACCTGGTGGCAGTGGGGTAGGAGAAAACCGGGACCCTGTTGACCTCCTCATGTAGGGCCAAGATTGCACCCAAGCATACCGTGAGAGAGGGAGGTCAAGAGGCCCCTATCTTTAAGGTCCAGGAGGTAGTCATGTACAGACTGGACTGGGGCTGACTCTGGGGTTATCCCTCTATCCCATTTGTAGGCATAAGTCACCCTGGTGGAGGGTCTTCTGTTACCAGTCAGTACCCTCCTAACCCTCTCTGAGCAATGTCTCTCAGTCTCGCTTAGCCACACAGCCTTCAAGCTGCCAGGTGTAGCACATGGAGGTTCAGGTGACACAGGCAGCCTGCATCCTGCGTTAGCAGGTCCACCTTGTGCTGGAGCCGAAAGGGGGTGGCTATGGATAAGTCCCAGAGTGTTGAATACCAGGGCTGTCTCAGCCAGGCTGGAGCTATCAATATTATGCTTGCTTTGTTCTTCTGTATTTTCAGGAGAACCCTGGGGATCAGAGGGATTGGGGAAAATGCATACATTGGCAGGCCCCCCCCACGGGATGAGTAAGGCATCTGATATTGATCCCTTTTTCCATCCCCTGAGTGAACAGAATTGGGAACACTTCCGGTTTTGCTGTGTAGTGAATAGGTCTATATGAGGTGTGCTTGAATATGTAAGTCATTGTTTCTTCATGGAGGGACCACTTGTGGTAAGGGAGAAATCCTTGCTCAGAGAGTCTACCACGCCATTGTTTGCCCCTGGCAGGTGAGCCACAACTGGGGTAAAACTGTGTTTCAGGGCCAGTTCCCAGAGGTTGAGAGCCTCCCTGCAAAGGCCCCCCCTTGACATTTTGTATAGAACATAGCAGCTGTGTTGTCCATTAGGACCTGGACTGTTTTCCCTTTCACCATGTCCAGGAAAACCCTGCATGCCAAATGAATTGCCCTGAGTTCTTTTATATTGATTTGTAGGGAGCTGTCCTTGGGTGGCCAGGTCCCTTGTGTCGATAGAACTCCTGAAATATGGGTCTCTCAAGCCTTGTCTGAAGTGTCGGTGATGAGGATCACTGATGGATAGGAGGTTTTGAAGGGGATCCCCCCCAAGAGCAAACTAGGGGTCACGCCAGATCTCCAGTGTTGTCAGGACCTTGGGTGGGTAGAAAGCGCCTTATTTAGAGGGTGCTGGCCAGTATGAAAGACCACGGCCAGCCAGAGCTGGAAGGGTCTCATTCACAAGGGGGCCATTCTTACCCCAGACATGGAGGCCGCCATATGACCCAGGAGCTAGAGACAGCATCTGGCTGTGGTGATTGGAGCACCGTGGAGTTCCAAAATGATGGTGCAAATGGACTGATACCTTGATGGAGGCAGGGACGCCTTTCCCGTTACTTTCCCGCCTTTCCCAGAAGGGCCCCTATAACCTCTATTTTTCTCCATGGGGATGGCTTGGATTTTTCTAAGTTTACGCAGGGACCCAGCCTTTTGCACAGGCATCTGGTTAGCTTCATGCTGTGCCACACCTGGTGTCTGGACTTTCCCTTTATTAGCCAGTCATCGAGATAAGAGGTATATCCTTACACCTTGTTTTCTTAGGTGAGCTGCTATGGCCACAATGTACTTGGTGAATACCCTGGGGGCCAGGGATAGACCAAAGGGAAGTGAGGTGACCTGGAAGTGTCCACCCCCCCCACCGCTAAGCGGAGGAATCTTCTGTGCTCATGTCCTATCGCTATGTGAAAGCAAGCATCCCTGAGGGCCGCAAACCAGTCCCTGGGTCTAAGGCTGGGATAAATTTCTGAGAGGGAAACCATACAGAACTTTATTTTCCTTAAATGTCTGTTTAAGGCTCTGAGGTCCAGGATTGGTCTCAAGTCCCCGTTTGAATTGGGAACCAGAAAATTATAGGAGTAGAACCCTTTTGCTCATTCTTTTTTGAGGACTCTTTCTTTTGCCCCTAGGGAATCCAGAAGTTTTTTGCATTCCTTCCGTAGCAGCAGCTCATGAGATTGGTCCCCGAGTCTTGAGTGAGGGGGTGGTTTTCTGTCCAGGGGTTTGGATTTGAACTGGATGGCATATCCCCTGGATACTGTGTCAAGCATCCAGTGGTCTGATGTGATGGTGGCTCACTGATGTAAAAATGGGCACAGTCTGTCTCTGAAGGGTTGGGGCTGGCAGATGGGAGTGGCGTGACCCTCCGCCAAGTAATCAAGATCTCTGCTTCTGATTGGCAGAGCGGGAGCTGCCATCTCCCTGGCAGGACATCTGGGAGGATGGTTGAGGCCTAGAGCCTCTCCCTCCCTGGCCTCTGTCTCTATCAGGGGCTCTCCATACTGGCGCTGAGGTTGCGAGTAGGACCTCTTGCACAACCCCTGGTGTTGTTGATGCTGTTGCTGTTGTTGGGGCTGCTGCTGGGTCTGCTGTGGCCTGAAGGAATGCCTGCCCACCTGGGGCATATACATGCCTAAGACTTGGGGGTGGCCCTAGAGTTGTTCATACCAGATAGCCTGGAATCCATAGATTCCACACATGGCATCTGCCCTTTGAAGGGGAGATCTTGTATGGCCTGCTGCATTTGGGGCACAGGCCAGACCCTTGTAGCCAGGCAGCCCTCCTCATAGCAACAGCTGAGGCCAGACCCCAGCTAGCCATATCTGAGGCAACCCAGGAGGTCATGAGGGTATCATGCGAGGTCAGATTGCCCTCCTCCATCAAGGTTTCATAGTTCCTGAGGTGCTCTCGAGGGACTAAATCTTGAAACCTATCCATGGACTTCCATACATTAAAATTGCAGTGCCTGATAAGCACCTGGTGATTGGTGATACAGATTTGCAGAGCTGAGGTGGAGTAAACCTTCCTCCCAAAGAGTTCCAGTCTTTAACCTCTTTGTTTTTTGGGGTGGAGGTTAGCTGTCCCTTTCTCTCCTTTTGGTTGACAGCATCAATCACTAGGGACCCAGGTGTGGGGTGATTAAAGAGGAACGCAAACTTCTTAGGTGGGATGTGATATCTGCGCTCAGCGGTTTTGGCGACTGGCGGTATGGATGACGAAGACTGCCAGCCTGCCTTGGCAATTTTGTGTACCCCCTCGTGAAGTGGCACTGAGATTCTGGCTGGGGGAGCTGCACCACCCACATCAAAGATGGGTCGAAGTCCTCCCTGATGACCTCTATCTCCAGGTTTAAGTTCACTGCCATATGGCGTAGGAGGTCTTGGTGGGCGCGAGGGTCATCCCTATAAGTCAAGGGTCTAGCGTATGCAGCTTCATTTGGGGCAGAGGACAAAAGGACCCTTGATCTACTGTGCCAAGGTCTGTTCGTGCCGGGGTCAAATTCTTCCTCAGAAACCCCAGGGGAGTGAGAGGGTTTAGAGGAAAAAGGTCTGGAAGAGCCTGGTATTCTGGGCTCATCCTTTGATGGTCAGTCCATCCATTGGCTGGACTACTCTATGAACAAATGCGGTGCTGATTCTCAACACATTGAGGAACAGCCTCTACTGGACTGCCAAACTGTGCTGAGCCAGCTGCGCGATTGGTTCTCGCCCCTAGTCAGCACTGGACAGGCAGAATGGGCTGAGATCAGTGTTGAGGTGGCTGGCACCAAGGAGCCGGTATGGGGGTGCCCGCTTCGAGGAGGTGTTGGTGACCGCTAATGATGATGTTTTCCTGCTGGCTTCACGGGTGCCAGGGTCGGTGCCAGAGATAAATGAGAGCATCGGTGCTGTGGTTCAGCACCAAAGGCGTCGGGAGACAGACCTGGACCTTTCACATCTGGAGTCTCATAAGCAAGGGACGGATCGCTCTTGGGAGTTTTTTGGGGAGAAGGTTGGGTACTCCCCTTCCTCCTCATGTTCAGGTTCAGAATGTCCAGGGCATGACCCCAGTGCCAGAGTGGCCTTTAATGGAGTGGATGGGCTTTTACTCCATCTCTATGCCAGTGACAGACCATGCTCCGAGGTTCCCCATGCCTTCAATAAGAAGGCAGGCTTGCCCTTAGGCTTGGTGGGCTTGGGAGCCATGGGATTTGGCAATTGGAGGAGGGCTTTCACTGCCTCAAAGGTCTCCGGCATCAACGGCACAGGTAACTGCTCCAGACCTTTCCCCCAGGAAGGGGGTGGTAGTGGGGAGCTTGGGTGGCACCAGCACGTCGGTGCCGAGTCCAACCCCGAGTGCAGTTTCTTTGGCTCCACTCGGGAGTGTCACTGAGGAGGCTCCAATGCCAACTTGACATGCAATGCCAATGGTTCCTTAGGTGCCCCACATGCGCTGGGTGCTGGCTGCAGTGCCTGCTCCAAAGCCATAGTATGTAGCCTTTGCTCTCTGTTCTTCTGGGTCCTGTCTTTGAAAGAGCGACAGACAGAGCATTTAGCAGCCCAGTGGGTCTCAGCCAGACATTTTGGGCACTTCTCGTGAGGATCACTCAGCCCAAAGGCCTTGCTGCACCCAGCGCAGGATCTGAAGCCGGGCACGGTAAGCTGCAGATAAAAGCAATGTTTGGGCTCTGGTTATTGAGTGGACTCAGTGGAAACACTGGATCATGGCGGGACGACATCCACAAAGAGATCTTCTAATTTGAATGGCTGGTTCACAAACGGATGGTATAGACTGGTGCTTGCACGATTGCAAGAGTGGGCTGTTCTGGTACCATTGCTGAGGGCAGAAAGGAGGAACTGAGGAGGGTCAGGGTCAGAGTCATATATACAGCTGCCATCGCGGCCAGAGGGGGCATTGGCCACTGACCCTGCTCTGAGAGACTAGGGCAAAAAGCTTTCCGGACAACCATGCACTGCGGCATGTAGACACTGGTACCTGAATGATGTAAGCAGCACTTGAAAGAAGAATATATGCTTCCATCCCATGCAAAGACTTTCATTTAGTATTCTACAGTCCAAAAAACTATGCCATGATAAAAGTCTGGGCTGTATTATCTTTGAGTGATTATTAAATTAGCATCACATTGGCACTTTTTAAAAAAAATCTAATTACAATGTGATAGCTTGATTCAAAATACTTACAATGTCAAGCGTTCCCAAATGAAAATATTCAATCATAGTGGATCAATTTGCAGACAAGTAATTACTGCTTGGAACAAACTATACTCTTAATTAATTCTAAAAACATGTTAGTGTATACAAAATATGGCTATGACTGAGTACAGATCAACAGACTTGATGGCCATAAACATTATTCAAATCTTAGAAAGTGGAATATTAAGAATTCTGAAAACATTATTAATAGAAAGACAACAATATTTATTTCACCTCATTTCAACTATTATATTAATTATTAATTGACTTATTTTAATATTATTTATTTATTATTATTATAGTTCTTTTGGACGTACTTTCTTACAGCTGTTTTTCCACAAGAGTGTCACTTAGCAGACAACTAGTTAATTTCAGCAAATGAAATGTTCTGTTAACAGAATGGCTGTTTATTTTCTACATTTCTGTAAAAAGCTTTCAAACATCAATTCCTTCATACATCTGTGCCTTTCATCATTGTTTTCTTTCAGCGTAATCATTCATAACATGAGAAATTTCCAGCGGGGCAGCTGTGTTAGTCTGTATGCAGCAAAAACAACGAGAGTCCTGTGGCACCTTATAGACTAAGAGATTTCTTCAGGCATAAGCTTTCGTGGGCTTCAACCCACTTAGTCAGATGCATAATGTGAAAGTCATTGTATTTTGTAATATTATGCAGCCAGATGGGTGGGCTTTTTTCCCTGTATTTATTGACCTGAAGAAGGAAATATCGGTATTATGCCAGCTCAAGGGCCAAGTCTACTAATGAATATTGATGTGAACCATTGCTTTTGAAAGGACTATGTCCATGAAAATGAAATGAAATCAAATCAAATCATATCATAGCGCTGGAAGGGACCCCATGAGATCATCGAGTCCAACCCCCTGGGAATTCTTATGAAAGTGCAAAAATTACCTTTGTTTTATCAATACCAACTTGGTTCTTTTCACTTACCCAGTTAAGAAAAATAATTGTGGACCGGGATCTGAACTTGCATCACCCAGATTGTTTTCTCAAAAAGCAAACAAAGGCAGAAAATGTCCTCATCTTTTGAACACATTTAGATGCAAAAAGTGAAAGGTTCTTAAAACTGACTAGAAAATATTTTAGAACACAGTTTTCCAATTACATTATTAAATTATTATTTGCTGAGCACTGGCAAAGTGCTCAGGGCCAGGTTTACAAAGATATTTAGGTGCCTGTATCAGTGTCTAATGGGTTTTAAAAAGAAGTTCTGTGAATTAGGTGCCTTACACCAAACTCACTTTCAACCATACCTAGGTTCCTTTGTCAATTCCATTAGGCACCTATCTATACCTTTAAGCACCCTGAATACCTTTGAAAATCTGGCCCCGGGTGTTTAACACTACAAGAAATAGACAAAGAGATACTTCCAATCACACTTCCACAGTAACTCAGTTCACAGTAACGGCTGTTATTCTGGATATACACTGGTTTAACCAAGCACAGGACTGGGCCCATTTTAAATGAAATTCCTAGTCCTGGCATGTTCACTTTTGGAGGAACCAAGGAAGCAGGGGTTAAAGTATAATTTGAAGGGCCCCGGAACCCACCTAAATTTCCATGCCCCTCTCAGCAGGTGCAGGGGCCCCCCTCACATACCTCAGCTACTGCCCTAATATCCATTCCCATGTCTCCAAAATCCACCCAGCCCCCAATACCCACCCTAAAATCCACCCCAGCCCCCAATACCCAGCCCCAGCCCCCAAAATTCAGTCCCTTGTCCAAGATTCCCCAGGCCCCAATACACACCCCCAAAATCCACCCTCTGCCCCCAATGCCAAGCCCCTGTCCAAAATATGCACCAAGCCCCCAATACCCACCCCCAAAATCCACCCCCAGCCCCCCAATACCCAGCCCCCAATATCCATTCCCCTGTCCCCAGTATTCCCCCAGCCCCAGTCCCCAAAATCAAACCCTGTGTCACAATACCCACCCCCAATGTGAGCTAGGCCATCCCAGCATTTACCAGCAGCCATGCGCTGGGCCAGGAGACAATCCCTCCTGCAGGCTGCTCTTGGAGGCTTCTGCACAACCCTCCTCTGCCTGCCACAACACAGCAGAACGGCATTTCAGGGCCTGCTGTTTTTAGGGGCTCAGCATTCAGGCCCCTAAAAATAAAAAATGGAACCAGAGCGCTGCATTCCAGGGCCCACCAATTTTAAATGGTGGGCCCCAGAATGCAGCATTCCAGCTCCATTTTCTATTTTTAAGGGGCCCAGAAAGCTGAGCCCCTAAAAAAAGTGGGCCGCACAACAATGTTCTGCCGTGTTCCAGCTTACTTTAGCCCCTGCAAGGAAGGGTGACATAGAGCTGACTATTTTGTTTCTACAGTAGGCGACCTGTCCCCGTGTGGAGTTTCCCCCATCCCAAAATCCACAATAATGTTCTGGCAAGTATTTCTCAGCTTACAGTACAATGGTGCACAGATGGGGTCAGTCTTGACTCCATTAAAGTCAATGGCAACTCACACTGACATCAGTGGGTCAGGATTTTACCTGTTCTTGCAGGCAGAAGCAACTGGTGAGCTACCAATGAGCAAAGATTTAGCATCCTACAGTGTAGGACAATGATTCTAAATAAAGATATTACAGCAAAAAGAGGTATATCATTAAAACATCTTGCCTGCTTTGTAAGTTTAATAGATTCAAAGTATTAAAAGATACAAAGATCTTTCTTTATTTTTAATATGATATGCTTTTGTGATACTAAACTAAGAGATACAAGGAAAACATCATTTTGTCTGGGTCAGATAGGTCTACAAAGTATGCCATATATCTACAATATGATCACTTGAGAAGTGTGATAGACCAGCACCACTCAGACAAACCCTGAATTGCAAGAGACAGAAAATTCCATTGGACCAGTTTGCAGCTGCCATCTTGGCTGCCTCCTCCTAAGAACAGGATTCAATTAGCTTGCTCTAAAGCTTTTGTTTTCTATTATGTAAGGACTTGCTTCTCATAGTGGTCATTCTCATAGAAATCTTTCCCCCTGTATTGTTTAAATATGAGCCTATGGTTCAATCCAGAATTTATGACATATCTTACGTCACCAAAATGCTGTTTGAACTGTCAGAGATGTTCAGTACACTTTAAGGAATAAGAAATGGGGAAGACCTAGAGCACTGGCCAAGTGGAAGAAGATGCCACTAGCAGCATCCACTGGAAAGATTCTACCTTCCAGCTGCTGCTGCTACAGAGGACCAGCGTCAGAGCTGAGGAATAGATACTCTTCTTAAACAGACCAGCAATGGACTCTGTGGTCATTTCTAAAGAAGAAGTGGCTGGTCAGCCTGGATGTCACATGATGACTGATCTTTGTATAAATAATGGGTGTGTGGCTATTCTGCCATGAGAAGTGAAGTGAATTTCTAGCAAAATTCTTTTTTGAGTTTAGGGAATAACTAAATATTTAAGATGGTTTTGATTCTTATTGTACCTGAACCACTTCATCCATTCCACAATTAATGTTGTGCTGTTCTCTCTTCCTCCTTATTCTGTCCATGCAATGATTACTATAGAATTCTTCCATTACACCTCCTCCCACCACCATACTGGCTTACTGGAGCATTAAGGATGTTCTTTAAGTT
Source organism: Podocnemis expansa (assembly GCA_007922195.1). NCBI lineage: Eukaryota > Metazoa > Chordata > Testudines > Podocnemididae > Podocnemis > Podocnemis expansa. The sequence goes on from ML681966.1 coordinate 78,251,506, forward strand.
TCTCCATGCCTGAGTTCCTTTGCCAGTGTAACCATGCTTTACACCATGGAGGACCTTGGCTAGCACCTGATTAGAACTTGCCATGTTCCTTCATAATATCTTGAAAAGGTACTGCAATGTTATGAGACACTCATTCAAGACTGAGGATCAAACCAAGTTCTTACATTAATCAGGACAGCCTACTAGCCCATCCCAGCCACACCAAATTTTCAACAGAAATATCTGAAGCTCATAAAGGTAAATATTTTCTTGCTGCCAGTTTCAGGTTCATTGCTACATAGCCAAGATTTTCCCCCTTATCTTAGTGAGTTTGCTTTTCAAGACGAAGAAGAATGTGATTGTATTTACATTAAATACTTTTGTCAACAAATTACATTTTGGCTCCCTTCATGTTATTTGAAAACAAAAGTGAAAAGTAAATATTTTTAATCATTTATGATACAAAACTGCAGTTTTGTATGCTTTCTGTTGATCAGGGCCAGTCTCCTTAGCAGCAGAAATCCCTATCACCTAAAGAAAACCTGACAGATTATAAAGATCTAAAGGGGTAGCTATGTTAGTCTAGTTCAGTAAAACAAACAAGGAGTCCTGTGGCACTTAAAGACCAACAGATTTATTTATTGCATGAGCTTTTGTGGGAGAAAATCCCACTTTCTCGGATGCACTGAAGATGGGAAACATGAATAAATGGCTAGTCCCTCAATAGTGATCACTGTGGGTCAGTGGGTTCCATGGCCCACTCATTACCTCCAACTGTGCTTTGAGAAAACTCATGGTGCTGAACTACTACTAACAGGCAAGACTAATGATGAACACTGCCCAAAACAAATCTTAAAAACTTCCTATAACTCTGCTCGATGGCCACATGGAAGTAGGCATTCTTCAAGTCAAGGGAAGAGTATCAGCATTCAAGATCTAGAGAAGGAATAACAGAGGAAAGAGTGACTGTAAAATTTCATCTTCTTTATGTATGTGTCTAGATTTTTGCAGGTCCAAAATAGGTGCGAGACCCCTCTTTCAATAACAGTAGAATCCCTTCCAGTGATAATGACAAGGAACATCTTCTGTGGGGCTCCAGTTGTAAAAGTTACTGTACCTCTTGGATAAGAAAAGCCTTATGTGAACAGCTTCATCAAAAGAGATTGAGATGGGATTGGTGCCAAAGAGGGATGGAAGCAAACTTTTGGGTATACCCAAGTTCCACAGTGCATAAAACCCAGAACTCAGTTGTAGTAAAGGTCCAAAATCCTAGGAAATGAGACAACTTACTGACCCAAGGGAAAGGTGGAAACATTTAATTTTTACAGTGGTATGCTCTCCTTAACAAAGAAGTAAACAGACTGTTTAGGAAGATCCTGCCTTGAGAAAGTTGAAGCAGAAGGAAGAAGTAGAAAGAGATGGTGTTCTCATGTGGGATTTTTGACATCTTTTACCTTGTCTATACTGGCACCAGCATGTTGGGTACCTGGAGCTATGCACCACAGTCAAAGCAGACTGCATGAACACTGTGGTGTGCAGCTGCAAAAGTCTTGGGCATAGGAAGACAGCTGGGAGAGTTTTCAGCAGCTCTCTGATGCTAGAGCACTTCACTCTGGCAAGACAGGCTTCTAGCAAGGGCAAGAAGCAAAGAAAATCTCCAGCAGTGGGAAACTATTGGGAGTCTTTCCCCAATGCCAGAACTACCAGTGCTGTCAGAACCTTTCAATGCAGCAGAGAAACATCTGCCAGATTTTGGAGAATTTTCATGCCACAGGGAGCTGCCAGAGTCTTTCCTCACTACAAGGAAAGGCTCCAGCAGTGAAGAGATGTCAGAATTTTCTCTAATGCCTCTCCCCAGCCAGAGTCTCTCTGCTGTTGGAAGCCTTCCCTGTGCTGTAAAAATAAGTAATGTAAAGATGGGCCTGGCCTGTGCATGTAGAGAGCCCTGTAAGGGATATACTCTGAAGTCTGAGATGTCTTTACTCGCCTACACAATGTGTCTGTCTATGCAGCTATTTATATCTATGATAGGGGAGCACACAAACTATATAATAAAGATCTTCTATTGTCTTTTGCATGTCTAGGGGAAAATTTGATGACAATAGCCAAGGGAATCAGTGCACAATGACTGCATATGCCATCACCACAGCTACATAATTAGCTCCATCTATGGCTGCTTGAAGGGTGGTCCTAGCAAAGGGTTAGTTACTTGCCTGTAACTACTGTTCTTCGAGATACGCTGCTCACTTCCATTCCACTTTGGGTTTGTATGCACCAGCATGCTCAGTCACCGGAAACTTTTCTCTTAGCCCACTCTGTGGGACCAGTGGTGGAGCCCCCTGGAGTGGCGCACATACCACCCCAGTTAACTACCCCCGCTGGTCCGGCAGGCGTCAGTCCCTTCTTTCCGCAACTCCGAAAGTGGGGACAGCGGGCAGGTGTGGAATCATAGAATCATAGGGTTGGAAAGGACCTCATAGGTCGTCTAGTCCAACCCCCTGCCAGAGGCAGGAGCACTCCCGCTAAACCATCCCAGTCATGGTTTTGTCCAGCCAGGCCTTAAACACCTCCAAAGATGGAGATTTCACCACCTCCCTCGGCAGCTGATTCCAATGCTTCACCACTCTCCTAGTAAAAAAGTTTTTTCTAATATCCAGCCTCGACCTCCCTAACCACAGCTTGAGACCATTGTTCCTCGTTCTGTCCTCTGTTACTACCGAGAAGAGTCAAGCTCCATCTTCCTTGGAGTATCCCTTCAAGTAGTTGAAGGCTGCTATCAAATCCCTCCTCAATCTTCTCTTCTGCAGACTAAATAAGCCTAATGCTTTCCGTCTTTCCCCATAGGGCTTGTGCTCCAGCCCTTTAATCATTTTGGTTGCCCTCTGCTGGAATGGAAGTGAGCAAAGCATCTCGAAGAACAGTAGTTACAGGCAAGTAACTAATCCTTTCTTCTTCGAGCAGCTGCCCACATACATTCCACTTTGGGTAGATTACAAGCCTTGCCTCAGATGGTGGGTGGAGTTAAGAGAGAGACCACACTGAAGGACAGCTCTGCCAAAGGCTGCGTCATCCCTAGCCTGTTGCATTATTGCGTAATGGGAGTTAAAGGTATAGACTGATGCCCATGTTGCTGCACGACAGATGTCCCAGACCGGGACTCCTGCCAGGAAGGCTGTCGATGAGGCTTGAGCCCTGGTTGAACGGGCCCGCACCCCCCCGGGTAATGGGACGTGTGCCAATTGGTAACACGTTTTTATACAGGCTGCAATCCAAAATGATATTGTCTGGGAGGAAACTGGGTTCCCATTTACTCGGTCCGCTTCCGCTACGAAGAGCTGCATAGACCTCCTGAGGGGCTTTGTCCTCTGAATGTAGAAAGCCAGAGCTCTTCTGACATCCAGAGTATGTGACCTCCTCTGCTCATTCGATGAGTGTGGCTTAGGGCAGAATACTGGGAGGAATATATCCTGATTGAGGTGGAAGTCCGAAACCACCTTCGGGAGGAACGCTGGATGGGGTTTGAGCCGTACCTTATCCTTAAAAAAGACAGTGTAAGGGGGCTCTGAGGAGAAAGCCTTCAATTCTGAGACCCTCCTTGTGGAGGTTATAGCCACCAAAAACGCTACCTTGTGTGATAAAGACAACAATGGGCAGGTAGCCAACGGTTCGAATGGTGGCCCTGTCAACCTTTGGAGGACCAAATTCAGATCCCATTGGGGAGAGGGTGGCCGCGTCGAGGGAAAAACCCACTCTAACCCTTTTAAAAACCTCCCCACCAGAGGGTGAGAGAAAACAGATCGACCTGCCACAGGAACATGGGCTGCCAAGATTGCTGCCAGGTGGACCTTTAACAAGGCTTGCATAAGGCCACAGTGTTTTAGTTCTAATAAATAGTCCAGGATGTCTGGAATAGGTGTGACTCATGGGTCCAGATCCCTGGTTTGGGCCCATCTGTGAAAGCGCAACCATTTGGCACTGTACATCGCGCGGGTCGAGGCTTTCCTGCTGCTTATCAGGATGTGTCTCGCCTGGGCCAAACATGCGAATTCTTCCGCAGTTAACCAGAGAGTCTACACGCTGTCAGGTGGAGTGATTTCAGGTTGGGGTGAAGAAGCCGGCCCCAGTCCTGAGTCAATAGATCGGGTCACAATGGGAGTTCCCAGGCTGGGGCTATCGCTAGATCCCTCAGCATGTGGTACCAATCCTGTCAAGGCCAGGTGGGGGCGATCATGATCACCTGGGCCCTGTCCCTCTTTATCTTTAGCAGTACCCTGTGCAGCAGTGGGAACGGAAGGAAGGTGTACATCAGTGGTTCCCCCCATGGCAGTAGAAAGCCATCTGGGAGGGAGCCCGCTTCCCACCCCCCGCAGGGAGCAAAATTGGTGGCACTTCCGATTTTCTCGAGTGGCAAATAAATCAATTAGGGGAGACCCCCAACTGCAGAAAATCGGGCCCAGAACTCCTGGGTGTAGAGACCATTCGTACTGGGAGTTGAAGTGTCTGCTGAGGTGATCCGCCCTGTTGTTCCTCACCCCCGCTAGGTGAGAAGCTACAATGTGAAATTTGCAGTTTACCGCTAGGTCCCAAAGCCGTGTGGCCTCACGGCACAGTACCGACGAGCGAGCGACCCCTTGGCAGTTCACATAATACATGGCCGCCAAATTGTCCATCAGGACCTGAACCGAGCGACCCCACAACTGTGCCTGAAAGATCTTGCAAGTGAGTCTGATAGCCCTTAATTCCTTTACATTGATGTGGAGAAGTTTCTCCACAGCTGACCACCTGCCTTGTGTGCTGATGCCTATGCTGAGGTGTGCGCCCCAGCCGAAGTCCGAGGCATCCATGATTAATGTCACCGAGGGAGCCTCTATGCCAAATTGTACTCCCTTCAACACAAACTGGGGGCTTTGCCACCATTCTAGCTGTAATAGGACTCTGCATCCCACTGTCACTATTTTGTCTAAAGAATGTTTCCTGGGGCAGAATACCGATCAAAACCACTCTTGAAAAGGCCTAAGCCTGAGGCGGGCCAGGGGAACTACACTGGTGGATGCTGCCATGTGACCCAAGAGTCCGAGGCAGTGTCTGGCCGTGGTGGTTGGATTTCATTTTAGATCTGAGATTATGTTTGACATGGCCTCGAACCTGGTCCTTGGGAAGAAGGCTCTGGCTCGAGTCAAGTCTAAAACTGCCTCTATGAACTCTATCCTTTGGACTGGGCACAACTGAGACTTCTGCTCATTGATGATGAGGCCCAGACGGTTGCACAATGACCAGACCGTTCGGAGACCGGCTCGAACCTGTTTCCTCGATTGGCCCCGAATCAGCCAGTCGTTGAGGTAAGGGAAAATATGGATGCCCTCCTGCCATAGGTAGGCCGCAACAACTGCAACACATTTTGTAAGCACTCTCGGAGCTAAAGAAAGGCCGAAGGAAGGGGATGTGAACTGCAGGTGCTGGTACCCCCTCACAAAACGCAGAAACTGTCTGTGTTGGGGCTTGATTGCTACGTGTAAGTACGCATCCTGTAAGTCAAGAGCAGCAAACCAGTCCCCAGGATCCAAGGAAGGAATGATTTGTTTGAGGGTCACCATTCTGAACTTTAACTTTGTCAGGAACCTGTTTAGCCCACATAAGTCGAGAATGGGCCTTAACCCCCCGTTTGACTTGGGGATCAGAAAGTAATGAGAGTAAAACCCCTTTCCTTCCTGTCCTCACGGAACCTCTTCCACCGCACCTAGTGTGAGGAGCTTGTCTACGCTTCTAGGTGCAGACGTTGTTTGTGAGAAGTGTCCCTGAAGAGGGACTGGGGAGGGGGAGGATGGTTGGGGGGCCTGGCACAGAACTGCAGCAAGTAGCCATCTCGCACTGTTCTCAGGACCCAACGGTCCGTAGTGATGGAGGCCCACTGGGAGTAGAATGGGAATAATGTGTTTAGGAACGGAGGATCCTGGAATTGAGTAGTTGGTTCGTTGTCCTCTTGTGTCTCGTCAAAACTGCCGCATCTGGTTGGTGGAACGACTATGGTTGGGTCAAGACGGCCTGCTCAGGGAGGCATTAGGCCTACTCCGAGAAGCCCTGCCCCTATTCCTGTCCCTCTGCCTAGGCCAACTGGTAAAGGGCTGTCTCGGCTGAGAAGGGACCTGAGGGAACTGCTGTCTGAAGGGGCGACGGGATGGCGTCGGAGAGACTAAACCCAATGAGCGGAGAGTTGCAGTTGAGTCCTTTAATCCATGGAGCTTGGCGTCTGTCTGGTCTGAGAAAAGTGAAGTACCTTCAAAGGGCAAGTCCTGGATCGATTGCTGAACCAGGGGAGGTAGGCCCGAGGCTTGTAACCACGCTGTCCTGCGTAGTGTAACTGCAGAAGCAATGGTCCTGCCTGCTGAATCAGCCGTGTCCCACGCCGCCTGCGATGCTGCCCTAGCTACCACCAGGCCTTCTTCCAGAATGGTATTAAAATTGAGGTGGTGGTCCGATGGAAGGAACTGAGCAAAGCGTTTCAGGGAGTCCCAGAGATTGTAAATATATCTCCCCAGGAGGGCTTGGTGATTTGCTACCTGAAGCTGCAGCATTGCTGTTGAGTAAAACTTTTTCCCTAATGTATCAAGGGTCTTTGCCTCCTTGCCTTTTGGGTGGAAGCTGGTTGGCCCTGACGCTCCTGCTGATTTGCAGCATCCACCACCAGGGATGAGGGGATGGAATGCACATACAAATACTGACAAGTGGTGGCTGGCACATAGTATTTCTTCTCAGTGCCTTTTGAAGTGGGGGCCACTGAGGAAGGCATTTGCCAAATTGATCAGACAATTTGCAGGACCCCTTCATGGATGGGAAGGGCTAATCTGGTAGATGTTGTGACTGAAAACACATTAAAAAGTGAATCTGAAGATTCCTTCACTTCCTCTACTTCCAAGCCCAGGTTGGATGTTAATCTGTGGAGAAGGTCCTGATATGCTTTGAAGTCATCCAGAGGTGAGGAGGGGATACCGTGTGACTCCCCATCCGACGAAGCTGAGGGGGAGCGGCACATCGTGGTGGGAGAGGGCTGGTATTCTGACCGTTCCCTAGTGTCTCCCGACACTGATCTCTGGTCTATGGTGCCGTCAGCTCTTGGGCTACAGTGTGGCTGGGCATCCTGTGTCATCACCCAGGGGGTCCAACAGGGCCAATTAGCCGGCCACCCCTGGGGAGGTGGCCCCATCACTGATGGTTGGATCGAGCCTGAGGCTGGCCTGCTCTGGGAGTACACTTGTCCCCGAGGTGAGCCCTTCGAAGTCGAGGGTGACCGTAAGTAGGAGGAGGATGGGGAGGAGGAACTGGAGGAAATCCACCTCCGTCGTCGAGGTCTTTTGGTCCAGTGTTGTCCCTGGGGGGAGGGGTAGTTGGGGAACGGTGCCCCGAATCCCAGTGCCGCAGTGCCAGTGAGGTAGAAAGGGGCGGGGAATGTACCCTTTTCTCTCTGGGTGCCCCCGACCTGTGGTGCCTCTCATGCGAACGCCTGGCTGTTCGCGTGCGGTCTACAGCCGGGGGCTGAGTTGGAGCTGGTGCAGAGTGCTCTGTGGGAGGCAACTCTCTGCCTTGCTGCTGGGAATCTTGGGGCGCTATCAGCCCTGGCGCTGGGGGTGGGGCAGTGTGCAGCACCGCGTCGCGCTACGCCGGGGAATTCACAGCAGGTTTCCCCCATGATGGTGGGCGGGAGGAAAGCGTGGCAGCCCGTGGTGGAGAAGGCAAGGCTGACAGAGCTCTTACCACCTCATACGCCTCCGGTGTCAAGGGGGCTGGAGTCGAAGCTGATGCCGATCTGCCCGGGGTCAAGAGAGAGCCTCTGCCCTCCAGGCTAGAGCGCTCCTGACCCACACGGGCGACTTTATGACCGCCGGTGTGGCTGGTGCAGAACGTGCCCCCTGAGCCTGCCCCAAAGCTGCTATTACCACTGCCATTGGGCTTGTACGAGAGGAAGGGCACGGGGGCTCGACCGCTGGACTCAGCGCAGACTCCATTAGGAGGGCTTTTAGGCGTATATCTCTGTCCTTTTTAGTTAGCAGCTTAAAAGCCTTACAGATCTTACAATGCTGCGGGTGGTGTGCCTCTCTAAGACACTTCAGACAGTGATCATGCAGATCACTGACTGAAAATGCCTTGCAGCAAGCGGTACAAGGCTTAAACCCTGGGGAGCGGGGCATAGCCCCTGAGGGAAAAGCAAAATCATGCAGGGAAGACTTAATCCACTAGTAGTAGTTTCCAGTGACTGTCCACCAATGGCGGAAAGAAGGAAACTGACGCCTGCCAGACCAGCAGGGGTAGTTAACTGGGATGGTATGCACGCCACTCCAGGGGGCTCCACCGCTGGTCCTGCAGAGCTGGCTAAGAGAAAAGTTTCCGGTGACTGGGCACGCTGGCATGTACAAACCCAAAGTGTCATGTATGTGAGCAGCTGCTCGAAGAAGAACCAGTCTACCTTCAGGAACCATGGCCTGAAATGCCTGCCTAGCATCCTTCAGCAATCTGTCACAAAATTTTGACATATTGTCTTGGAAGGAATAATCGTATCTGGCCAAGAGAACCTGTTTGTTTATGATCCTGAACTATAATCCAGATGTCAAATATTTTTTTCTTCCAAAATGATTAAGGTTTTTAGAGACTTTATCTTTTTGAGTGGATTTAGCATGACCCTGGCAACATTTCATTAACCACAAGCATTACCAATGACCCTGGAATAGAGCACAAAAAAAAAAGTATTCATAACTTTGGGATGATAACTGATGCCTCTTGTTCGTTCTTTTGGCAATTGGACACAGAGAAGCTGGTGTCTCCCATAAGAACCTTGTAGGCTCTAATAAGATGGCTTTGTTAGTTGGTAAGTCAAGGTATGCAAGATTTCCACTAATTCTCCTGTAGAATGTGTAAACCCAAAGAGCTAGCCAGTATACAAAGAGAGCTAGGCACGCTCAGTAACAAATAATGGTATGTCTTATAATTGTACTGGATAGGGAACAATACCTTTAACACTGTTGCCTCCTCAGGGGACAGGGGGCTGAGTTATTCAGCAAATGTTCAATAGGAATACCTTGAATAGAAGGATGCTGTAAGGCTGAGCCAGCAGGGCCAGGTTCAAGCTGAGAGTACTCAAACCTGAGAGGCCTCAGCAGAGATTAGCACAATCAGCATCCAAACAAGGAGTCCTGTGGCACTTAAAGACTAACAGGCTGCCCCCTTTGAAACCAGCATTCAGAATCTGATGTTGCCTCTGAGATGACCTAAACAAACAAGAAACTGGAGATAAATGTGAAATGGGAGGCATACCCCATGGACTCCAGTGAGGCCACTAGTAAGGAATAAGAGTTCCAATTAGAAGTGTCCTATGGCTCTCTGTCTTTAGACTGACACCTGTGGGAGTGCTGGTGCTGAGATATCAATCTGGGCCCCCTGTAATAAGATTGGGATACATATGAATCCACCTCCAACTCCAAAGAAGAATTGGAAGACATGGCTGTGGTGGTGCAGTACCACGCTGAGCAGATAACCGGGATCTATGAACAGAAGTGTTCAATACTGGGAGTCCCACTGGCTTACCTCTTGAGGGTACCAGATAGCTAAGCTATGGTCGCTCACCATCGGTACAGTGGTCTGATGCACAGAATGAGTGGAATACCACCACCGATGTAGACAGTAGCAGAGCTCACAAAGAGGTTGCATTGATAATGCTAGGTTCTAGAATAGACCAGAGTATCAAGAGGCAAAACAAGTTTCCAGCTACAGTATTGAGAGACCCATGTATTCAGACATCTGCGGTATAGGTAAATTAGGAGGTGCAATCAATTCAGTCAACTTCGACAGCACTGGGGCCAGTGCCAGAGTCAATGACTCTATCTGATGGGTCAAGGCAACAGGGAATGCCTAGATGGAGCTTACACTTTGCCTCCAGTATCTACATTCCTTCTTGTGAGTCTTGCCAGAGACTTCGATCGGCTGGAAGAGGAACACCTTTGAGTTTTAGAGGCACACAGGTCTTCAATTCCTTCAGCCTTTTATATGGTACCAGGGAAAGGAAATAGTGCACCCTTTCTGGAATATCTTTTTCGGCAGAAATTGCAATATGCAAAGGACAGTTTGGAGTTTCTTTGGCACATACCCAGCAATGGGGTTCCAAGAGAGGATTCAAGGCAGCTTCCACTGGAACATAACAAAGTCTCACCTCCTTGCCCTTCTTAGTCCTCGGTGTAGAAACCTGAAAATCAGGCACCTATCCCAAAACAGCCCTCATCCAGAAACACGAGGAATCAAGAATGAGGGTCACTGACTGGTACGAATTATGGTAAAAACAACTCTGACTTTGCAGCACTGCATGCCCACACCTGAAGTTGAACTGACATGTAAATTACACAGAAGAATACAAAGTTTTACTTCTCATAATGTACTTCTAGTGAAATGGAATTTGATATGTATTTTATATTTCAAGAACAGAAGTGATTTGTTTGAAATTAAGTTATGATAACTTGCATGACTCATGCTATTTCCATGGGGATTTATTAATTGAACAAACACACGTTCAATTAAAAGGGAAATAAACATTTGCACAATACCCTCTTTTTCTTAAGAGGGAGCACTTTATAGATGTTGGAAAATAGTAAAAGGGGAAAAAGATCATGTCAGCACAATATTGTTGGTCATATACAACGCAATCTTATGTTTCATAGAGTTTTCAACACAGGAAATGGGTATATTAGAAACTGCCTGATTCACAGGTTTTTCTGAGTCAGCTACAGTGGTTTCTTTGAATGGCTCTGAAGGAACAAGCTGTAACCAGTGCTTTTATACCAGCTTCAATAATACACATTTCAAAGCCAAAACGGCCCAGCCATGTAACTGTTTACATAGTCAACATTCAGTGGGAAAATTAGCGTCAACAAGTTCTGCTCTACCAAACCTAAATCACATCTGATTTCTTAATTACAGTTTTGCAGACTGTGAGGACAGAAAGGACATATTTTATTTGCGTTTTTCTAATCAGTAAAGTTAGGGGAATCAGTAGTTTACTACAGTTTTCAGGAAATCTGAAAAGACTCCATCTAACCATTCAAAACATCTAAGTATGTTTGCAAAGTTTTGCTGATGTTCAGATAGGTTGACTTACCACCTGCAAGTTCACCTATTGCATTAGTAAAGTGTTTCAATAATAATTCCATTACCATGTCTATCCAGGTGCATATCTAGCCAGGTGCCTCATCATTTTAGTATCAATGAAAAAGAAGATAAGATAAATAAATTTAAACAATATCCCAAGATATGCACAGTAATTATGGGGTATACTTTGAGACATAAAAATAGGTCTGTCAGTACTGCACAATTTCGTATAAGCTTTCTAATACAACAGATGACGTGTATTGAATAGTTTACCATCTTGACTCCACAAGAAAGATGTCATGGAAATCTGCATGTCAGTGAGGTCTAGGTACAAAAAATATACAACTCTGTGAACAAATGAAGAAATGATTCCCTTCAGAAGGAGTTTGATCATCTGAGTTCTGGAATTTACCTGAATTTTTATACATGAAAGTAAGAGACACTTTAGTCCCACGTTCACAACAAACACAACGATGAACTGCCGCCTAACACCCACTCTGCTCATCCTTTCAGTCCACATTCTACTGACCACCTCTCATCTTCCCTTCTAATCTTTTCTGGATCTCACTTTTTAATAGGGTTGATAATTGAAGGAATGAACATAACACTTTTGTTATGACCACCTCATTTTGTAAACACCATCTTTAGAGATCTACCTGATACACAGATAACCCCTGAAAGCTAAAATTCACAGGAAGATTAAAATATGTACGTTGAAAAACAGTTTGAAATTAACCTACTACAGTGCAGAGTTTTTAGAGTCACAGTCCAGAGCTGTTGTAGCAGTAAACACATTCTTCCCTCTTATTACTACTGAAGGAGCTTGTTAAATCTGCATTGACTCCCCTCAGAGAAAGAAATGGAGACTTTGCTTTGTGAAGCATATTTTGTATTCTTTGCACATGCGACATCTTGGATAAGGATAGGGTTTGTCACTGCAGTGACACACGTCTATATGTGGGGGATATCTTCTCTGCATGGTTTTAGGTAGCTATTGCTCGCTACAGTTCTGGAAATACCAGGGAAAGTTCAGCCTAGAACATGCAGGTTAGAGCTTTCCCTTATGTGGAGTACATAAATCAAAAATTGAAGCACTGGGTCCGCTATTGCTTACCTCCCCATAATATGACACAGTATTGTGGATGTCTGAGCCTTGCTGTAGGACAGGGCTTCTCACCCAGTGGCCTATGGACCCCTGATTCTGTCCAAAATTTCCAAAGGGGTTTGCACCTCCATTTGAGATCTTTTAAGGGTCTGCAAATGGAAAATGATAGAGAACCACTGCTCTAGATGACAACCTCTTCAACTATAACCCTTTTCTAATTTTGTTCTGGGAAAATTATTGACAGGACAGCTCTGATACTGAGACTATCAGGACAAATCTGCTATTGCTCAGTGCCTTCACATTTCATTGACTCTTCTTAGTTTGATGTTTGGCTCAGATATGATACAACAAATGGACTAATCTCTGCAAAATGGAAGGTGACTTAGCAACAATAAAACAGTAGTACTCAGATGGAATTTTCAGCAGTAGCAAAGCATAAATGATAGCATTAAACCAAGTAAAATAAACATAAGCCAAAAGAAACAATGGGAGTCCTGTGGCACCTTAAAGATAAACAAAGTTTTGGGGGCATAACTTACATGGGATGCAATCCATTTTGTGAGATGCATCACTGAACTAAATCTAACATGATGTCCTCAAGCTGGTGTTCACTGAGCACCTAGCAATGGGCTCTCCCTTCCCACAGGTATGTTCCCCACTTTTACTTTCCACTAGTCCTGCTCAGAGCCTTGCCACTGAGGAAATGACAATAAAACTAGAAGTAACTCTGTGTGAGGAAAAGCAAGTAAATAAGGCTGCACCCTACTACAGTTTCTTTGGGAGACAATCTCCTTCTAGCAATGTAAAATGGTTACCAGTCCATTCAGATTTGTTTAAATATGTCACAACCCTTTAATGCCATTAGCCATCATTTGTAGACTCTGGATGAAATGGGCAGCATTAGTCTTGAGTAGTTCTGATCTTCTCTGCCTGGGTTGCAAAGGGCAGTTTGGGGCAATTGCTCACTGATTCAGAGGGATATGAAAGCCTCCATTTTGTCATCTCTTTCCTGTTCAAAATGAATCAGGCCACTAAGGAATTGTGTGAAGTGACTTGGGCTTTGTGACACTCAGCTGTGTTCAGTCAGAACCAGAAGGTGCGGCACACCATCAGCACCTAGCTGGAGCTGCAGTAATACCCTTGGCCTGCACATGAGGAAGAGCAGTGGACCTTAAATTTAGATAATATACGAGTAGATGAGGCAGGGAACTCATTTACATAAGTCCTCATTCACTGAGCAGTTCCAGAAATTCTGGCATGTAACTAATACTTGGAAGCAGTTTTAGCTTTGTAACATAAGCAGTCATTTCCCTGGATAGGTTGGTGTCCCCAGCAGCCAGCTTACATAGCCTTACAGACCCAGTATAACCCAAAAGACCACATATATTTTCAGTTTACAGAGCCCTATTAATAATAACGGTGCATTTGTAAGATCCATATGTAAGGCAGGTCTAAAGGCTGGGCACTTCTTGTGCTTAACAGCTGGAAAGGGGGGCAACTAATCTGCACGGACTTTGTATATACGTGAGCACAATTAGGTATTAGCATAGTCACACTGTGTGGGTACAGGGCAAGATGGTAAATTGTATGTGGGTTGATTTGATCACAAATCTGTCAATACCTGTATTTTAACTGAGGAAGGAAATGAAATATTGTCTTTTTCATAATATGCTATCCTTTGATTGTATAAACTCTGTTTAGCCTAGTTGGTGGAAAAGTCAACATCAGCAGCACAGAACTTGGAAGAGTGAGCAACTCTGTGTTTCAGCCTTGTAAAGTGAGAAAGGGGTGGAGGTAGCATAGCTCTGATAAAGAGCTGTGCCTGAGGAACTGCCTCACCCCAGCCCTGCTGTTAAAAGATAGACTTAAATTGGTTCCTTGTGGAGCCTCCCTTTGCTATTTTGGCCAGAGGAGCTGTCTGCAGTGTTCTGAAGTCAGGAGCTGAAATCACTGAGGGCTGAGACCCTCTCTTAGAGCTGAAATCACTGAAGAGTGACCAGTGGACAGAGCAAGTGGCCAGCAGAGGGCTGGAGAGCATGACTGACCAGCGGGCGGAGCTGGCAGACAGTTCCAGCAGCCAGCAGAGGGCCAGAGAGTGTGACCAGTGGGCGGAGCTCTCAGGCAGATGGAGCGGATGGAGTGAGTGGCTAGTGGAGGGCCAGAGAGTGTGAGGGACCAGTGGGTGGAGCTAGCAGGCAGTACGCGCGGCCAGCGGCTCACTGTAGAGCATGAGTGACCAGCAGGTGGAGACAGTGGACAGTGTGCAAGAAGGACATTCTCTACATATATGGGGGTGGAGTAAGTGCTGTATTGGGTTTTGTGGGAATCTTGTCCTTCACTCATTCTCAATATTGTTTCTATATACTCTTTATTGCTGCCATAAAATTTCTATGCACTACATTCAGACTTATGCTTGTGTGTTGGGAAGCATTACCCTTCTAGGGTGCCCAAGGAACAGTGCATAATTTTCCAGGAGACTGGCTGGGGGCTCCAGCCAGTTGGTATTGTAACATTGTTGGGAAACCCCTAGATATAGAACCTGACCCTTGCTCTGCCATCTCTCCCTGGCAGAAGGGTTACAAACAGATAAATAGATTCATAAAGAAATTCCTAAGGGTTAATCAAGCATTTAACAGAAAAAGATATTGTATATTTATTATTTTATATTTATATTTATTACGTTAGCCAAAAAGTTTATGTTTTAATTCAATATTTGTGATATAAGTTTAAAATAAAGTGTATAAGGAAAACATTACGGATCTGCTTTAAACCAACAAAATCCAGCAGATTCAGAGTTAAGGCTGAAACCACACACTGAATTTACTCTGTTATAGGTAGGGATGTATAGGATAGCTTGAATAGTATTCAGAGTTCCAGAAAGTCTCATTAAATAACCAGAGACCATTTCAGAGATCCACAAATCGTATCACTGCATGGGAGTCTCTGAAACTAAGATCAGATGTCTTCCTTTTTGGTGGGACACTTTTCTTTTTAAGAACCGGATCACATTCTACCTATCTTTATTTATCAAGCATGCCATTTCACTGTCCAGAATGGCAACACCAGGGGAGTGCTTTCCTGAAAACAAGGCCTGTTTCATCTTGTTATGATGCTCTCGCTCTTCATTCCATTTCTCTGGTTTGTCTGTAGTATATACAGTAAACTGTCTTCAGAGCAGAGGAACAGAGAACAAAACCACAAAGGAGGCAGGACTGACCCTGCAGTACCGGAAAGAACCTTTCATATTGTTATCACACAGACTGGGCAAACCCACAGCTTGAAACATCTACTTAATATTTAAGCCTAGTCACCAGGCCAAAATACACCAGTACCCTGAACTACACCTTCTGATGGTTGAAGGTTTACCTTCTACTGGGCCCAGAGACACCAGTCTCTCTCTGGCTCACTGCCGGGTCTCGAATTAATGCTATACTGCACCCAATCTCAACTCAATCAATGCTCTTATACAATAAATAAACACAAGAAACCTTCTTGTATTAAACCAATTTATGCTGCTGCTCCCTACACAGAGTTTTTTACTGCAGCGGGCACCTTCTTGCTCTGAAAGCCTAGATAGGGTAGTAGGGAGATGATATTTCCCTCCTCCTAGACTAGGATCCAAAAGAAAAAAAAGAAAAAAAACCCACAAGGATACAAGGAGACCGTAGCTGGTCTGAGGATTAGTGGTGATGGATCGCATGCATCCCAACCTAATAGAGGACCCTTGTATGGGAGAGTGGGAGACTCCCTACTGCGACCAGCCTACCAAACCAAGAGGAATGCTAGGAGACAAGGATCTGCCATCCCAGCAGAAGAGCCACTATCTTTCCACCCCCACCTTGACAAAATCTTCTGCAAGGCTATTACAACTGGGATCCCCACAATGACCCCTACTACAAGGGGTGGGAACGGCAGCTTGTCACATTGATGATCACCTCTCACCCCTCAGCTGTCTCATATGGGATGACTGCCAAATCACATCTTTTTCCTAACAACAGTGGTCATTTTTCATCCCTACCTGCAGTTAACATTACTGGAGTTGTCTTGCTGGAGACTTAGACTAAGTTTTCAATGAAGAAAAAGAAAAGTGTATATGGGTCAACCCTATAACTTCCATTACGGGTTTACTACAATGAGCTATACAGTGACAAAACTACAATCATTTGCCTTCACTAGGATTTTACACAGCAGTATGTATTTCTAGCAACTTAACTTAGTGTAAACTTATGTATTTTGGCAATGCAGACTTGGTTTTAGGACGAATCAGTAAATTGCTCCTATTCAGTTTGTGTCTGGAAGGTTTCTTCACAGTCATAAATCTTCAAATTCGTTTTCTTTAGATGAATGTTTAGTTTCCATGGAAGGTGATGGCATATTACCAGGAAAGCATCCTTCTTATTCTGTGCAAGTGGACTTTACCAACTCTGGGCAAACTGGGCTGGATCAAACATAAGTCAAGTTTAGCTTCTGATCCCATCTCAGAATGAACTCAGTAAAACTTGTTCAGGTTTGAAAACATTTGGGTAATATTTGCTGTTCAATGAACTTCTGCACTAAATGCTTCAACAGACACAGAGGGTCAGATATTTCTGCCGAGGTAAACTGGCATTGTGTTGTAGACTTCAGTGCAACAGACTTCCATAGAGCTATGCCCATTTACCACCACTGAGGATCTGACACATAGCAATTACCAGATTGGTTCAAATCACCATCTTATAAAGTAAAACTGTAGCCAACACCAAAACTTCAGAGAAAGACAAAAGAACCTCCATAATTTATCTAGCCAATTATTCAGTGCTATATACAAAGGAAAATTCTTTCCTTATCATCCTCACATGAGTCAACTTACACACACAAATTTCAACACTATTACTAAGTCTAACTACAATGTTATATTCAGTCAGAAATGCATTTAGTGCTTTTCAAATCCAGCTACAGTTTAAGACAGGCATGGCCAAACTGCGGCTCAGGAGCCACATGAGGCTCTTGAATGAAAAAGTGTGGCTCCCAGAAGAACATCAGCAAATCATTTTAGGAAAGTAGCCCCAGCCTAGGAATTCAGGAGAGGGTCAGGATGGTGGGGAGAAGTGGTGGCATGGTAAGGATGGCAGGAAGAAGCACAGCATGGTTTGAAATTTACCAAACTCACCACTAGCCTGCAGTCTTCTACACAGAGCAACAGCTAAGTTTTTACCGTACAGGCCTAAATTTCATGGTAACCTTAAGTAATTATTAGAATCTGACATTAGTAGGATCAATATTTGCCCTCTTTTTACAATAAAATTAAAGTGTGCAATGGATTTTAAACTTAGTAATTTTGGACTAGGTAAAAGTATATGGCTATATGCCTCAGTGCAGCTCTCGAAGGTTTAATGATCAGCTTGTGTGGCTTTTGAGTTCCATAAGGTTGGCCATTCCTGGACTTTAAGACTATAACCCCCTGTAGTAATTCATTTTCAAGGGTTGTCTATAGGTACTCCTAGTTTTAAATTTATTATCCCTGCCATTAATTTTGCCTAGTGACCCTTTTCCTTGTATTACTGGTTTAAACTTCAAACAAAGACTTTCAAGTGAGCTAGAGGTTCTTCAAAACCCCTCTTTACTACTGTTTTCAAAAAAAAGGATTCAGGTTCGGCAACCATTCTGTAACTTCTGATGCACTTTTTTTTTAGAAGGTTTTCCTTCCAGTGGAGAAAAGATACTGGGCCACCAGTTTGCTGGGTGACTGTAGGCAAGTCATACCACTCTGTGCCTCAGTTTCCCCATCTGTAAAATTGTGATGATGATATTGACCTCCTTTGTAAAGCACTTTGATGCAAATAAGTATGTACTATAATTAGCTACTGAATTCCTTTTAGAAGATTCAATGCCTCAAATAAATCTCTTTAATTCTTCTTTTTTTCAGATGTAGTCACCCTATTTTTTCCTGTCTTTCATCATGTGTAAATTGAGCGACATAGCTTACCATTTTTGTTGCCTTTTTCTGGACATTTTCTGGTAGGAAATCCCTAAATACCACAAGATACACTGTTCCCATGGTACCTCTCAACCAGCTGAAACCACAAGGTGTTTGAAGCCTGATGAGAAAGCTTCCTCACATAGGTTTTAGAACCACATTTTCAGCAACATTTCCTCTGCAAATTTTAGTGGCTAATTAGTTACCCATAAAAAAGCAGATACAGATCCCAAAACTACATTGAGTAAAAATATTGATACACTTTTACTTTTTAATTGTGAGATGGAGTAATAGAAAGAAAATACTGTATATAATGCTGTATATATTTACTGTTTGTCTGATCAGCTTCAAAACCAACCTGAATTAGGGAAAAAAACTAAAATCACTGCAACCTCCAGAAAAATCAATGTTATTTTTGCAGTATTATTTTAACATGAGGAGATAGAATCTAGTGTCAGCACGAGCACGAAAAAACAACGCTCAATGACCTTTGTAGGATTGATGAAACAGCATAATTTCAGTCCATACACAGCAGCAAAGCCAATGTAGTCTTTATTGTCTCATCGGGTCACTTGTACTGTGAATGGTCAAGTGACATGAACTCATTATAGGCACATCCTACTCTCATATGTAACAAAGCTACCAAACACAATTCAAGTATGAAGGATCTTCTTTCCCTCAGACATATACATATTTAATACTTGGCTCATGTCTAATAGATATTCCTGAATGGCGAGTACTGATAACTTATAACTTTGAGGGTACTAACTTTGAAAACAGGCCTACCAAAAT
The DNA here is from genome assembly GCA_007922195.1 of Podocnemis expansa. NCBI lineage: Eukaryota > Metazoa > Chordata > Testudines > Podocnemididae > Podocnemis > Podocnemis expansa. The sequence goes on from ML681966.1 coordinate 78,270,462, forward strand.
TCTGAGAACAACTCACAGTGTGCCAAATCCAGCCCTTCTGTTACTCTGTTTGCTTCACTTCTTCTAGCACAGTGCATCCCAAACTTCATTAGTTCACACCTTCTTAAAAAACTGTTGTGAAGTAAATGCTCATGTACCGCAGTCTGAGGCTCCTTTCTCTGGTAAAAATCTCTGTGGTTTTGTAAACCGCACTAAGACCCAAAATGCTTGGGGAATAGTGATAAGCTTCCAAAGAGGGGAGGGGGTGGCTCTCCTGTTACCAAACCTTTGTCAATTCTTTCTTACTTCTCCACTGAATAATATTTTGCTAGTGCCAGCATAACTAGAAATTGTATTTGTTTGCATTTTTATAGGAAAGACTAGAGAGATTGGAGGAAGAGAAAAAAAGGAGATAAAAGGAAATATATAGACATCTTCTCTAACTTTTGTTTTCTCTTTGGCAAAGGGAAAGATCTGGGAATGAAGGCCAGCAAGAAAATAGGGGTAGACTAGAATTTAGACACAGAAAAGTCCTACTCCATTCTCCAATCTGTCAATTTGACAACACACGATTGTCCCCCTGACAATATTCCAGAGTGCTCTATCTCATCTAAGTCTAGGTAACTCTAGTGAAAAGGATTTCACCAGTTCCCACAGTATAAATTACTGTTAGGAAATCTTTCATGATATCTAACATAAATTTTTCCTTGCTCACTTTCATTTTCATTATTTCTCATCGTCCCTCCCAGAAACACTCTAATCAAGTTTTACATTCCTCTTTAGCTCAACCATTAATCTCAGATGTACAATTTTATCAAGAGCTTTTGGAACCAAAAAATATACTATCATTTCCCTGATCTGTGAAGGCAATCGAATTTTTAAAGAATTCCAATGGGTAAGAGCGTGACCTAAGTTAAGCCCCAGTTCTGCACATTTGTGCATTTTACATGAGACTATCTATCTATTTAGATTTAAAAATATAAAATGATGCCTATCCAAAGCTCTAGGCATCTTAACATCATTAATAATACAATAAAATCCCAGCAGTATTAGAGAAATAATTTCACAGGAACTCAGCCAGCCAGCCAGCCACCTACAAAAACTCCTTTCTACAGTGTCAGTGTTATGGGAAGCATACCCTCAGCCTTCTCCAAAATTCCTATCAAACAGATGTCTTTAGCAGCATGCCTGGAAGGTCACCAAACTCAATTTTTTTGGACCAAAGGAGGAATCATATTCCCATGTCCTGGAGCTCTCACAGAAAATGCCTTACCAGTCACCCTTTTCTCTTTTGACAGACCCACTTCATCTGACTACAACTGTGGCAGTATAGCCCAAGGAAAAAGGCAATCCTTTACGAATTCTGAACTCAAGATATATAGGGCTTTAGTCTCTTAAGACCAATGGCAACACAGTCAGTGCAGACTCCAGAGCACTTGCATAATGTGGTCCCAGAGAGATGCCCCACTCAATAAATGAGCCACTGCATTCACAAGAGTGTAAAGTTAAGAGTGTGCTTAAGCAGCCACAAGTTTGGTGCCTAAATCCTTAACAGGTATCCAAAATCAAAATGTACTCTTTAGGTGTTCTACTATGACATCTTTTATAGGTTTTCCAAGATTCTCTCTACCAACACTGTTAAATTTCCCTGTCTATAGATTCCTGATTTGTCTTTTCATGCATTTTGTAAAAAACTGACCTACAATACCCTTTCTGACTTCCCAGTCCTCAGAAAACCTCTCCCAAATAGACTGAACTTTTAAAATATTATTTGAGGAAAAACTGTTTTACTATAAATGAAACTAAAATAATAGATGATTTCATGGAAAATACAATATGTATTAGAAGGCAAAGATAGCAGCCTTAAAGAACAGTTTTTCAAGCCATTTATTACTATGGGATTTCAATCTCAAATGTACTCACAGCCATTTTCCCACTACGATTGGCTTCCTCCCTTTCTGCTAATGCTTTCAGAAAATTATCCTTCAGTTCTTTTCCTGCACTCGATAGCGTTCTAGAAAAAGAAGAGAAAATGTATTATTCATTATTCTTATCATAATCACTGTTCAGGACCTCATTCTGCTTGGTGCTGTACAGGCATATATTAAAACAACAGCCCTGTTGTGTTAATTTTTAGGAAACAAGTGGGCCCACAGAATCATAGGTATTACTATAACCTTATCATTGTACAACACTAAACAGCCAAACATGTTTCAGGATTTTGCACCTGTTTGATGCCATGGCAAACATACTATTAAAAATCTTTAAAACTTTTATTAAAGATAAAGAAAAGAAGAAAGAACAGTCAAAATATTTCAAACAAAGTATTAAGTAAGCCTTTCACTTTAACAGTATCCCATATTCCCATTTGCTTTAGCTGCAGGGAGCTTTTATAAGGAACAAGACAACAGATGCTGCCCTAAAGAACTTAATGTTTTGATTAAACCAATTCCTTACACAATAATTTTATATGTCATACCAATTTAAAAATTAATATTTCTTCATTAGCTAAGGGCTGTTGTGCAGAGAACCTTGTTTTGTGATACTTTCATGTCTGCAATTCCTATTACATCAGGATTAATTAAAACAAATGTGTTCCACCTGAGTAAAGTGTAACTAATGCCATGCTTATGTATCATTTCTCTCTCTCTCTTTTTTTTTGTTAGCCTGCAGGTGCAAATTTAAACGTAGGCTATTTTATGCTTGACCCTTCAATCAGCAACCTATCACATACACTGATCTGGCGCTTGCTGGTCAATGGAAATACACTGAGTCAGGCCTATAGGTCATAGACACATGTTCTTTTCTAAAGTGAAGGGAATAACAGCATTTTTTTAGGCATAAGCTTTCATGGACTGCAACCCACTTTGTCACCCATGAAAGCTTTTGCCCAAAGAAATTTGTTAATGCTTAAGGCACCACGGGATTCTCATAGTTTTTACTCTTAAAAGAGAACCCATGGGCAGATTATCATACCCCACAGTGACTAGAAACCATCCATCAGCAAGGCCCATTTCAGATGGACACATTTTTATAAATCAATAATCTGTGCCACTTTACCTTGAATAATGATCTCACAGGTGCCCACACAGGTGCAAAAATTGTAAAAAAAACCAATTCATGGACGTATGAACATATAGAAATACTGCACCAAATTCCTGGTGTAATCTTAAGAATGCTGATAGCACAACTATCTATACTTATTTACTTGGTTTGAACTAAACAAAATAAACCCAATTAAGGGTGCCCAAGCAGGGGTTTGTGCTGGTTTAATTAAATTGGTTTAGAGATTGAGTTAAAGTAAAATAGTGCAATTTGCTCAAGTAGACAAAGCCTTGCAGGTATTATGAAATGTTTTACTCACTGATTACAGGAATTTGGTACCAGCCACTGGTAAAGATGGGTGTAGGTAGATTTTTTTTTTTTCCTGGCATAGCAACTTTTACATTTTATCACCTCAGAGAAAAGATTTAGCACATTCCACTCTGAAAAAGCAACCTCACACATCAGAAAAAGATGAAGACTTCAGAGTGCTGCTATCTCAGAATTCACTGCAACTACATAAATGTATGCTCCATCTTCTGCCTGGGCTGCACAATGAAGTTCCCAGAGGTGGGAGGAGTGAACTAAGGGAAAAGAGCTTGTGGTGACTAATTGCTGTACGCTGCTCCTGTTTAACTAGGTTTATTTAACACTCAGTGACCTGAAAAATCTCCTTTAAATAAATATTTTTTAAAAAGTTACTTCCCCAAAAGCTAGAGAAAGTTCCTTAAAAAGCTGCAGGGTTACAAATTTGTATATCTGTGTGTAAATACTCCAAATGCACAAATCAGGCAGTTTACTGCTGGCCTTGAAAAACAGGGTAGAAGCAATGTCAATAAGTAAAAACATCAAAAATTGTGTTTAATTATTAGCCTGCAAGTTAGGCGTGTATTATAGCATAACACAGGTAAGCCTAACATGAAATGTGCTTATCACTCAACACTTAGAACCACTCCTGCCATTCATTTCATGGCTTAATATACCTGTTGAAGGGTGTTTTACAATGCACCCATTTTTTATGAGCTAGAATTATCTCCTGGCATTATCACTGTGAAAAGCAGCCTCTGAACACAGTTACCAAGTATGCACACAGCTAAGTGTCGAATGACTTGCCATGTTTTAAAACTGAATATGGTATTGCTTCTTTGGTTTTTAAAGAACATCTTCATAGCTATTGATCCCTGTGTTGCAATGGAACAGTAAAGAACTGAAAGCACTTTCAGGAAAGTCCATCAGGAGGGAATGTGGTTTAATTGTGTTTCTTCCAATTAGCCCTGATTCAGTGTCCATTGAAATCAACAACAACAAAAAAAGTTCCCACTGACTTCACAGGAAGATCAACCTCTTCGTGCCAGACCCCAATTCTCCAGTTCCACCTACTCATCTTTCCTTGCATATCTGTGCAAGGATAGCCAGAATCTTGCCATGAATATTTTTTTATTTCCTTCATCTTCCTAGGCATTTAGAGCAATGGTGTGTCACCACACAGTGGTAAGCATATTGTGGGGGGCTGGATTCAGCCTGGGGGGGAGGGGCCGGTGTACTCTGTATGGCCACACACACTGCCACGTGTCTTCCAGCCCACAAAAGATTTAAAACTACTGATTTAAAGCATGCACATATTCACTCTGGAATTAGATTTAAACACAGTTCATTTAAGCAGAGTTCTAAGTATAATTTTTAATTATTTCTATTATGACAGCAAATTTTTCCCTTTCTATTTTCATTTTCTTTTAGCCATCCATCTCCTTTAGCTAGCACAATGTAAAGTAGAAGACAGGAATGTAAGAACAGCATTCAGGGCAAATGGTCTGTGAAGACAGGAAATTCCCTGAGGGGAGGAGGTGGTTCTGCCTGAGGCTCAAGGTGCTGACATTCAGAGATGTTATCCCATAACAAATTTTGAGGTTCTGTCTTTATTTCCATAAATACATTTCCTGTTTTACAACACATCAAGTTGCTATCATGACACCATCAACTCTCATGCAAACCCACTCTAAGCATAAGACTGTGTCTATATTTCTTTTTCATCCTCATTCTGGGAGTGGGAAAATCATATCTTTTCAGATTTCCAGTTTAGAAGACTTTTTCCTGTGCCTCCTGATGGGTGCTTATTCAGTTTTCAACTACTGGGATGTTTATGCATAAAGAAAAGAAAGAGTTCTTTTTGAACTAGGTTAGTATTCCTTGGTTCTTATTTTGATTGGGCCAAGTTGCCTTTTCATTTTGTTATGGTTCCCTGGGGTTTCATTTACTTGACTTTCTTACATCTTATACCATGTGTTTTTTCTCTCTTTTAATAGCAGTCGAGTCACAGTTGGAAATGGAACAACTCAATTTCATTTTTAGAAAGCCTATGAACCTGGAGAATATTTTTTTTTATCAATTTGAGATAATGAGAAGAGCTTCTTATGGTCCCACTGTTCTTTTGAAAAGTAGACGATGTTCTAGCTTAGGTGAAAGTCTGCCTAGTGTGCACATTCTCATATAAAAGTTTAGAAAGCAGTTGTGATTTACAAACACCTACAGATTCACAAGGCACGTTTGGGACTGTATTCCTATCTCTAATTCTCCCTCACCTCGAATTGCAAACCTGAAGAAGAGCTCTATGAGGGTTCAAAGCTTGTTCCACTTCCACAAAATGAAGCTGACCAAATAAAATGTCACTTCTCTGACCTTATCTAATTTAATTTTCAAATATTTTAAGTTTAAACCTCCAACTATTGAGCATTTCAAATGCTGTGTTCAAACATTGCATAATGTCTTCAGCACTGATTGTTCAAAGGGAAATATTCGGTTCATATACATATGCGCTTTATGTGTATGTATATGAAGTGCACCTGTCCTAAAGAGAAAGTACAATCCAGAAGTCAGGGAACTAGCCTGGGACCTGGGGTGCATTGGTTAAGCCAGGCATGGCCAAACTGTGGCTCGGAAGCCACATGTGGCTCTTGAATGAAAAAGTGTGGCTCCCGGAAAAAGGTCAGCAAATCAATTTAGTAGGTAAAAGTATATGGCTATATGCCTCAGTGAGGCTTGAAGGTTTAATAACCAACTTGTGTGGCTCTTGAGTTCCATAAGTTTGGCCACCCCTGGGTTAAGCTCTCCCTTCTGCTGCAGCCTGTTATCTTAGATAAACCAATGGATGTTAGGAGCCTAAATACATTTGTGTAGCTGGGCCTTAGACTCTTCTGCTTCAAAACCCTAACTTTAAAATTGTAACAGTACTTTGTTTGCTTATAGGGGTGCAATAAGAAGAATAAATACTTTAAAAAGCTTAGTTCAGTTTCATTTTCCTTTGGAAATTAAAAAGATTGTGAGATACTCAGATCCTATGGTAATGGGGGCTGCACTATTTTCCATTGTCTGAATTGTGAGCTTTAAAAAAGCAAATTTAGTCTATTCACAGCAATGCGGTATCTTCCATAGCTACATGAGATGCTGCTCATCTCCATATCAAATTCTTATCAATAGTGATATTTAGCTTATGGCTCTATGGCCAGATGCAGCTCTGGGAGGATCTCCAAGTGGTTCCTCATTCAAATATATGGGTTTGAAGTTCATGCTAGATTTGGCCTCTGACAGAGCAAAATGGCTAAGTTTGCTTAAAATAACAGCATACCTGATTCTGAAACTCAGACCGAGATTGCCATCCTCTATCTCAATGTCCAGAAAAAGGGGAAAGAGAAGGAAGTTGCGTCCATCTGACAAGCCACAAGTGGTAGGCTTGATGTGGAGAAAAAAGGAATAAGTTAGGGTGGTGTGTAGAGACATGGAAAGTAATCATGGTTCCATAGCTAGGTAAGTAATCATGGTTCCATAGCTAGACTCCATTGAATTATACTATTTTTTGTGATAATGCTGTAAAAATAGACAATGATCTTCAATTGTGCCTTGTCATTGTATTAGTTAATAAATCATCAAAGTTAAGAAGCTCTTATCTAAATCAGTCTACAACAACATCAGGTCTGCTGAATTAAATAAAATGATGAATAGCAGGGAAAGTGGTAGTATATTGCAAATATGGGTTCAAATCCTTTTCTCCGGGACTCAAACTGGCCGTCATACTCAAGCAAAGCTCTCAATGAATTTAAATTTTGGAGGGCAAAATTGGGGGCCCTAAAATCAGACCTTTTTATTTTCTCTGTCTAGCATATTCTTTAAAATGTTTTCTTTAATATTCTTTTAACTTAAAAAATTGCTGGGTGGAGGGATACTTTTCTCCCTAGAAAGACTTTCTTCGCCAGTTCTTCCAAAGGCATTGTGAAGACATCAAAAAAGTGCATGCTGTCCCCTCAGAAGAATGGCATGGGCTGAGTGAAATGTGCAATTTGCGCTCAGAAACAAAAACAGCATTCAAAGTGTACTGAAATGTCATCTTTCAGTAGCTTGTTTATTAGAGGCATCTAGAGTTTGATTCTAAACTCCCTGAAATCAGTGAAAAGGTTCAATGATTTCAATTGGGAGTAGTATCAAGCTCTCATAATGTAGCCTTATGTATACAGTTTGTTGACTTCAAGAGGAGCAATACCCATCTAGAGGATGGCAGAACTGGGCCCAGTATTTGTGGGCACCTTTACCATTTTCCGAGATTTCTAGAGCTGAATCATGCCCCCATTAAAGCCACCTGGAAACCCCAAATGAACTTCAAGCTGCAAGATCATGGTGTACAGCTCTTTATCTATAAGCATGTGGAAAAGCTCTATGTATACACAATATATTTTTATTTTGCTATATGCACAATTTCACATACATTCACATTATGTGACTTTGTTACAAGTTACCTATCCTTTATCATAAGTAATTGGATTAGGAAGTTATTTTTTAAAAAACTTAAAACTCCTAGACATTTTTGGCATGTATTCAGTTGTGAAATCTGCTATTAAAATTTTGATTGTTACTTACATAGTCTAATGTACAGGAAATACCTTTGTAAGAACCTTAATACCACATATTTTATTGTTTAATAAAATGGACAAGTAATTGTAAAAACTACACTTACTACATGATATTTGAAACTCCATGGAGTAAATGATTTTTTAAAAAATATTATGGTTGCTTATACCCTTCACTTGAACAGTTTCCTTGATTATCACAGCTTTGGCTTACACTGAGAAGTCTACACCTGACAAAACATTGGCACCGTTATTTCAAACAGTTAACAGAGAGCTACCAACAACATACCCCTGTCACTTATCCAACATTCACAACCTCAAAAAAAAAAGTTCCTTTATCAGTTTTGGGCTAAGCTTATAAAAACCACTGCTGCCAGCTTTTAAAAAAGGATTTGAGAGTGTTGCCTAATCTGGTTAACACAGTTTACAATATTTCAAGAGATGACTTTGTCCTGAATATTATACTTTTGGATTAAAGATTAATAACCCTGAATGCAGTCCTTACTCAAGCAAATCTGTTGACTTCAGTGAGACACATATGTTAAAGGACGGTGAAGGGATGTGGTGCTTTCTTTTTCATCTAGGACAATTTCAGCAGTGTCAACATGTAGGGAATAGATCTAATTTCTATAGAAAAACTCCTTCTGATGAAAAGTGCTATATAAGATTTAGTTATTAATATTGTTCTACTTTTTAAAGGATAATATTTTCATTATTATTTATTTGTATTACACTAGTTCTAAGTGCACCAGTCACAGACCAGGACAACATTGTGCTAGGCATTGTACAACCATACCTACCCATACCACAGAGGACTTGCAGTCTGAAAGAAAGATACTGACCCTGCACAAAGATAACATTAAGATCTGATTCAATCAGTCGTTTCTATTGTTAAGTTAATGATATGGTTCAGTTAAAATGGAATAACTGTGAAAACAAAGCTTTAAGATGACAGACCCCAGTTCTTCAACCTATCACACGACACTGGGTCTACAAGGGGCAACATCCTGACTGCACACTGCGTGGGGCCATAAATGTTAATTTCTACATCTAATTATAGTATAGCAGTTATTTTTAAGGTACGATTCAAAATCACAGACTCATAGGGTTGGAAGGGACCTCATGAGATCATCTAGTCCAACCCCCTGTTAAAAGCAGGACCACTCTCACTAAATCATCCCAGCCAGGGTATTGTCTAACCAGACTTTAAATATCTCCAAAGACAGAGATTCCACCACCTCCCTAGGCAACCCATTCCAATGCTTCATCACTCTCCTAGTGAGAAAGTTTTTCCTAACAGAGTTTTAGACACTGGATTCCCAGAACTGGTTAAACTTATGTTCTCAGGAAACATACCTTTTGGAGGGAAAAGTTTGATCCAGCCTTTCGATTTAAAGACATTGTTTCTTACATGTTAACAGCTCAGATCTTTAGCACAGTTTGGCAGAACAGAGTATAACTCAAAAACACAGAAGGGTATTTCAACATTGGCTGCAAACCACTTTGTGCTCCCCCAACCTTGGACTGACTGTACAGCAGATCAGTGCCCCTGCCATAAGTTGGAGCAGACTTCAGACTTAGAGTAGGCTTCCAACTGTCCCAAAGGAAAGAAAATGTAGAAGACTGCTCTGTGCCACTAAAGGAGGCTGCCTTCTGGTGATCTATACTAGTTTTAGGGCCACTTTGCACTCGTAGTGCATTGTAAAAAGAGCCAAAACAAAATCTGGACCACTGTTTTTTCAACGGAAATCAGCCTGCAATTAACCGCATTCAGATATTTTTTACACATTCACATTTCTGGCTGTCCTTTATTTTCCATCTGTGACCTAAATAACTGCAATCACCCACATGAGGTTCTGATTCGGTTTGCTGTGATCCATATCTTAGAGGTCATGGTGAAGCCAGCTGTTTGGTCTGCATAATCTGGGATCAGCTCTCAGTTCTTAACTCTGTTTTTCTCCCACCTGCTGCCACTCGTCTTTTGGTGACAGTCCTTGGGTTTTGAGAACTTTGGTCACTAAAAAGGGGTTCCTAGATTTAAGGCTGCATCTTGGGGTGGAAATCTTCATATATGAGCAAGTCGGTATTTGTTTTCACATGGTTGTATGTGCATATGAATGCTGCTTCTCTTTGGGGGGATGGCAATAAGGTACATGTCTATGTTTACACTAGCCAAACTTAGTTCAGACTTCTTAGTCTGAACTAAGCAGTTCAATCTTAGTTCAAACTAACCTCGCGCTTCTAAGTTCGAACTAACTGCACTTTCTAGTTCAAACTAGAACACGCAGTTAATTTGAACTAACCAGTTTAGTTTGGACTTCTGAAGTCCGAACAAAGCCTTAATCCTGGTCCACATTGCGCCTAGTTCGAACTAAAGTTTGAACTAAACACTTAAGTCCGGACTAAATGCCAGTACTTCTTAGTTTGAACTAAGCTTTCCTTAGTTCGAACTACGAAATTTCTTAGTTTGAACTAGGGAAAGCCTAGTCTGGCAATAGCTAAATTAGTCTAGATTAAGCCTTCTTAATCCAGACTAATTTGCCTGTGTCAACATAGCCCATGTGCGAGGACAAGGGGCCTGACTGTCGGTGTTCATTTCAGCCTTCCTGTTATAATTCTCACAGCAATGTTCAACTGCATGTCAGAGATGAGGTAGGGTAACCTGGGGGCTAATTTGAGCCACCAGTGCAACACAGGGCAGACTTAATAGCTGGGCAAGATCTGGCATCATAATCATTCTTGATCATTGCAAATAAACTTTTAGTGCTCCAAAAAAGAGATGTAGATGACAGCTAAGGAATGTAGTAATAGGATGACCTAAAAGTCAGGGAAGAAGAGGGGGAGGAGTAGCATTATATGTAAAAGAGCTCTATGACTACTCAGAGCTCCATTATGGAAGTGGAAGCGTGCCAATAGAAAGTCTGTGGATTACATTGAGAGGGGAAAGCAACAAGGGGGATGTTGTGGTGGGTATCTGCTATAGACCACCAGACCAGAAGCAGGAGGTGGATGAGGTGTTCTATGGACAACTAGCAGAAGCTTCTAGATCACAGGCCCTGGTGCTCATGGGGGACTTCAATTTCCCTGACATCTGCTGGGAGGCCAATACAGCAGTGCATGGGCAATCCAGGAAGTTTTTAGAGAATGTTGGGGACAACTTTCTAGTACAAATGCTAGAGGAACCAACAAGGGATCTTGCACCGCTCGACCTGCTGCTCACAAACAGGGAACAATTGATCAGGGACATAGAGGTAAATGGCAAGCTAGGCAGTAGTGACCATGACATGGTTGAGTTCAGGATGCTGATTAAAGGAAGGAAGGAAAGAAGCAAAACAAAAACCCTGGACTTCAAAAAAGCATATTTTGGCTCCCTCAGGGAACTGATGGGTGGGATCCCTTGGGAAGCTAATCTGAAGGGGAAAGGAGTCCAAGAGAGTTGGTTATATTTTAAAGAAACCCTGCTAAGGGCACTGGAACTTGCCATTCCAATTAGGAGAAAGAACAAACATGTGAGGCAGCCAGAATGGCTTAGCAGAGAACTCTGCTCTGAGCTTAAACATAAAAAGGAAGCTTACAGGAAGTGGAAGCTTGGTCAGATGACCAAGGAGGCATATAAAGATATTGCTAGGGACTACAGAGATAAAATCAGAAAGGCCAAAGGACAAATGGAGTTGCGGCTAGCGAGAGATGTCAAGGATAACAAGAAGGGGTTCTACAAGTATGTTAATAACAAGAAGAGGATCAGGGATGGTGTAGGCCCCTTGCTGAATAGGGCAGGCATCCTTGTGACAGAGGATGAGGAAAAAGCTGAGGTGCTCAATGCGTTTCTTGCTTCAGTTTTCATGGGCGGGGTCAGCTCCCAGCCCACTACCATGGGTGTGGCAGATGGGAGAGAAGAAGACAGGCCCTTGGTGATGGAAGATCAGGTTAGGGACTGCTTAAAGAAGCTGGATGTGCACAAGTCCATGGGCCCAGACGAACTGCATCCAAGAGTGCTAAGGGAATTGGCCGATGAGATAGCAGTGTCACGGAGAACCCAGAAAAGCCTCTTGGATCCCCTCTGTTCACAGCCCACCAGGGATTCTGCTACGGTGGAGCTTTCTCCCATTCACCAGGATCTCCACACTACCTGTAGCCAGCTTCCCAAATTCAGGCCCAGAGAGTCCGATCCTTGCTCTGTCTGGTCTCCCTTGGCGGGGGGTTCCTCCCCCTACGAGGGTCCCAGCCGTCCCAATCAGCAGTGACACTCAGCCAGTGTAGCAGTCAGAGGGTTTATTAGCAATCCACTTAGCACAGCAGCTAGGACAGTTGGCTCTCAGATCACCTAGGAGGGCAGATAGTAAACCCCCAGGACAAGCCCCGGAGGTCCTGCCCCTCCGACCTCCATCTTCCTTCTTCCCCTCTCTCCCCTTTGTTCTCCTCTCTATCCAGCTGCCCTGCCCCTGGTCTAAACCGGCCACAACCTGTCACCCCCAGGGGGTCCAGGTACGGTCGCACTAAAGCCTCTTCCCCCCTAGTGGTACCTATAGTTATCACACCCCTGTGTCCCATCACCAGAATACCATCACCAAAGAACAGGAACAGAAAAGAACAACCACAATAACCCAAGAGGTTTCCTTACTTCATCACAAGCAGCACCGCTGGCCGTTATCTTTCAAAACTCATAGAGAACGGGGGAGGTGCCAGACGATTGGAAAAAAGCAAATGTAGTGCCTATTTTCAAGAAAGGGAAAAAGGAGGATCTGGGGAATTATAGACCAGCAAGCCTCACCTCAATCCCTGGAAAAATTATGGAGCAGATTCTCAAAGAATCCATCCTCAAACACTTAGAGGAAAATAAAGTGATCAGGAACAGTCAGCATGGATTTACCAAGGGTAAATCATGCCTGACCAATCTCATTTCCTTCTATGATCAGATGACTGGTCTTCTGGATGCAGGAAGAACCGTTGATGTCATATACCTTGATTTTAGCAAGGCTTTTGATACAGTTTCCCACAGCATTCTCATTGGCAAATTAAGGAAGTATGGGTTGGATAGGTGGACTATAAGGTGGATAGAGAACTGGCTAGATCAATGGTTTCAGCGTGTAGGAATCAATGGTTCCATGTCTAAGTGGCAGCCAGTCACGAGTGGGGTGCCCCAGGGGTTGGTCCTGGGGCCGGTTCTGTTCAACATTTTCATCAATGATCTGGATGATGGAATAGACTGCATTCTTAGTAAGTTTGCGGATGACACCAAGCTGGGGGAAGCGGTAGACACGTTGGAGGGCAAGGACAGGATTCAGGGAGACCTAGATAAATTGGAACAGTGGGCCAATAGAAATCTTATGAGCTTCAACAAGGACATGTGTAAAATCCTGCATGTGGGACGAAAAAACCCCATGCACTGCTACAGGCTGGGAAACATTCAGCTAAGTAGCAGCAGTGTAGAAAAGGACCTGGGGGTCATGGTGGATGGGAAGCTAGATATGAGTCAGCAGTGTGCTCTTGCAGCCAAAAAGGCCAATGGCATACTGGGCTGCATCAGAAGAAGTGTTACCAGCAGATCAAGGGATGTGATCATTCCTCTCTATTCTGCACTGGTGAGGCCACATCTAGAATACTGTGTTCAGTTTTGGGCTCCCCACTACAAAAAGGACAGGGACATGCTAGAGAGAGTTCAGAGGAGGGCAACCAAAATGATTAAAGGGCTGGAGCACAAGCCCTATGAGGAAAGACTGAAAGCATTAGGCTTAGTCAGTCTGCAGAAGAGAAGATTGAGGGGGGATTTGATAGCAACCTTCAACTACTCGAAGGGATGCTCTAAGGAAGATGGAGCTCGACTGTTCTCGGTAATAACAGAGGACAGAACAAGGAGCAGTGGTCTCAAGTTGCGGTTAGGGAAGTCAAGGCTGGATATTAGAAAAAACTTTTTTACTAGGCGAGTAGTGAAGCCTTGGAATGAGCTGCCAAGGGAGGTGGTGGAGTCTCCATCTTTGGAGGTGTTTAAGGCCCGGCTGGACAAAACCATGACTGGGATGGTTTAGTGGGAGTGGTCCTGCCTCTGGCAGGGGCTTGGACTAGATGACCTATGAGGTCCCTTCCATTCCTATGACTCTATGATTCTATGATAAGTATCTGCATTTACTATTGAAATTTTCAAGGCATACTGGAGTCTAAGGTTTTCTAACTGCAGTCTCTCTTTCATAAAGATATATGTGTGGATGTGGTTGTGGGAGCCTCTAATCCTGTTACAAATATTTTTTCACAAGTGGTTTGGGGTGAAAGAGCTGTGAATCAAAACTAAGCAACTCAGACATCAAACAGATGAAAATTACATGGATCTCTGGATCACACTGTATCAGATGCTTACTATCAATTTTACCTCTTTTTAGGTCAAATAAGAACATTAATCCATATTAAAGAAAATAAAATACCTATGACTATCATGCATTTTTATAGAATGAGACAACGGTTTTGGCAATATATCAGAACTTGGGATTGGAATATTATTAGTTAAAAAAAAAAAAGAAAGTTAAACATGAAAATAAAGTTACTTATCAAGTTCTGGACTCCACTTGTTGAATATTCACAACAGAACAGATTGGCAAGAAACCCCAGTACACTTGCAACCTTTTGCCCACAAAATCCAAAGTTTTAACTAGCTATGTGAACAGAATCCCTCATCTGCCTAGCAGTTCTTATCTAAACCAAACTCCCATGGATTTTTATAGGAGTTTGGACTGACAAAGAACTACCAATACTTTAAACCTTTAAGCAGCACTTTCTACCTGGAAATTGTGAAGCAACTTACAAAGAAGGTAAGTAAAGTATCACTAACGCTGTTTTATAGACGGAAGAACTGAGGCACAGAAAGGTTACATCATTAGTCTACGGTCATTCAACAGAGCTTCCAAAGGCATTGAGGGCGGTGGGACTTAATGTTAAGCATATGCTTAAGTGCATGGGTAACTCAGGGTCTGAGAGTTTACACTTTCCAGGATTAAGTCCTTAATATAAAATATACCAAAAAAAGGCAACATGCAAGAACACTTTGATAAGGTAGATAAAATATTAGAATTCATTTTTGAATTGTGTTTTTATTTATATTTTCAAAGTTGTTCACTATGATAGTGTAATAAGCTATTTTAGTGATACCTTTACAGTTTTAGAGAGCTTTCAATCTGAGAAATTCTAAGTACGTTATGCAATAAAATTAACATTCCATCTGGGGTAGAAAAGTATTTTTATCACATATTATCTCACAACGATCTTTCCTCCCCTTACATAAATGCAGGACTCGGGCTATATCTACACTTAGCTTGGCCAACAGCCATGAAGGCCCAGTTTAGCCCTGCCAAGAACAAACCCACTTGAAACCAGCTTGTACTCAGTATGGCTACTTAGTACATACTCAACACTGCCATTATCTGTGCTTCCACAGCTATGCTGCTACATATATTTGCTTTACCTCAATGAAAGCTAGCACATGTATGTATATACTAACAGAAGAATCACATCCCAAGCCTTAGAACCTGGACACTGTCATAGGGTATGTCTACACTCGCAAGTTAGTTTGATTTAAGGAGGCTTAATTCAAACTAACTTAGTCCCTGTCTACACTAGACTTCCATTAGTTTGAATTAAGGAGTTCCTTAATTCAAACTAATGCAAGTTTAGTTTGAATTAGTAAGACCTGTTGGTTACTTTGAACTAAGCCCTTAGCTCGATACTTAGTTCAAACCAAGGACAGTGTAGACTAGGATTAACCCTTAGTTCAAATTGAATAAATTTGAATTAAGGGCAGTTAGTTTTAATTAACAAAGTGGACTAATTTGAATTAACGTTAATTTGAATTAGTCCACTTTGTTAATTCAAACTAATAAGTTTGAGTTTAGTTTGAACTAAACTTGAATTTATTTAGTTTGAATTACCAAATTCAAACTAACTTTTCCTAGCATAGACATAGGCATAGTGTCCAGGAGGAGATGGAAAGTGGAAACAGAAAGAAAGCATGTGAGTAGAAACACACATGCTCTTTTTCTGATTTCATGTGAGTGTCTTGAGAACAAACTTTCTCTATATAACATGGTATTTCATTTAGCAATCCTCTAACCTCAATTTTTCAACAGAACAAAAGAATTTAACATAACTATGAACTAAAAAAAGTCTGGACATCTGCATGGCTCACAATAGCTTTAAAACAGGGGTGTCAAACTCATTTGCTTTTGTGGGCCAGATTTGCCTTAAATGTATTTCAAGTGGGCCATATACACCATAAATTGAAATGTCAGGGCCTAGACCCCCAAAGCACTGCAGAGCACTGTGTATATGAAACTGCTCTCTGCGATATCATGAGACCACACTCTCTCTCTCTCAGGAGGAGTGTGTGGTATAGACGGTTACTAACCTTTCCCGTAACTGTCGTTCTCCGAGAGGTGTTGCTCACATCCACTCCAAGTAGGTGCACGGGAGCCAGAAGATTTTTCCCCCAGCCTTCCCCTCCCTTCCCTGTTCATCTACAGAGCCCCCTGGAGGCCCACCATCATATGCTGCCTAATAAGGCTCACCCTCTCCCCCTCCCCTTCAGTTCCTTCTTGCCGGGAATCGACAGCAGGGTAGGCGGGTGGGTCTTGGAGTGGATGTGAGCAACACCTCTTGGAGAATGACAGTTACGGGAAAGGTTATTAACCGTCTTTCTCCATCAAGTGATTGCTCACATGCACTCCAAGTAGGTGATTCCCAAGCACTTCTTAGAGGTGGGGTTGGACTCATTTCACAACAGAGCGCAGGACCGCCGAACCGACTGCCGTGTCTTCCTTATTGTGTTGAGTCAGTGCATAGTGGGCCACAAAGGTGTGTATAGATTACCATGTCGCGGCTCTACAGATGTCTATGATGGGCACCTGCGCTGCAAAGGCTATCAACGTTGCCTGTGCCCTTGTTGAGTGAGCCCTGACTGAAGGGGGTGTTTTACCCCGTATCTCGTAAGCTTTCTTGATGCACGATATCACCCACTTTGAAATAGCCTGTGAGGATACTGGCTTGCCTTTCATTCTAATGGCAACTGAAACAAACAACTGGGTTGACTTCCTGAAGTGGCTAGTATGTTCAATATAAAAGGTGAGAGCCCGTCTCACATCTAGAGTATGTAATGCTCTCTCCCTATCCGAGCTGTGTGGTTTCGGGTAGAAAGATTGCAGAAAAATGTCTGTGTTCACATGGAATCTCGAGACCACCTTCAGTAAGAAGGAAGGGTGAGGTCGAAGCCTAACCTTGTCTCGGAAGAACACCGTATACGGTGGTTCCGTTGTAAGTGCTTTCAGTTCAGATACCCTCCTGGTGGATGTAATAGCCACCAGAAATGCTACCTTCCAGGAAAGGTATAATTCTGAACAGGTTGCTAATGGTTCGAATAGATGTCCCATCAATGTTGACAGGACTAGATTCAAGTCCCACTGTGGAACTGGCTTAAGAGGCCGAGGAAACTTCCGCATAAGGCCGTTCAAGAAGTGGCTAACTGTCTGGTTGGAGAATACAGGTCGACCATCCATCGGTTCGTGGAATGTCGATATAACTGCAAGGTGTACCTTTACTGAGAGTACCGATAGACCCCCTTGAGTGCGATGTAGCAGGCAGTCCAATATTATCGGGATGCCCAATTCTCTGGGATTTACCTACTTAGTACCGCACCAGTGACAGAAATGCTTCCACTTCGCCGCGTAGGTTGCTCTCATTGACGGCTTCCTGCTACCTATTAAGATGTCCCTGACTTGTGACGAACATTGCATTTCCTCTTGGTTTAGCCACTGAGCTTCCAAGCTGACAGGTGAAGGGAACGCAGGTTTGGGTGTCGAAGGAGACCTTCGTGCTGGCTCAGGAGGTCCTGATGCAGAGGTAAGACAATCAGGTTGTCCACTAGTACATCCAGGAGGGATGGGTACCAATGCTGGGGTGGCCAGTCCGGCGCAATGAGGATGACTGACGCCTTGTCCTTCTTTACTTTCGCCAGAACATTGTGTATCAGGGGAAAAAGCGGGAATGCGTAGAGTAGTGATCCCTTCCATTCTATCTGGAAGGCATCTGCCAGTGACCCCCTTGCTGAGCCCGCAGAAGGAGCAGAACCGGGGGCATTTGGTGTTTTCCTTGGTAGCAAAAAGATCTATAGTTGGGGTCCACCAATTGTGGAAAAGAGCCAGGGCTATGTCCCTCCTGAGAGACCACTCGTGTCTGTATTGCCCTGCTCAACTTGTCCGCAAGAGAATTCTGACTCCCTGGCAGGTAAGACGCCTCTAGTTGAATGTCCCTGGGGATACAAAATTCCCACAACTCCATTGCTTCTCTGCAGAGATCTGGAGACCAGGCTCCCCCTTGTCTGTTTATATAGTACATTGCAGCAATGTTGTCGGTTTTCAGCAATACATGCTTCCCCTTCAGCTGAGTCTCGAATGTGTAGCAGGTTAACTTCACTGATCGTAGCTCTCTGACGTTTATGTGTTTCTGTCATTCCTCTGTAGTCCAATGACCTTGTGTCCGTGGGCGTCCGAGGTGTGCCCCCCACCCTATATCTGAGGCATCCATCACTAAGGAGATGGAAGGCAGAGTTCTGGAGAACGGAAGTCCAGCACATACTACATCCTGGTTCAACCACCACTTTAGGGATTTTATGACTTGGCACGGGACGCATACCACATGCTCGAGGGATCCCTTGTGTTGGTGATGGACTGACAGGAGCCAGAGTTGGAGAGGTCTCAGGTGCAACCTAGTGTGAGGTACAACTTGCGTGCATGCCGCAAAGTGGCCTAAAAGACTCAGGCATGTTCTGACTGTTGTCATGGGGTGATCTGAGATAGACTTGATCAGTGACACCATATTTTGAAAACAGTCTAGTGGAAGGGAAATCGTTCCCCGGTGGGAGTCTATGATAGCTCCTATGAATTCTATTGACTGAGATGGAACTAACTTCGATTTTTGCATGTTTATCATTAAACCCAATTCGTCGAATTTTCATCTTATCATTGAGATATGTCTCGACACCTGCTCCTTGGACGATCCTTTTACTAACCAATCGTCTAGGTACGGGAAGACCTGGATGCGACGTTTCCTGAGAAATGCTGCTACCACTGCCATGCATTTCGTGAACACTCTTGGCGCTGTTGACAAGCCAAAGGGCAGTACTGTAAACTGGAAGTGTCTGTCCCCCACGACAAATCTTAGAAACCTTTTGTGGTCTGGGATTATCGAGATGTGGAAGTATGCATCTTTTAGATCGAGAGCAGCATACCAGTCCCCTAGTTGGAGGGATGGGGTGATAGAAGACAGGGATACCATATGAAATTTCACTTTCTTGACTAACTTGTTTAGATTTCTCAGGTCTAAAATGGGTCTGAGGCCTCCTTTCGCTTTGGGTATCAGAAAGTACTTCGAGTAGAAGCCTAGGCCCTTGGCATCGGATGGTATCTCCTCTACAGCCCCCAGAGTCATCAGCTTTTGCACTTCTGCCAACAGGGTTTGTTTGTGATCGGTGTCCCTGAAGAGCGACGGGGATGGGGTAAAGAGGTGTCAAGGGAATGAACAAAACTGGATCGCGCATCCGTTTCTCACCGTGCGAAGTGCCCAGGCATCCGATGTTATATGGGTCCACGCCGAGTAAAAATGGGATAGGCAGTCCAGGAAGGGTAAGCCAACCTCTCTCATAACTGGTATGTTGCTCTCGATCGTGTCTTCAAAATCCTTGTTTATTAGCCGGTGTTTGTTTGGAGGAATTATCGTTCCTGTGAGAAGAGTGGTATGGCCTCCTTCTGTTCCCTGGGACATTGTGGCCTCCTCTGTACCTTCTGTGATTAAAATCTTGTCTTGGTGGTTGGAAGTGGTGCATTGCTGGCTGATTCCTGAAATGTCTCCTTTGTCTTGCTGTTGCTTGAGCCCCCAGAGATTTTAGGGTTGCTCTTGAGTCCTTCAGGTTGTGTAGCTTCGTGTCCATCTGTTCAGAGAACAGAGACTTTCCTTCGAATGGTAGGTCTTGTATGGACGGCTGAACCTCATACAGTAGTGTTGAAGCTTGCAACCAGGCTGTTCATCTCATTGCTATGCCTGAGGCCATAGATTGGGCTGCTGTATCTGTCAAATCCAGGGCTGCCTGTAAAGACACCTTTGCTACTGCTTTACCCTCTTCCAGTTGGGCTACAAACTCCTTTTTCATCTCCGAGGGCAGGGAGTCTGAGAATTTATGCATAGCATTCCATGTGTTGAAAGAGTATCAACTAAGGACGGCTTGATGATTGGCTATCCTAATTGATAATACCCCTGTGGAGTCTGTTTTCTGGCCATACCAGTCCAGTTTCTTAGCCTCTCTAGTCTTTGGGGAGGGAACAAGGGCCCCTTGTCTTTCCTTATCGCTGGCTATAGCCACTACTAGCGATCCCAGAGATGGGTGAGAGTATAAGAAGTCGTCTTCCCCCGGGGCCACGAAATACTTCCTCTCTAGTCTTTTAGCTACCACTGGCACGGAGGAGGGTGTCAACCAGATATCTTTCATATTTTTACTAATTGTTTTTATGACCGGTATGGCTACCCTGGCTGGGCCCGAGGGAGACAGAATGTCTATCATAGGGTCTTCTGACTGCTCATTGACCTCCGATATTTGGATACCAAGACTGTTGGTGACTCACCTGAGGAGGTCCTGGTAGGCTCTATTGTCTGCAGACGACTGGGGTGGGCCACTTTCTGGTGTCCCTTCGGGGTGTGGGTCGTTCCCTGTAGATTGGTCTCCCTGAGTCTCTTGGCCCCTCTTTACACCTGACGCCAAAGACTCTGTGTCCTCAAACGGCTCCGCTTCCATGCCATTCTCGCTATAGGAGCTCCCTGAGGGTGATACCCCAGGGTAGGCTAACATCGACTGAGGGGCAGCAGCACCTCCCCCAGAAGATTTCGAGGTCACACTTGCGGACCTTTGATCCGAATATGAACATGGGGGGTATGACTCTTGATGCTGTTGCATGGTCCACGGGAACCAAAAGAGCCACGCTGGGGGGTTACTCCACTGAGTCACCCATGGCGGGAAGGGTTGAGAATTGATATTACATTGCCCCATTGCTAAGTTTTGATGGGGTCCACGTGCTATCCCTGAGCCTGCCTCTGACCCTGAGGGGGAGGGGCTCCTGCGCTGGCATTCCGGTACCCCCGATTTTTTTCGGTGCCGTTTTCGTGATGGAGTGGGGTCCCGATGTAATGGCGGCTTCCCTCTAGAGTGCCTCAGTGCGGGCAGTCCTGGGGACATCACGTGCTCCTCGCAGCGCAGCACCGTTGCCTCAATGAGGTCCTTTGCCGCCTCGTATATTTCTGGGGTGGAGGGAGATCTGAGCAGCATGATCTCCTCCTCCTCCTCCCCAGGCACCGTGCCCAGGCCCCGTACTGGGTTGGTGCTCAATGACCCTTGCTCATGGGTCGGAGCTGCCCCACGAGGCTGCTTGTTGGTACGGGCGCCATGCCCCGACTTCTTTTTGGCTGCCGCAGGGTCCTTGTGCCCAGCCTTATTAGCTGGCGACCTGCCGCGGTCATCACGGTGCTTTTTTCTTGGCACTGGTGATCTGGACTGGTACTGGGTCATTGCCCCGTTCTCTGGGGAATCCTGGTGCTGCAGTGCCTTGCCCTGCTTATCCACCGCTTTAATTGGTGCTGCAGGCAAGTTCATCTCCGACTGAGTCGGGGGGGGGGAGGGTCCCAGCGCTGATTCCATCATCATGATTTTTATTCTCCTCAGCATTTCCTTTCTAGTTCTAGGCTGAAAAGAGCTACAGAGCCTGCACTTATGTGCAAGATGAACTTCCCCCAGGCACTGGAGGCAGGAGGTGTGTGGGTCGCTTTTAGGGACTGGCTTCTTACAACTAACGCAAGTTTTAAACCCCAGGGACCGAGGCATGCCCCAGTCCCGGGTAACTAACTAAATTTACTAAGCTAACACTAAATATACTAAACTAATAACTACATTAACTCTAACCTAACTAGGAAGGGAAGGGAAGACAGAGACTGTGTCTCGCTGAGGGAGGGCTAATGCTGACCGGCAAACCGTCACTGTGGGAAGAAGGAACTGAAGGGGAGGGGGAGAAGGTGAGCCTTATATGGCAGCATATGATGGCGGGCCTCCAGGGGGCTCTGTAGATGAACAGGGAAGGGAGGGGAAGGCTGGGGAAAAAACCTTCCGGCTCCCGTGCACGTGCGCACACATGCACCTACTTGGAGTGCATGTATATATATTTGAAAATACATACATTTTTCCCTAGTCGTCTGAATCCAAGCATCAATACTTGCATCTTCATACTACCTGTTTCTGACAAACCATGATACTCTCACTCTCTCTCTCTCTCTCTCTCTCGCTCTCTCAGGGAGAGAGTACGGTCTCACTGACTGCAGCCACAGGCTGGACGGAATGGTTCGTGGGCTGTATCCAGCCCACAGACCATGTGTTTGACACCGCTGGATTAACCAGTCTCTACTTCAATTAGTTGGCTGCTATTATGCAAAGAAGCTGGACTCCAAAAGTCATGCGTCTGGGTTTCCCTCTGTACTTCTGTTCTTAATGAGTTGGAGCATGTAGGATTGCTGAACTCAGGTCACAATAAGGCAGGTGAAGAGCTATTACAACTGTAACAATGGTCACAAGTTCCAGAAGGGTAGCCATGCCCAGTGGTTAAAATATAATTTGGTGGGCTACAGAACCCTCCTAATCTTCAGACCTCCTTCATGCATGTGCGGACCCCAGATCAGGTAGCTATTTTTGAGTCCCACCGGCTCTTTCCTCACAGATGAAGCACAGCGTCAAATCCTCATCACCCCAACCTTGTCCACTAGTGCCCACATCAGACCCCTCTTTCCCCATGTCCTCCACAGCCCCCATCCCCATTCCCTAAGCTCCCTGCTCCCAAGTCCCCACTCCAGACCTACTCTTCAACCCCCCAGCTCCCCCATCTTCACTCCACCACCTCCACATCTCCCCAGCTTCCTCCATCCCTAGCCTCCACTCCAGCCTGTCATAGTCTCCTCCAATACTACTCAGCCCCCACCAGCTCCTACCCAGTCTCCTTGTCCCCAAGAACTCCTGTGTCACTTTTAAAGACTAACAGATTTATTTATCACATGAGCTTTTGTGGGAGAAAATCCCACTTTGTCCGATGCTTTGAAGATGGGGGAACTTACAGAATGGGAGGAAAATAAATGCAGGGAAGCGTAAGTCACCAGATCAGGTCACACTGTAACAGAAAATCAAAGCGTCTGATGAAGCAGGATTTTCTCCCATGAAAGCTTATGTGATAAATAAATTTGTTAGTCTTAAAAGTGCCACAGGACTCCTTGTTTCCCCTGGCCGGCTGCCCTGAGTTCCCTAGCCAGCTGGCTTCCCGAAGACCCATGGGCCAAAGTGGAGGGTCTACAAGGCAGGGAAGTGGAGGGGCTGGTGAGCTGGCCCTCAGGGTGAGGAGGGTGTCTATAAGGTTAGGTGGCGGGGCTGGTACGATAGCCCCAGGGGTAAGAAGGGGGGCTGGTGGAGTGGGCAGCTGGTGGAGTGATCCCTGGGGTGAAGTGGGGGTCTGTGAGGCAAGGTAGGATGGGTCAAGGAGCATTGCTGTCCCCCCAAAAAATTCAGGGCACACAGGCCTCAGGCAGCAACTCCTCCATCCCATTCCACCAGGACTCCGGACCAAGACCATGGGCCGAGCAGGGACTGATGGGCCAGGCATCAGGCCACGCTACCCCAAGGGTAGGTCATGCTCAAGCCATGCCACCGTGCCGGGCCCAAGCCAGAGCTGCACTGGAACCAAGCTGCGCTGCCGGGCTGAGGCAAGCCCCAAGCCCAAAGCCACACAGCCACCCTGGAATGGGCCCCAAGCCGGGGCAGCAGCACCAGCCATCTCCGCCCTTGCTCAACTCCTGAAGACCACCCCCCCGCCAACAGCAACAGCAGCAACACTGACCTGCAGTGCTGTGGATAGAGGACTGCAGGCTCCAGAGATGGTTGGGGATAGAGCCCAGCTGTTTCCATTTCCCACTCTGCTCCACCCTAGTCTACATGCCTGGGAGTGGAGGGGGGGGGGATTTAAAATTCCCCCACCAGCTCCGTATGCTCCACAAGACTCAGGATGCTGCTGTGCAGATTCAGAGCACATGCCTCTGTGCCCTGTGGCAGTGACACCAGCAAGGTGCATGGCTGTGCTCCCCTCGCCACCTCCTCACCTCTAGGGTGAAACAGCCACCCCAGGGGAGAGGCAGGAGAGTGGAGGCTGGCCTCTGGGTTCTGCCCTAGGGGTGGGGGGGGGGGGCCGGGCAAGAGGAGGTATAGGAGAGCAGAGCTCAGCCCTTGGACCAGTGTGTAGCCAGCCTCTGGCAGGGCTGGCAGCTGGGGAGCCTGTAAGGGGGAATGCACTGGAACACTGCGTTCCACCCCACTTTTCTATTTTAGGGGCCCTGGAATACTGGCCCCTATAAATGGTGGGGCCTGGAATGGCATTTCAGTGCTTTCTTCCTTACTTTAACCCCTGGCCATGTCAGTCTATTTCAGCAGAACAAATAAGGATTCCTGTGGTACTCATAAAGGCTAACCGATTTATTATGGCATAAACTTTCGTGGGCTATAAGCCACCTCCTCAGATGTGTGAAGTGAAACTGCAGTATATTAGGTATATATACACATGCAAAGAAAGGTGAGTTAACAAGGTCAAATCAAGCAGTGGAGATATGGTCCATTAACAACAACTGATGAGAGAGAATTCCAAATGACAATGTTTAAACTTAATCTCATGGATGAGAAGAACAAAAGCCCTGTTTGTTACTGAAAGGTGTGTATTGGATATGGTTGATAATTACAAGATAAACCCTGAGCCTGCAAAGACTGATGCACATGATTAAGTTCATGTGCAGTGAGTAATAAAACACCAACTCAGACATAGAAATAAACATATACACAAGTCTGCAGGATATGTAACTTAGACATCTTGTTTCATTGTTAGTGAAGGAAGAAGTATTCTGTGTTTTCTGCCACTCTTCCTGCACCACCACCATAACTAGCAATGATCCGACAACACATTACTACTCAGACTCCATGCTGCAGTTCTATTTTACTGCTGCTCAGCAATAAAATCCATCTTCATGTAACTCCAGGAATTTCAATGGAATTAGACCCAGAATTAATGTAGCTCATTGTATCTGAATAATACTTGTATAGATGACTGCCTCAGAATAATGAAGGATTACTTCTTGGTTTGTAGAAAATAATAAGATGACATAAACTACCTATGTATATGAAAGTTGAACTTCATAAGATACATAGGAACAGTGATTAATAGGTGATCATGTAGTTTTATACTGCTACATGCTAAACCATAAATTATCATCTTCAACAGAAATGTAGAGATTAAGGGCTCGATTTTCAAAGAAGGTAATCCTCACCCTCCAATTCGTTGAGTTCAATCTAATGGAAAGACATAAGTGCTAACATTCAGCTTAAGGTGCCCATAATACTGGCACATTCGCAGGAGAGTGGAAATACAGTAGAACCTCTGAGTTAGAAATGCCTCAGGAATGGAAGTTGTTCCTCACTCTGAAATGTTCGTAACTCTGAAAAAAGACGTTATGGTTGTTCCTTCAAAAGTTTACAACTGAAAATTGTCTTAATAAAAATTTTACTACGCAGGAGAAAAATGCTCCTTTGGCTTAATTTTTTAATAATTTGACACAGTATTGTGCTGTATTTACTTTTTATGTGTGTGGATGTGTCTGCTATTGCCTGATTGCACACTTCCCGGTCCAAATGAGGTACATGGTTAACCGGTCAATTCATACCTCTGGTATTTAAAACACTGAGGTTCTACTATACTCCAACAGCCAGCACTCAGAGCTATGCTAAGACACCAAAGGAAAGACTTTTTGGTGAGACAGAAGCCATAAAGTATCAAAAAGTTACAACAAATGTGTGGAATCAGTCACGGCGATAATCTTGAGCCCAGTGATCAAAAATTAGTTCAGCACCATACTGGAATGATTAGAGAGAAAATAAAACCAACTAGTGCACCATAGCCAGGTGGTTTAGAGATATGGATGGAAAGAAAGACCAAATAATAGAAAATAAAGTTCACTTATGATTTGTCGGTAAGGAGGCCAATAAACTGGATAATGCAATAGATACAAACTCGTGGGTAGATCAAAACCAGGCAAGCAGTTGGAGAAGGCCCAGTATGCAGGCTCTACAAGAAGCTCCTTGTCAAGATGGGAATAAGGCTTACCTCTGTGGCAGATACTGGAAATCTGAGATACTGGTATTTGGTAAGAATACCATACGCCCAGCCACCAGAGCTTCAGTGAGCAAAAAGACACAGGATGTCCTAACAGTTGGGCCTTTGATGAAAAGGTATATGGGGGATGATTCTCTTTGACAAAGTACTTTTCTAATCTGAAATCTTCTGTGCTCCATGTAAAACATAAGGATGGCCAAAGTCAGTAAAGCCACTGTACAGTTAAATATAAAGAATGCTAGCTTCACATTTCTCTATTTTTGAACACAGACAACATCAGATTATTCTGAAGGTATGATAGTTTAGAGGCTGATTTTGTCAGGGTGTTAAAAATGCAGGCACACTTAAGGCGGTTGAGGTATTTTAACTGTTAGCAGGGGCATCGCTGGCACCTGGCACACAGGGCACATGCCCCAAGTCCCAGTGCCAGTGCCCTGAATGGCTGGGGCAGCCCCTGCCTCTCCCGGCCCCATCCCCAGCTGGGAATTCAGGGCCAGGCTGGCAGCAAGAGGAGCCCAAGGACGGATCAGGCCTGGGTGGGGAATCAGGGCCGTGGGGAGCAGGGCCTTGGCCAGGGGGCATGGCCTATGCCCATGCCCTGGGTCTTTCACTGGGGCAACAATGCTCCTGACTGTTAGTATGCATTCTTTCAATTGTTTGGGTACTTTGTAAACGTAACCAGAACCGTGGCTTTTTAAGAGTTGGGTTTGTTGCTCTTGGTGTGTGTTCTTTTTTGTCTTTGCTTAGTTACAAGGTTTATGAAAAGGATATTTACCTTTAAATTGTAGTCTCAACCTTGATCTTAACCAAAAAATAATTATTTGCAAATCTAAAGCTGCTAAGATTTCTTCAAGCCTACCATCTGTTAGAAACCCCGGATAATGCATGATTTAGCCCAAAATTCAGGAAAAGCTTTGTGAACAAATGCAAACCTCTCTCACCAAACCTGGCCTGAATGTCAAATATTAGTCGTGAACATTTCATACAGCCCTATTTATTTACAGACTCCAACTTACATTGTTATGAATACTTTTATTTCTTGAAATCTCTTTGATGCATTTGATCACATTTTCAGCAGTGCAGTAAGATGTGTGTTCTGCTTATCTGGTTCACAATACAGAGATTTAAGAATAGGTTAATACCATATAAACTGCTGCCCTTATTTAATGAGTTTGTATTATTATTTTTTCTGTTAAGAAAGAGAAAATATAGGAAACATGAAAATTGATAGCCCTGATGCGTCACGAAGAATAAACACTACCGCAGTGAAGCATTCCTGTGTACTGAAAATCAAAAACCAAAACCTTTTAAAGAAAAGTCTCCCTTTCCAATTTGCCAAGGAAAGCAAACAGTTTCTAGACTCAGAGAAATCACTGATTGGAATCCAGCTATGATCCTTGATGCATAAAAACTACCTCATCAGTTCCCAGGGATTTATAAATTTGATTTAGAAAGTATTAGCAGAGCTGCTATGAAGTTTACTGTCTGGAGAACAGGGAGCCATCCCTCACTCAAGTCTTCTGGTCTTTTTCACAAAATGAATTTTTCACTTTCTTTGCCAAAAAGTACTCCATACAACTTTGATAAAAATGCACGTCAGGTGCGGGGAGGAGGGAAATCACTACATAATTCACTTTTACAGTAAAACAACCAATGGAAAGCTCAAATCTGTCATAATATGTTTTTAGTTTTCTCCCCTTTTCCCCCATTCCCCAGTCTGGATCCAACCATTTTAGATAATTTGACAGTCAATGTGAGGAGCTTATAGTTCTGGCCTGAACCAAATATGTCATGGAGAAGTCCTGCACAGAATTTCCCAATCCAGATTGGTTGTCCCTCTGATTTGTAATCCCTGTTATAGTCTTGAGCCTCTCTTGCACAGGGGTTACCAGTCATGCCAAAGCAGCTCAAACTGCATAGTAGCACAGTGATGCGGGTTTCCAATTACTCCCATTTCTATGCTGTACATAATGGCTACCAGTGAATATGGTAAACATGAAGAAGAAATGTTCAAATTACTCTTTTCCCTTGGAAAATCAAATGCTACATCTGCCCCCAATCCCACCTACCCGGTGTTATGTTGGTTTCTGCCAGTGTGAACCAGGCACACTGGAGGGCAAATGCAATGCAGCTCAAGAAGTGGGAAGTGCTGACCAGGGTGCTGGCTTGCTCCCTTTTCTAAGCAAACTAATTGAAAAGGCAGGGAATGACAGTCTGCAATGGCATTGGTGAGTAACAGCACCTAGGGTATGTCTTCACTGATGGTAGCAAATTCACCACTGTCAGACTGATTTCTAAAGATCAACTGAGTGGAAGTGAAGACCTGCTCAATCAATCCAGAAATCAACTTAATAATTCCACCCCACCCCCCAAAAAAGTAATGCTGCTTGTATGCATTCCTGTTGGTACAGTATAGTGGAGATAGCACAAAGAATAGACTTTAGGAGGTCAACGGAAGATATTCAGGCTACTCTACTGCCACCAAATTTGCAAGTTAATGTGTCCTAGGCTGCTTCCAGTCTTGCTTTGCATCAAAGTATGGCACTGGGAAAATATTTGTTGCTCTGGTGGATGATGGCCTGCCCATGGAAAGATAATTTATCTCCATGTTCACCTGCTTGCAATCTTTATACTATTTGATGCCATTACTCAACAAATTCTGCAGTACTGTCTTCAGCATGCCACAAGGATAACTGCAAATTACACAAAGTTTATAGACCTTCCCCTTTCACCCATGTCAACTGGTTGTTATGGGCTGATCCTCCACCTCTAGAACCTTCACGTGGGGCTCAGTTCTCTCCTGGATCTTATTGACAGCTATATAAAAAGCAAAAACAATGAGAATCCCATAGCACCTTAGGCTATGTCTCCACTAGCAAAAGTTAGTTCAAACTTGTTAGTTCAAACTAATAAGTTTGAGCTAGTTTGAACTAACCTAGAACTTATTAGTCTGAATTAACAAAGTGGACTAATTCAAACTAACATTTGTTCGAACTAGTCCACATTGTTAGTTTGAACTAACTGTCCTTTGTTTGAACTTCTTAAGTGCAAGCTAAGGATTAGTTAGAGTCTACATCGTGCTTAGTTTGAACTAACCATTGGTACTTGCTAGTTCAAACTAAGCGTTCATTAGTTCGAACTAAGGAATTTCTTATTTTGAACTAATGAAAGGCTAGAGTGGCCATGGACTAATTTAGTTGGAATTAAGCCTCCTGAATTTGAACTAAATTGGCAGTGTAGACATAGCCTTAGAGACTAACAAATTTCTTCTGGCATAAGCTTTCATGGGCTCCAACCCACTTTATCAGACGCATGAAGAATACAAACATAAAAGCCATTACAGCAGCGTGGGGGGTATTGATCAGATAACCCGGACTGAAGTGCTAGCAGCATATAGAATACATTCAGCTCTACATCTCCTTAATATCCTTTAGCAACTGTAACCATTCTAGCTGAGGACAGCATCAGGATGAAGACCAACTGGCTATGGCTAAGCCCAGGCAAGACTGAAGTGAAGCTGGTGAGAAAAGAGAAGAGATGGTTATTAATTTACAGAACCATCCATGATATGTGCCTGGGAAGTGCCTTCTGTAAGGACTGTCCCTTCAAAGTCTAACAATGGACAGATACATAGGGACACACCAGGGAACGCAAAAATTAAAATGGATTTTATATACAAATTAATGAAATTAACTGTAGGTGGTGGTGTAAAACAAGAGAGATGTTCAGATAAAGCAGTGGTTCCCAACCTGTGGCCTGCAAGCCAAAAGTGACCCAAGTGGTCTTTCAGAGTGGCCCATGGCACCCCACCCACCGGCTGCAGAACAGAGGCCACTGCCTAGGGACCCAGGTGAAGAATATGGTTTTCCTGTTGCAGCCAGCGCAATCCTCTTCACTGAACCGTTTCTCTCTGTCTGCAGTGCTGGTGGTGGGAGAGAAGAAGAAGAGAGTTGCTGGCAGAGAGTGGTGGCCCTACAGGGATGTAACAATTATATTTGTGGCCCTTGAGCCAAAAAAGCTGGGAATCACTAAGACAGAAGATAGGATCCTTGTGGATAAGTTCCAGAAAACTAAACCACATAGAAAGCCGCATGAAGGAAGTATAGAGACAACTGTTTGAGAAACTAACAGGCAGGCAGATGGGGTTGGAGGGATGCTGATGGTATCCTACATCCTCTGTAATGCCCCCTATATTAACAGCACATAGCTTCAGACTGGTACATTGATCTGCAGCCTTGAAGTTCTTCTGGAGCCTTGGAGCCTCCATATTAGCAAATATTAACAAAGAAAACTCTTCCATCTTTGGCTAGCCAGAAGACTTTCTACAGCCTACTGAAAAAAAAAGACTTGACTATAGTGACCCACTTTCATGATTTCCAGGCTTGATTATCACAACTAATACCTAAGAAAGATGGAACTACATACCCTGAAAAAGCTTTAATACAAAAAAAAAAAAAATCTGTCTGCCATGCAACACAAGTCAACATAAGAATATCATACAGCGCTTCTCTCTGTGCATTGGTTCTCTATTGAATACAGGGTCCAGTTAAAGACTCTGGTCCTCATCCAAAGTCCTTCATAGGCTTAGCGTTACCTGCCTGAAAGACTAATTGAATTCAACCTTACGAACTTGGCTCCCTGAAATCATGCAACTGCCAACTAGCAGAAGACAACTTATGAGCACATGAAACAGAACTGTCAGAGATCAAGTCTGAAACCTCCATGATCACAACAGAGGAAACTGACCACAGGACAGAACTAAATGCACACCTGACCTCTGATACAGATTTTTCCTCAGCGTCGTCTCATGCAGACAGACATTTAAAACTAAACACACAATATAATTAAAAACTAGGGCTCAATCATAAATCTCGGGTAGCTGAGATGAGAGATGCAAACTTCCTGATTATTATAGATAGCTTCAGATGAATAGATATAAGCTAATATAGGCAAAATAAGTATACGAGGACCTGGATTCACCATCAGCATTGAAGAGATAGCCTGTATTGAGGATCTTCTGGATACACGTAACCTGATCTTCTGATGTCAGATTCAGACTAGCTATGAGGGGTTGTTTAGGGAGCAACAATTTTTAGAATACTATTTTCTCATCATATTGGAGAACTATATTAATTTGAGACCCTGTTGAACCTTGTTTATTGTTATTCATACTTGGTTACTACCAAGCCTAGTAATACCTTTATTGAATTGAATGGAGCTTAAGATTTGGTGTTTTCTGTATTTACACAGGTACTCTTCCTCTGACAGAATTCCACAAAAGTACTGGAGTGCAAAACTGGATATTTAATGCTTGTTTCATTCTTTTGATAGATATAAATCCAGACTGATTTCAGACTACATATGTAGATCAAGGGAGATAGGCGGGATTGGTCACTTTATCCACCACTTAGTGAATCCCTCCCCCCAACAGTGAAAGAAGCAGCTATATTAGGAAAGGCTATTCTGCAGACTTGAAACAGAGCAACATCATTGGTTCTTGGGGAATAGGAAATGCTGGAAATTATAATATATAATAAATGAAGAAACAACTACTACAAGGTCCTACAAAATTTAATTCTTATAACTGTGCATAGCAAAACTCACATCTTTTGAGATGGAACTGGCCATAAAACAAAAGTATTTCACACTGTTGACGCATGATGCCGATGAAAAAAACTCAAGGAACCTTAACAAATATTTCACTCAATAAACAAAGAAACTAAAAGGTTCTGGGAAAAACAATGTATGCATAATATTTTAAAAATGATAATGGATGTTATTTCCCACTCTTGCAAAAATAAAAAATGCATACATGGTTGAGTAACTCCTGTGTCCATTTAAGTGAAAGATAATGTATTTGTTACAAATCCACTTTTATTTAGTTGTTACATGGTACAAGTTTCAGCACAAGTAATTTACAGTTCAGTAGTGCACTGTTTCTTATGTTATTTTACTTTTACAAGGAATTTGAATAGCTGTTTTATACATATCTAACCTGAATATATTGTGTGATACTTTATGTGACCAATTATCTTCTATAAAAATGACCACAGGAACTGTAGCAGTTTATTTATAAGTCAAGTTCCACATTTTGTTCAACACTACCTGCTATTTTTTAAGTCAAATATAAACATTCTTAAAGATACAGGAAGAAAGAGGTACTTTACAATGTGCATTTTGGCCATAACAATGTGAAGTAAAATGAAAGTGAGTGTAGCAATCTCACTTTTAGACACCAGCAGTCATTGGCTTATATCCCTGAAGCAAAATACATTATTTTGCTTTAATAAATCTACCCTTTGTTTTATAGCCTTGCAATTCAACTATGACTCAAATACCCAACTACAGGAAGTCCCTCTGGGCTTGCAAAAAGATGTTTCTGATAACATCAGTTTAACAAAATGGACAGCACTATATGAGGAACAGTTTTCATCCACTTGCTCTGCATTGAAGCAGACCGTGAGCTTGAACAAATGCTAATGATACAGTCACATAAGCTGACTTAAAGAACCTGCTAATATTGTGCTCATATACCACTTCAAAAATTATCTTTAGGTAACCTAATGTATTTAAAACTACAAAAGAAAAGGCAATGGCCTAACTGTTTTCAGTACTGACTTGATATTTTGGGAGCCCAACTTGAGGGCTAGCTATCAGGAAATGTTGAGCACTGGCCACTGAAAAATCACATCACCTTAAGGTATTTCAAGTTGGGCATCTAAAAATTGTAGCCTGGTCACAAAATCTATTTAATTCCTCAGTCTTTTGGCCTTTGAAAGTCAATAGACACATGATTTATCTTAAATATTCAGAAAGATAACACTTACATTCACTGTAGTTCTACAATTGACAAAAAATATGAGTCTATTAGTGCACAAAATCTGGATTTTGGATGGGTTTATAGAAGGTTATCCATGGCCATGCTACTATCAGACTTTTCTGTCCCGGTTCACTTCCTCTGTCTTCATATTTCACAAAATGATTTGTTAAACCACACCACTTGAGATCTAGCTTACAAGTATGAAATGATCAGTAGAGTGACAAAAAAGATCAAGTTCCAAAGGGGCAGCCATGTTAATCTAGTTCAGTGAAACAAACAAGGAGCCCTGTGGCGCTTAAAGACTAATAAATTTATTTATTGTATGAGCTTTCATGGGAGAAAATCCCACTTTGTCAGACACAAAGCTGACATCACAAATCACAACATCCTAAAACCAGCGGGTGAGAATTTCAGCCTTTCTGATCATACCTCTGATGATTTACGAACTGCTGTGCTCAGAGGGTATGTCCACACACACAGTTTAAATTGAAATATTGCTGGCTATTTCGATTTAAAAAATGGTAGGTCCACATGATGTTCCCTTATTTCAAAATGAGGAGCTCCCTCATTTTGATATAAGGAAAGTTATATTGATATAATAAAACCTAGTATTATATCGATAGGATGGTTAAATCGAAATTGTTATTTCGAAATAACACAGTGCGGACATGTTATTTTGATTTAACTGTTAAATCGATTTAACACCTTTTGCCCTTCTCCTTCCCAGATGCTTTCCTTTTTCCATATATTGGGTGGGGGCATGGCCCAGTGATGGGGCCATGTTGCCAGACCTCCCATGGTGCCCCTCTCCTGAATCAAAATAGCAAGTCCTGTGTCTGGACATGCTATTTCAATTTGGGGTTTTTTTTGGTGTGGACCTGTTAAATTGATTTAATTTAAATCAATTTAATGATTTTATATCGATTTTCTTAAATTGATATGTTAAATCGATTTAACTGTGTAAGTGTGGACACAGCCAGACAGATGAATACCAGATCAAAGATTCAAAGAGAAGCTGCAGAGCTCAAATTTATTTGCAAATTTTACTGTACAACTTCAAAGCTGAATTGGGACTCTGGATTTTTTTTTCTCATTACAACAGGTGATTTGACCTCATTTTCCTCTATATGCTGTTCCCCAGTGTTTGAATCTTAACAACTGCTGTTACAGTGTGACCAGAAAAAAACTGCCACACAAGACAGATGGTTTACAGCAAGTCAGTCTTTTAGACTCTTTTTTGGTCAGAAAACTACAGCTCACTTTTTAGGGAATACACCTTCTGTCTTCAGAGAAGGTAGACTTAATGTCCAGCATCAGTATTTGGTCCTGTTTACATTAGCACAATTACCCACTGATGTCGATAGCGTAGGGTTGCAAGGTGTCTGGTTTTTGATGGGAAAATCCAATTGAAAGGGGAAACTAGCAGGGTCTGGTCAGATATACTGATTGGACACCAAAAATCTGGTTACCACGCGTGGTGGGGAATGGCAACGGAAGCACTGGGTCATCAATCAGTGCCATTGCTTGCTCAGTCAAGGTTGCCTCCTACCTGCATCTCAGGAAGAGGCAGGCAGCAGGCTCCAAGTCAGACTGCAGCTCCTGTCCCAGCCTCCAAGCAGAAGAAGCCCAAAGGTGGAGTGGGGAAGGCAGGAAGGTGTAGAGGATTGAGCGATTGGCAAGGATGAGGGGACAGAACAATGAGTAACAGGAGGAGAGGAGCAAGCAGGGCTGGGGCCTTGCGGTGGACCAGGGGTGGGGCCTCAGGAGGCAGCAGGAAGGGGAATCCATTTTTCAGGAAGTAGAAAGTTGGTAACCTACAATGGGGGTCAGAAACTAATGTAGCTAAAATTGCATCAAACACAGTTTAACTGCAAATATATGAAAGATTCTTTCGAGACACTGGTAATAACTGGCAGCATAACTTTTACTGCAAACATTCACAGATTCATAGATTTCTAAGGACAGAAGGAAACAATATGATCATCTAGTCTGACCTTCTGCACAACCCAGGCCACAGAACTTCCCATCCACTCCTGCACCAGACATCTAACCTATGACTGTGTCACTGAAGTCCCCAAATCATGATTTAAAGACTTCAAGGTACAGAGAAGCCACCAGCAAGTGACCCATGCCCCACCCTACAAGGAAAAGTGAAAAAAAAGTGGCCCTGACAATCTGCCTCAAGAGAAAATCCTCTCCTGACCCCAGATATAGCAATCAGCTAGTCCTTGAGCATGTGGATAAGATTCACCAGCCAGACACCCAAAAAAGAATTCCCTGAACCAACTCAGAACCCAACTGATCTAACATCCCATCACAAGCCATTGGCATATTTACCACTAGGAGTCAAGGATCAGTTAACTGCCAAATTACACTGTCCATAATACCATCCCCTCCATAAATTTATCAGATCGTTTACTATGATTTACTAGATATCAACTGAGTCTATGCCACTTTGGAGGGAATGAAAAGTCAATGCCCATCCAAGATGCTGAAGCACTCATCATCCAAAAGGTAACAGTCAGGGCCATTCTGGTAAAAGCCCCTGAAGTCTGGCTAAAAATGTGAAAACTGGTATGAAGGGTGTCTCTCTGAAGACTAGCAGATGGAAAAATATCTCCTCTTATTCAGGATCTTACATATAGGGTATACCACAGGGATCCCTCACACATATAGATTTAACATGGCAAGTGTAAAAATGATTTATTTCTACAAATATTAGAGTGGAAATCCTTCCTACTTTACTTATATGAAGAGTTCCATATATGAAGAGTTCCACTAAGGGCTATGCCTAATGCAAAAGAATTTCAAACAATATCACAAAGTAACAAACAAGAAGGTGGGGGTATTTCGGGGGGGGTGGATAGGAAGAAATTGAAAGTTGTGAGCTCTGACTTGCTGTAATAACCACCTCAACTTGAGGCTCACACAGCTGCTGCCTAAAGTGTTCCAGAAATTTCTGAAATCTTTGAAACCACTGCCAAAGCAAATGTTGTATACTGAAAGGCCCTAGAGTTGATTTCTGTGCAGGATATTTATCATTTGGAAGAAATTCTGAGCAGCCTGAGACTTCTTTCAGTTGAACTTTTTGTTTACATCTGGATTCTGGAGTACAAAAGCAGGGTACTAATGTTTTCTCCTAAGCTTCTGGCATGAAACTAAGGGATAGGGTAGTCTCAAATCAATGTAAATACATTGGCATTCATAATGCTTTAAGAATCATAATATACATTTTATGCATCAGCTAAAAGACATGTCACAGTGTGCAAAACAGAGGCAAGAAAATTACTTAAGGAAGAGGTAAAAAGCCATTTCAAAGTGAAGTAGATCAAAGAACAGAGTTCAGTTTGCCATGCACTAACTGTTTATGTATCCAAACCATTAACTCAGTATAGTATTAATGTGGATCGTTGAAACAACTTGGACAACTTTGAACTAATGACTATTAGTGACTCTCAGCAAATCACAGGTAATAGACATGCATAATAGCAGCATGCATAGAATCATAGGGTGGAAGGTACTTTATGAGGTCATCTAGTCCAAACCCCTGCTAAATGCAGGACCACTTCCAATAAATCATCTCAGCCAGAGTTCTATCTAACTGGGCCTTTGATGGAGATTCCACCACTTCCCTAGCTAATCCATTCCCATTCTTCACCACTCTCCCAGTCAGAAAGTTTTTCCTAATATTCAACCTCGACCACCCCAGCTGCAGCTTGAATCTTGCTCCTTGTTCTGTCCTCCATTACTACTGAGAACAGCCTAGCTCCCTCCTCTCTGAAGCACCCCTTCAGGTAGTTGAAGGCTGCTATCAAATCCCCCCTATGTCTTCTCTTCTGCAGACTAAGTAATCCTAGTTCCTTCAGTCTCTCCTCGCAAGTCATATGCCCAAACCCCCAAATAATTTTCATTGCTTCTTCTAATTTGACAACATCCTTTTGGTAGTATGGAGCTCAAAACTGGACACAGTATTCCAGATGTGGCCTCATCAGCGCCAAATTGAGGGAAATAGTCACATCCCTCGATCTACTGGCAACACTCCTACTGAAACAGCTCAATATGCCATTGGCCTTTTTGGCAACAAAAGCATACTGTTGACTCATACACAGATCCCGTCCACCATAAGGCCCAGGTCCTTTTCTACAATGCTGCTACTTAGCTGATCAGTCCCCAGCCTGTAGCAGTGCATAGGATTTTTCCGTCCTAAATGCAGGACTTCGCATTTTTCCTTGCCGAACTTCATGAGATTTCATTTGGCCCAATGCTCCAATTTGTCTAGGTCTCCCTGAATCCTATCCCTGCCCTCCAGGGTGTTTATCATTCCCCCCAACTTGATGTCATCTGCAAATTTACTGAGCATGCAATCTATCCCATCATCCAGATCATTAATGAAGATGTTGACCAGAACTGGCCACAGGACTGACCCCTCGGGCACTCCACTTGTTACTGGTTGCCAACAATGTTCCCTCTAGGCTGCGCCCGTGCACGGAAGCACAGAAGCCCCAATGCCCTGGCGCAGGCCTTACTGCTGGTGGCGCAGGCTTGCAGCTGCGGCGCTGGCCCCCAGGGCACATTCTTCCAGCCAGCAGGGAGCTGTTGCACGGAGTTTAAAATCTCCCCTGAACGTGCTCAGGGCGGGAGATTTTAAACTTCTGTGTGCAGCTTCCTGCCGCCCGGAAGAATGGTGGCAGCAAGGGGCAGGCTCCCCTGGGATCAGCACCCGCAGTGGGGGGAGTGGGCTGAGGGAGCAGGGTCAGGGTACCAGGGGGTCTCGGGGAAGCTGGCTGGAGAGCGCCCAGCACTGTAACTTGGGGAAGGCCCCCCCCGCCCTCCACCTGGCCCCTGGGAAAGTGCCCAGGGGGAGCAAGCAGCTTCCCCAGGACTAGGGTTACCAGACGTCTGGGAAAAGGAAGACATGTGCTCCTTTCTACCTTCATGTCCTCCGTCCGTCAGGCATTCTAAACATAGGTGATTCTTTTTTTTTTTGTTTTCCTGATTCTTGGTTTTTAGGAGTAGAAGGTGGTTAAAAAACAAAAACAAAAACACAAAACCACCACGCCCAACTCAGGGCTGCAATCCCTAAACCTTAAGAGTCTGCACTACACATGAGGAACAAAAGAACCTGCAACAAAATCAAGGGGGGGGGGGAGTGGAACATACCATTTCCTCTCTTCTTAGAGGAGTTTGCAGCAAAAGTCTGTGTGGTTCAGTTGGCTGAGCAACTACCTATCAATCTCAGTGTTGTGGGTTTGAGCCCTATGCTGGGCACTTTGGCTATTTTTTGGGGGGACTCTTGCTCCCTACAAAAGGCCTAAATTGGAGGAAAAATATAGCAAACCCTAACTAAATGAAGGAAAATAATTTATACTGTGAATAAAATTACAAGCAGGGACAAATTAAGTAAAGAAATAAAGGGGCACTTTTGAATTGGTTAAAAATAATGTAGAACATTTTTTAAAATTGTAAAATGGGCTGCTGTGGAAAATGAAAAAGCAGCAAGTCAGCTTTTTTTCAACTTTTTTGGTGATTTGCAAGCTTATATTTGCAAATTTAGTTTTTTTTAACTTTTTTAGTTTCATGAGCATTAATGAAAGGATCATGAAAAGCTTTCATTTACTGAAAAAATGAATTTTCAGTACCAGAAAACATCTTGGTAATTTTTTTTTATTTTAAAATAATTTTTAAAATGCCAGACTTTGTACTGTTTAAGTGCTGCATTCATTATCATTACCATTTTCCATGACATAATATGGTAATGACAGCAATGTTCCCTCTAAGCTGATGATGCAGCTGACCAAGTTATGGATATACTTGGGGGAGGGGGGACAGCAGGGAAGGGGCCCGATAAACATTGAGGACTTTGCTCAGCTGCCTCCATAACTTGCTCAGCTGCATCATCACCTTAGAGGGAATACTGGTTGCCAACTAGACATTGAGCCATTGATCCCTACCTGCTGAGCCCAATGATCTAGACAGCTTTCTATCCAACTTACAGTCCATTCATCCAAACCATACTTTCATATATTGCTGACAAGAATGCTGTGGGAAACTGTATCAAAAGCTTTGATAAAGTTGAGGTATATCACATTGATAGGTATTCCCACATCCACATACCCTGTCATCTCATCGTAGAAGGCAATCAGGTTGCTCAGGTATGATTTGCCTTTGGTGAATCCATGCTGACTGTTCCTGATCACTATTTTTCTCCAAGTGTTTCAGAATGGATTCTTTTAGGATGTGCTCCATGATTTTTCCAGGGACTGAGGTGAGGCTGATTGGTCTGTAGTTCCCTGGGTCCTCCTTTTTCCCTTTCTTGAAGATAGGCACTATATTTGCCTTTTTCCAATCATCCAGAACCTCCCCTATTCGCCACAAGTTTTCAAAGATAATTGCAAGTGGCTCTGTAATCACATTGGCCAACTTCTTCAGCACCCTTGGATGCAGCTCATCTGGCCCCAAAGACTTGTACACATCCAGTTTCACTAAGTAGTCCCTAATCTTACCTTTCATCACTGAGGGCTGCTCTCCTCTCCATTTTGTGTTGCCCAGTGCAGTAGCCTGGGAACTGACCCTGCCTGTGAAGATTGAGGTAAAAAAAGCATTAAGTACTTCAGCCTTTTCCTCATCATCCACCATGAGGATACCTGCCCCATTCAGTAAGGGACCTACACCATCCCTGATCCTCTTCTTATTACGGATATACTTGAAGAACTGCTTCCTGTTATC
Source organism: Podocnemis expansa (assembly GCA_007922195.1). Lineage (NCBI taxonomy): Eukaryota > Metazoa > Chordata > Testudines > Podocnemididae > Podocnemis > Podocnemis expansa. The sequence goes on from ML681966.1 coordinate 78,310,184, forward strand.
CTTCACATCCTTTGCTAACTGTAACTCCAATTGCCCTTTAGCCTTTCTGATTTTATTCCTGCAGGCCTGAGCAATATCTTATCTATGCATATTTCTTATGGAAATTGTGCTGCTCTAGACACAAAAATCATTTAAATTATTCAGTGAACTAAAATTAGAAGGGGAAGAGAGACCAATGATTCCTGCAGGCACAAAATGGTTATGGGGTGACAGAGAAAACTAGTAGTAGGTGAGGTGACAAGGCGAGGTGATGAGTCAGAGGTTGAAGTGCCAAGGTTTGAAAGTATATATGCAGAGAGTTTGGGTCAAGTGGCCTGTTAGAGTTCAAGACTTTATAGTAGCTAACCAGAAGATGAGAGTAAGATTGAGAGTACATTGCATTATAATAATAAAAATAACCTGAAGGTGCTGATTTGCTAATAACTTTATCCTGGGATAATAAACTCTTTGACCTTTGATATTATAGTTTACTTAGCCCAAGAAATAAATACCGTTCAAGTTACAACTGCATGGACAGGTAAGGAGATGAGATGCCCTTATTTACAGACAGTGGCTCATGTTCTTAGATCATATATACCAGTGAAGCTCCACTGACTTCAGTAAAATAGACAGGAGGTCAAACTATATGATCTCCTTCTGCTTTTAAAATCTATGAAATAGAGCAACAATGATTATACCAGCTGAACACCTGGAAAAAAGTTTAAATATGTAATAATAAATGAAAAAACAGGCATTAACTATATTCTATTATCAGGATTTTACATGTTGCTGCATGTGTTTTTGTAAGCATACAATTGCAGTTTACTATTTTTAATGAAAGGCAGCATAATGCCCAATTTCTAAACATATCCCAATGAGAACTCCATGACAATTTGTTAATCCAAATACCTGATATTTCTTTAAGAAGCCTATAATCTTGCCTTTACTCAGTACTTTATATATGCTACATCCCACCACTGCAATAACTCTAAATTCTGCACTACAAAGGACAGATTGAGGTCTAAACATTGCCTCTGTTTGTTGGTTCATGAAGTCTCCATGAGCTTTTGGAGATATACATGATGAAGGGCTGTTTCCTTCCCAAAAAGGAGGAGTTAAGAGAAGAGCAAATGGGCCAGATCCAGTGGCTGAAAATCAAAACTAAACTAATTCAGCCTGGAAATAAGGCATAAACTGTTAATGAAGCAGGTAATTAACCAGTGGAACAACTTGCCAAGGGCTGCAGAGGATTCTCAATCACAGGCAGTTTTTTTGAAAAGATACTCTCTGGTTTCAAAGGAATTCTTTTGAGTAATTCTATGGCCTGTGTTGGACAGGAAGTCAGATGAGATGTGCTCTGCTTCCTTCCCAAACCTCAATGAACCCCTTGAAGATTTTTATAACCTAGGTTTTCTAGTAGAAAAAGTTTCTGTACTCACGTAAGACATGTGGCCAGATCTCTACTTACACAAAAGGCTTTTTACTCTACTCTGTTAGTGTAAAGGGGCCTCAAGGTGAGTGTTAAGGCCTCTGTAAACTGCCCAAGTGGTATAAATGGGCTCAATATAAATGTCAATTTGATGTGGCTGGTGCTTGTGCAGGGGGCACATGTTGGGAATCCAAGGGTTAGTCACAACCAGAACTGCATATGTTAACATAAAAGTATTATGTATTGATTTATAGCTCAGTACTTACACAGTACTTTTCTTCAAAATACTTTACAACTATGCATCATAAATTGACCTCATATAAATAATTATGAGTACCTCTACGTCAAAGCAGCTTTGTTTTTAATTTCATTTATCATGTGCATATACATAAATTTAGCAATGGTGAAAGGTGCCAGATTTACAGCTCTGAACATGGAGTCCTCCTTTTAACTCTGCAACAGGTACAATATAAAAAAGATAGCAATACAAGCTTGCCCTAGACTGTTCTAGCTATTTATCCAAACCTGATTTGGAAGGATGACCTATACCAATGAGAGGACTGATCAGTTGTTGTTCTAACTGCTAAAATCACCAACTATGTTGCCAGTTCACGACAGTTTCCAGGGTTGTAAAAAAAAGCCAGTGGTTTTAAAACAAACTGAAGGACATATTTCTTCACACAATCCAATCAACTTGCAGAACTTGTTGCCATGAGCTGTTGTGAAGGATCAAATATAACTTGGTTAAGAAAAATTTAGATACGTTAATAGAGGGTAGGTCCATCAATGGCTATTAGCCAAAGATGGTCAGGGATACAACCCAGTCTTCAAGTGCCACAAGACTCCTTTTTTTTTTTTTTGCTTTACTAGACTAACACGGCTGCCCCTTTGGAACCCATGTACTGTTTATCCCTAAATCTCCAACTGCCAGAAGCTGGGATGATTACTTGAAACTGTACTTTTCTGTTTATGCCCTCTGAAGCATCTTGCACTGGTCACTGCCAGAAGATGAGGTAAGACACTAGATGGCCTATTGGTCTGACCCAATATGATGGTCTTATGTTTTTCTCCCACCTCTCAGAAAACCTAGCCCACTGAAATTTTTTTCATCTGATTCTATATTTTCTTTTCCTAAACTTTCAGACTCAACATACATGGCATTTTACAGTATTTACTTGAATATGACATATATTGAAAGTGGTTTTGGTACTAGGAACTTTAGGCTCTAATTTCAACCAGTGAATGGGAGTTTACCTAAAAGGTTAAAAGGGAAGTGATACGAGAACACCAAGATTGTGTTAGAGCTACTGGAGATCTGTAAGAAAATTACAGAACTATCCCCTAAAGGATAGCTTCCCAGGTTCAGCAGTAGTCTCCTTGAAGAGTCCTAGAGACCCAAAAAGGTAAGTAAAAGATACTTTTCCTCAGCTGCCCAGGAACCAGCATGGCATATAATAAAAAAGTAAAACCTTCTGACAGAAGCCATTTTATACCTCATTTCCTTCCCTTTCTTGGAGGCCCCTGACTGTTCTGCCTTGGGACCCAGAATTGCTGTCAATGGGCCTAATGCAGTGGTTTATATACTCTGGTTTCTCCACTTTTTACTACTTGTTTTCAGGAAAATTTTGGTTTGCTGCAGCTACCTTGTCCAGGCGTTGGCTACCTTGCTTTTCATAATGAGGGATTCACATGACTTTATTTGTTATAGTTTTCCAAGTTACAGTTTCTTCCTTGTCAACAAGTGATGATGGAGTGATATGAAGGAATGCTGGCAAGACACCGAATTTATTTCCTGGCCCCAGTCACATCATGGCTCAAGATGACAAAAGGTCACGTGTCTTGTGGCCACAATTGCCATCCATGAGACAGACTGGAAAGCCTAAAAGCCAGCCTTTGTGCTGATTCTGTCAGCTTAGAATAGCTAATCTCTTTTTCTTAATCTTTTTTTCTGAATGCTGTTCAAACAGCACAAAACATCATTAGATAAACATATGTAAGAGTAGAAACATATGATAATCCCTAGCTTACAAATCCTCCTCCTTTTGTTCTTTTGCAAATGTGATGAATGTAAAAGGGCATAAGGAGCATGTAGCTGAAAATAAGAAAAGTGGAAAGATACGCTGAGCATCCCCGGGGTGTTGAAACAATTTGTATAGTGAGGGTGCTGCGAGTCATTAAGCCAAACTATAAGCCCTGTATCTGATGGAAACCACTTCAAGCCATGGGATGTGGCTGCAAATCCAGTACTACTCATTCCAGTACCTATGTGTCTCTCTAAGGAAAATGTCCTAAAAGTGAGTTCTATTACACTGTGGAACAATGTCATCAAGGTTAGTTTTGCAACTCAACACAACTAAAGGCATTTACAGCTACAACAAACAAAATCACTTGAACAAAAAATGAACAGATTCATTTGAAAATACAGAGTAGGGAATGAACTTACACTGTGAGGGGTGAAGGGCTAGATGACCTAAGAGGTCTTTTCCATCTCCAACTTCTATGATTCTGTGCCAAGCAGTTTCCATAGCTCACAAACATTTCCTGCTGACTGCTTTTCAAATAACTAAAACCAGGAATTCTGCTTATTACCATGTGACATCTGGAGCAGCAGTAAGTACTGTACATCTTACAAAATTTGAAGAGAACTGCTAATAGTAGATTGGTTTACTTTTGTGACTGAGGAAAGTAAACAAACAAAGTCAGTTTATAAGTTCCCCTAAAATGATTATTTTAAAAAATTGGGCCACACGACAATATTTGGCAATTTTTTACATTTTTATCCAAACTGTTTCAAACTCGGGGCCTGACAGTATGTTTGGGGGTCCTGTCTAGTATCTCTGAATGCAACAAACCACATAAATTAAGGAAGCAATTCCAAAACATAAAAATATATAATTTAACAATCCTTCTGCTACATAAAGTGTGGTTTGCACTTACTAAACTTAAAATAATCAAAGTTACTGAATTTTTTATTTCGTTCTCACCTTCTCTATTTCACCAACTCTAGTGAGAAACTGAAGCATTTTTATCCATTACAGTTTAATACTATTAAAGTTTTTGTTAGAGCAACTTCCTAAACAACCCTCTTACTAGCCTGTACTACTTGCTCAAAGGATCAGTAAATGTGTTGCCTGTTTGTAAGTTTGTAAGTACTGTTTGTAAGTACTTTAAAAGTTTGAGTTGAGAGTGATGAATTAAATTTGAAGATTTATCGAAGTCCAGGATACACAGACTGAAGACACAAAAGACCTATTTCACGGTGGAATAATTACAGCTATCATGTTTTCTGTTGCAAAGGCTAAGCATGTAAACACAGTTCCCTTACTGTATTCTAGGGGAGTGAGATTAAAATAAAGGCTACAGAGATTTTTAGCTGTTTTATTTGTAAAGCATGTTACCTAACTAAAAGCCTATTACTATAAATGTTTTGCATTTCAATTGGAGTTACTTACTTAATTTAACTTATGAACCTTGACCCTTGAGTGTGAGTATTGGTTTTGCATGTAGCATGTTCTAAAAATGTTGCTTGGTTTTGAAACAGGGTAACTAGCAACACAGTTCATCAGGTCATAAATAATTGGAGGAACATTATTCCTCCAAGGAATGTAATTAATACTACTCCACATAGAATTAACTGTTGCAGATGTTATTAACAAATCAGCTTCAGCAGTGGTGTTACATTTTTGGAGGAAAGAAAAAAATTCCTGCCAGGCCATGAGCACGCACTTTGTTTTATTATTAGAGATGGGCTTGAACTCAGAAATAGACTGCATATTCCACAACATTCAGACACGTCTGGATCAAACTTTTTGGCTAACTCTGAAATTCAGGGCCAAATTAAGGCTGGAATTCCAGAGTGGCACCACGCTCATGCTCAGGAGTGATAGTTTCTGAGGTTTTGGCTAAGGAACATCCCTAGGTAGTATATGTGGATTTTGCAAAATTAGATTTCATATATGTAGTTGTTGGACTCTGGGACGAGGCCCAGACAATTTTTTATTGACAATAGATGTTGAGATTCAAAAAGTTTATGTTTCATAACCTTCGAAACACAAATTGTAAACATCATATATCAAAACATACAAAAAAAGCCTTAAGTCAAACTTTTACATTTATAAGCAGTGTTTCTGTTCAGCCACCTACCTGCAAATTTTGCTTATCATCAATGGCAATATCTTTTCATTTGCTGGTGCTCGTACAGTGAAATCGACATTTACCAATTAAAATCTAATTTGCCAAGCCTAATGATATGCAGTGCTCTGATCTAACAGGTATACAGTTTACTAAAGGAGATTGACACTTTCCTGCTCCAGGGCCATTCATTTTTTAACATATATAATTTTTTATTATCTGTGGGTTGTGTTACATCTTGTGTAATTAATTCTTCTATTGAATTGTGCTCTCCTCACTTGTATAAAGCCACTGCACCCATACTTAACTTAAAGTTTAATAGCATTATTTATTTAGACTGGTGAACAATAAAAACAAGTGCCTATTTAAAGTTCTAACAACTCCTATATGTAATGTACTGTAGTTCTGATGTACAGATTACATACTTGCCTAAGACTTCCCATTATAACCTCCTCTTCTTAGCCACTTAAAAATTTTAAAAAAGCAAGGAGTCTTATGGCACTTAAAGACTCACAGATTTACAGTCTTTAAGTGCCACAAGACTCCTTGCTTTTTTTGCTTTACTAGACTAACATGGCCGCCCCTTTGGAACTTATAGATTTAACAAAATTTTCCCCAGTCAGTTCTACCTCAAGTTTTATCTGAAGTTTTTACACTCACCTAATCTTAAATGCTGAACTGCTGCAGAGCTAAAAGGGATTTAATTTTACAATGTTATATATGTGCATGTAGGCTTGAAGGCTTGGAATATTAGGATTCGTGTGGCTCTTAAAGACTAACAGATTTATTTTTTGCATGAGCTTTCATGGGAGAAAATCCCACTTCATCAGATGCTTCGAAGATAGGTGAACTCACAGAATGGACTGAAAATAAATGCAAGGGGGTGTAAAACATAGGATCAGGTCATACAGTGACAGAAAATCAGAGCAGTTGTTAGGTTCAAAGCCTGGGAAGCCTGAAGTCAAATTACCTTTTGTAATGGGAAAAGAACTCATAGTCTCAATTCAATCCTAGGACTAGACTAACACAGCTATCCCTTTGGAAATTGGAATATTAGCCTTCTTTCAATACAAGTACCTAATTCCTAACATAGGAAGAAATCTGGAAGAAAATAGCATGACTGAAGAATACACAAAGGCTATGTCTATATTAGGGAAAGTTAGTTCGAACTCATTAGTTCGAACTAATAAATTCAAGGTTAGTTCAAACTAATTTCTAACTTAATAGTTCGAACTAACAACATTAACTAGTTCAAAAGTTTGAACTAGTACACTTCATTAGTTCAAACTAACTGCCCTTAGTTCAAACTTCTTAAGTTCGAACTAAGGGTTAGTTCAAGTCTACATCTCACATAGTTTGAACTAATGCTCAAACTAAGTGCCAGTACTTACTAGTTCAAACTAAGCGTCCCTTAGTTCGAACAAAAGAATTTCATAGTTCAAACTAAGGAAAGACTAATGTAGACTGGGACCAATTCAATTTGAATTAAGCCTCCTTAATTCAAACTAAATTAGCAGTGTAGACATAGCCAAAAGGTACTACAGTGGGGAAGAGTGGAGGGAAATGGTCAGAACACTGTGGAAAAGCCCAAAAAGAAAGTGTTCAGCTGTGGAGCTGCTCAGGAATTTTAAAATATGAGCTCTCTGTCTTTCAGTGTCTAAAGTTTTAGCTTCTGGGTCATTCTCCCCTTCACCTCCCCACCCCCATTACTTCTTAATGAAGCCATACAACTCTTGGGAGTAAAATACCTCTGCATACAGTCAAACAGAAAGCTAGGGCTAGAAGTTGAGTTTTAAGTGCTTCTACATCACGCCCATTCACACCCATACACACATACTCTTGGGCATGTAGAAGGGACTCTTTCCATCCAATGAGTGTGTGGTATTAGAAGGACCCTTTATCATCAGTGTGTAAGGAGGGAGAAAGGGGCTTTGCTATAGTGAAACTGCTGAATGCCTCATCTGTTAGTTTGTGGTAAAGAGGTATTTCTTTTATGAGTAGGCAAATTGAATGCAACATTTCCTGAATATGAGGACTACTGACCACATTTGCTCAACTGTGTTCAGCAGCACAATATCAGTCTCTGGGCTGCGAGGCTGGGGGAATGGAACAGCAGCCAGCACAAGCAGCAAGGAAGGGCAAATAGTTCAAATCAGTAATAAAGATGACAAATGTAGATGATCTATCATGAAGCCCAAATAAAAGTAACATGAAAATCTAAGTATGAACCCATTCATTCTCTTTGACTAGCAAGCAAAGTTAACAGCCTACTTTGAGCAACCATACTTCAACTCTCTAAAGAGCAGCTGACATGCTTCCTCTGCACCTTTGAAACTTAGCATCTCCACTTATGAAGCAGAGTTCTGCTTCATCCCTAATATGGGACAGTAAATAAAACCCATAATCTGATCACGGAAGTGTAGTTCTACTTTAAATATTCACTGTGTAAGAATGAAATGTTAAAATTCAACAGATCTTCTAGCTGTGTATGTTCAGAACTATATCTGCCTGCTTTATTGACAAAAAATAAGGTTTCACAGCAGAGTCAAAAGAGCTTTTTGAGGATGAGATGAATTTACTTTGGCTCACATGTTAACAACAGAGCTGTTCACAAAGTTCCAATTGCAAAGCCTTCTGTGCAATGCTATTGTCGACTGCAGGTGTAAATAAGAGTAGCCTAAGATGTATGCTCTCAGGGGCAAAAACTGTCTCTTCTCTGTTTGTACAGCACCACAACAACGGGTCACCAGGCCTGATTAGAGCCTGGAGGTTCCATAATACTACTGATAAAGGGATGCACAGATGTAACTGAGGGCAGAAGTTAGCTACAAGAATCTTTGTTACTCGTGATGATGTAGAAGTCAGAAAGAACAGACTAACTGTAGATCCAAGCCTGAGTTTGCAGAGCTGAGAGTCAGAACAAACAACTTGTTACTTGTAAAGTTAACACATTTTCCCTTGAAGTCAAAAAGAGGCAATAAACATGGAACTCCGAAAAGAATGGTTACCCACCTTGTGCGGTAACTGGAGTTCTTTGAGATGTGTGTCCTTCAAGATGTGTGAGCCACCTTAGGAGTTGGCGTGGCCATGTGACATGGCTTGGAAGATTGTGTAGCAATGATTGTGCGGGGGCATGTGAGTGGCGCAAGAGTGCCTGCACCACTTTGACTCTATTTCATCGCTCGTGTGCCCAACCCCGTCAGTTCCTTCTCTACCATGCAGCAAAGCTAGTAACTCAGAAGTCAAGAGGGAAGGAAAGTGGGTGGTGGAGAACCCATGGGGACAAACACCTCAAAGAACTCCAGTTACTGCACAAGGTGGGCAACCATTCTTTCTCCTTCAAGTAGTGTCCCCATGGGTGCTCCATCTTAGGTGACTCCTAACGAGTTTTTCTTAAGGAGGAGGGGCTTCAGAATTCACAGTATGTACAGATGAGAGGACAGAGAGTCCTACTGCAGTGACAGAATAAGAGACCTGGTCTAAAACATAGTGCTCGGTAAAAGTGTGGAGCAATGTCTAGGTAGCCATCTAACAGATCTCTAGGATCGGAACACTGTGTAAGAGTGCTATCGAAGTTCACATGACTAGTTAAGTGCAAATGTATGTGTGACAGTGGAGGAACTTTGGCAATTTCATAGCACTTGAGGATGCAGCCAGAGATCCACTTAGATAACCTCTGCTTGGAGATAGGTTAGCCTTTGTTTCTGTTGGCTATAGATACAAAGAGCTTATTTGTGGATCTAAAGTTCTTTGTTCTTTGCAGGTAGAAGGAGAGAGTGTGACAAATGTCAAGGGTATGAAGGGATGCCTCGATGGAATTTGCATGTGGCTTTGGCATAAATACAGGTAAGTGAATTATTTCATTAATGTGAAATGAGGAAGAAACTTTAGGTATGAATTTTGGGTGAGGTCTCAAAGAGACTTTGCCATTGTGGAAGATTGTGTAAGGTTGCGATGCCAGAAGGGCTGAGATCTCACTGATGTAACACGCAGAAGTGATGGCCACTAGGAATGCAACTTTCATTGATAAATATAGTAATGGACAAGTTACTAGTGGTTCGAAGGGTGGTTTGGTGATTAGTTTTAATACCAAATTTAAATCTCACCCAGGAGTCACGAGATGGATTTCAGGATATAGATTTTGGATTCCCTTAAGGAACCTATTGATTTTTGTGCGGGAGAATATAAAGTCATGTTGAGAGAGAGATACGAAGGCAGATATTGCAGCAAGATGTACTTTCACTGTGCTAAAAGATACGTTGTCCAATTTTAAATTCAGCAAGTACTGCCGAATAGTCAGAATGCACACAAACAAAAGGAGGTGATTACTACTGGTGCACCAGTGTCTGTATCTGCACCATTTTTGAAGGTATGTCTTTCCTGTCAATGGTTTGTGGCTATTTAACAAAATGTGTTGGACTCCTTGCAAACATAGTTGTTCCTTCTGACTGAGCCATTGAGGTACCATGTTGTTAGGTGCAGTCTTTGAGGGTCCTGGAGACTGATGCCGCCTTTCTGTTGAGACAGAAGATTGTGCATTGTTAGTAGAGTAATTTGTGGCTTCATTGACATACATAAGAGGTCTATGTACCATGGCTGTCTTGGTCATGCTGGTGCTATCATTATAATGTTCACTGATTCCAGCCAGATTTTCTGAAGTGTACAAGGGATCAGCAGAATCAGAGGGAATGAGTAAAAGAGTTCATTCATCCAAAGGATGTCCCGGACCAGCTCTGAAGCAGTACTTGCGGCATTTGTGATTTTGGTAGGTGGTGAAAAGATCTGTTGATGGAAACCCCCAATGACGAACGATCATGTATAGTAATGGTTCCCAGGCCAGGGTCTGCGGATCCCTGGGGCACTGCAGAGTGGCTCCAGGGGGGCCGCAGATAGGCTGTGAGCTAGGGCCGGATGCTGCTGGGGTCTCCAGTTGACATGAAGACCCAGGCTTCCGGCCAAAAGGGAGCTTCTTCCAGGCAGGGAGTTTTTAAAACTTCTGCCCTGAGGATGTGCTCAGGGGGAGTAGAATGGGAGTGGCCAGGTGGCAGGAGCTCCAGCAGCCAGGTAAGGGGGGAAGGGGTGGAGAAGACTGGAGGGACACGGCCATGGCTGCAGTGCTGCCACTACTGCCCTATAAACCTGCTAGGGAAGGGGGGCTTCCACAGCAATGGCTCCCTCCCTGGGGGCTGCCTGCAGCCCCATCCCCATGCTAGGGAGCACGGGGCTGTTGCAGCAGTGGCTCCCTCCCCTGGAGCTGCCTGTGACCCCATCCCCCACCAGGCAGCAGGGCCTGCTGCGACAATGACCCCTGCCCAGGGACCACACTCCCTGGCAGGAGAAAGGCACATGCCACATTCTGACCCCACTTGGTCCAAATTCTGCCTGTTGTAGCACCCACAGGCATCTGCAAACTTGTTTTCCAATTGTCTGCGTCTCTGTAAATGCTGTCTGGGACATTATTGGAAGCTGTGACACCTGAACTGGGATCTTGTTAATGGTGGAAATTGATACCTAGAACTGTAGGGTTGGTATTGGCGTGTGACTGCTGTATAAATAACAAAGGTGCAAAGAGTTGCTCACGAGTCCTTCGAACCATGCATGAGTTGGTCTGCCTTTTTGGCAAATAATTTTTTCTTTTCAAAGGGAAGGTCTTCTATAGCAGCTTGCAGTTGTTTTGGTAGGTCTGCTAAGTGTAGCAAGGTGGAACAATGAAGAACGATACCAGTAGCGATGGAGCGAGCTGCCATGTCTGCCACACCCAGGGCGGCTTTTAGAGCAGTTCTGGCTATTAGTTGACCTTCTTTGGTGATGGTAAGGATTGACTGTTTCTTTTCTTGAGAAATATGTTCCATAAAATATGCCAATTTTAGATAATTGTCGTGGTCATAATTAGATAAAATGCAGAGAAATTAGCTATTCTAAGCTGGAGAGATACAGAGGCATAAACTTGCCATCCCAGGAGGTCTGTTCTTTTAGAAGAGAAAAAATGAGATCATGGTTGTCCTCCTCATCCTCATTCACCACAGCTTCAGAAGAAACATCCTTCTTTCCCTCCTTACCTGTGGTATCCTCCTCCGTGGTATGGACAACCTCCACCATCATCATCTTATCACTGGCTTCAATGGGATAGTTCGTTGCGTGTTTCTGCTCCATCTTCAAGACCACCTACCTACTGACAATACAGACCACCACTTCTTACCCCCGCTTCACCAACCAATCAAAATTCAGAAGAGGATGCAGATGGGAATGAACCAGAAAATGAGATCTCTTCCCCATCATTCTTCCTCATCACCCGATGAGGCGATTATTACCTCTCCTCCCTCCACAGCAGATGACTTCCACCAATTTCAAGAATTGTTTCAAAGGGTCTCAGAAGCCTTGGAGGTCCCCTTACAGGACGTACCAGAATTGCAACAAAAAAATTCTCAGAATCCTCCAACCAAAGTCTACAACTAAGATCGCTTTACCTATGAACTTGACCCTTACTGAACCTGCTAATAACACCTGGCAAACCCCTGCTTCCACCCCACCAACTTCCAAAAGAGCAGATAAAAAATACTTTGTTCCAAGCAAGGACTTGGGGTACTTGTTTAATCATCCTCCACCAAAGTCCTTGGTCGTAGAGGCTGCGAATCATCAGCAGAAACAGCATTTTAAATGTACATCACCGCATGACAAGGAGGATAATACTAGCGCAGACAGGGAACTATGATATCATAGGAATAACAGAGACGTGGTGGGATAGTTTGCATGACTGGAGTTCTGCCATGGATGGTTATAAACTGTTCAGGAAGGACAGGCAGGGAAGAATAAGGGGAGGAGTAGCACTATATGTAAAAGAGCACTATGACTGTTCAGAGCTCCATTATGGAAGTGGAAGCATCCAATAGAAAGTCTGTGGGTTACATCCAGAGGGGCAAGCAACAGGGGGGATGTTGTGGTGGGTGTCTGCTATAGACCATCAGACCAGAAGCAGGAGGTGGATGAGGTGTTCTATGGACAACTAGCAGAAGCTTCTAGATCACAGGCCCTGGTGCTCATGGGGGACTTCTATTTCCCTGAAATCTGCTGGGAAGCCAATACAGCAATGCATGGGCAATCCAGCAGATTTTTAGAGAGTGTTGGGGACAACTTTCTAGTACAAATGCTAGAGGAACCAACTAGGGGCCTTGCACCGCTCGACCTGCTGCTCACAAACAGGGAACAATTGATCAGGGACATAGAGGTAAATGGCAAGCTAGGCAGTAGTGACCATGACATGGTTGAGTTCAGGATGCTGATTAAAGGAAGGAAGGAAAGAAGCAAAACAAAAACCCTGGACTTCAAAAAAGCATATTTTGGCTCCCTCAGGGAACTGATGGGTGGGATCCCTTGGGAAGCTAATCTGAAGGGGAAAGGAGTCCAAGAGAGTTGGCTATATTTTAAAAAAACCCTGCTAAGGGCACAGGAAGTTGCCATTCCAATTAGGAGAAAGAACAAACATGTGAAGCAGCCAGAATGGCTTAGCAGAGAACTCTGCTCTGATCTTAAACATAAAAAGGAAGCTTACAGGAAGTGGAAGCTTGGTCAGATGTCCAAAGAGGCATATAAAGATATTGCTGGGGACTGCAGGGATAAAATCAGAAAGGCCAAAGGACAAATGGAGTTGCGGCTAGCGAGGGATGTAAAAGATAACAAGAAGGGGTTCTACAAGTATGTTAGTAACAAAAAGAGAATCAGGGATGGTGTAGGCCCCTTGCTGAATAGGGCAGGCATCCTTGTGACAAAGGATGAGGAAAAAGCTGAAGTGCTCAATGCATTTTTTTCTTCACAGTTTTCACAGGCAGGGTCAGCTCCCAGCCCACTACCATGGGTGTGGCAGATGGGAGAGAAGGAGACAGGCCCTTGGTGATGGAAGGTCAGGTTAGGGAATGCTTAAAGAAGCTGGATGTGCACAAGTCCATGGGGCCGGACGAACTGCATCCAAGGGTGCTAAGGGAATTGGCCGACGAAATAGCAGCACCACTGGCCATTATCTTTCAAAACTCAGAGAACGGGGGAGGTGCCAGAAGATTGGAAAAAAGCAAATGTAGTGCCTATTTTCAAGAAAGGGAAAAAGGAGATCTGGGGAATTACAGACCAGTCAGCCTCACCTCAATCCCTGGAAAAATTATGGAGCAGATTCTCAAAGAATCCATCCTCAAACACTTAGAGGAAAATAAAGTGATCAGAAACAGTCAGCATGGATTTACCAAGGGTAAATCACGCCTGACCAATCTCATCTCCTTCTATGATCAGATGACTGGTTTTCTGGATGCAGGAAGAACCGTTGATGTCATATACCTTGATTTTAGCAAGGCTTTTGATACAGTTTCCCACAGCATTCTCATTTGCAAATTAAGGAAGTATGGGTTGGATAGGTGGACTATAAGGTGGATAGAGAACTGGCTAGATCAATGGTTTCAGCGTGTAGGAATCAATGGTTCTATGTCTAGCTGGCAACCAGTCACGAGTGGTGTGCCCCAGGGGTCGGTCCTGGGGCCGGTTCTGTTCAACATTTTCATCAATGATCTGGATGATGGAATAGACTGCATTCTCAGTAAGTTTGCGGATGACACCAAGCTGGGGGGAACGGTAGACACGTTGGAGGGCAAGGACAGGATTCAGGGAGACCCAGATAAATTGGAACAGTGGGCCAATAGAAATCTTATGAGGTTAAATAAGGGCAAGTGTAAAATCTTGTATGTGGGACGAAAAAACCCCATGCACCGCTACAGGCTGGGAAACATTCAGCTAAGTAGCAGCAGTGTAGAAAAGGACCTGGGGGTCATGGTGGATGGGAAGCTAGATATGAGTCAGCAGTGTGCTTTTGTGGCCAAAAAGGCCAATGGCATACTGGGCTGCATCAAAAGCAGTATTACCAGCAGATCAAGGGATGTGATCATTCCCCTCTATTCTGCACTGGTGAGGCCACATCTAGAATACTGTGTTCAGTTTTGGGCTCCCCACTACAAAAAGGACAGGGACATGCCAGAGAGAGTTCAGAGGAGGGCAACCAAAATGATTAAAGGGCTGGAGCACAAGCCCTATGAGGAAAGACTGAAAGCATTAGGCTTATTTAGTCTGCAGAAAAGGAGATTGAGGGGGGATCTGATAGCAACCTTCAACTACTTGAAGGGATGCTCTAAGGAAGATGGAGCTCGACTGTTCTCGGTAGTAACGGAGGACAGAACGAGGAGCAGTGGTCTCAAGTTGCGGTTAGGGAGGTCTAGGCTGGATATTAGAAAAAACTTTTTTACTAGGAAAGTGGTGAAGTCTTGGAATGAGCTGCCTTGGGAGGTGGTGGAGTCTCCATCTTTGGAGGTGTTTAAGGCCCGGCTGGACAAAACCCTGACTGGGATGGTTTAAACGGGAGTGGTCCCGCCTCTGGCAGGGGGTTGGACTAGATGACCTATGAGGTCCCTTCCAACCCTATGATTCTATGATAAAAGAACAGACCTCCTGGGATGGCAAGTTTATGCCTCTGCTTCTCTCCAGCTTAGTATAGCTAATTTCTCTGCACTTTATCTAATTATGACCACGACAATTATCTAAAATTGGCATATTTTATGGAACATATTCCTCAAGAAAAGAAACAGTCAATCCTTACCATCACCAAAGAAGGTCAACTAATAGCCAGAACTGCTCTAAAAGCCACCCTGGGTGTGGCAGACATGGCAGCTCGCTCCATCGCTACTGGTATCGTTCTTCATTGTTCCACCTTGCTACACTTAGCAGACCTACCAAAACAACTGCAAGCTGCTATAGAAGACCTTCCCTTTGAAAAGAAAAAAATTATTTGCCAAAAAGGCAGACCAACTCATGCATGGTTCGAAGGACTCGTGAGCAACTCTTTGCACCTTTGTTATTTATACAGCAGTCACACGCCAATACCAACCCTACAGTTCTAGGTATCAATTTCCACCATTAACAAGATCCCAGTTCAGGTGTCACAGCTTCCAATAATGTCCCAGACAGCATTTACAGAGACGCAGACAATTGGAAAACAAGTCTGCAGATGCCTGTGGGTGCTACAACAGGCAGAATTTGGACCAAGTGGGGTCAGAATGTGGCATGTGCCTTTCTCCTGCCAGGGAGTGCGGTCCCTGGGCAGGGGGCATTGTCAGAGCAGCATTGTCCTCATCATCATCTTTTGGGGGGTTTTAGGTGCCACTCTACTAAAGAAGCCAACAGCCTCTTTGGTATGTGGAACAGTAGGCAATGGAGACGTCTTTCTTTTAGAGCTTGAATGGGGTGGAGTGAGGCATCATTCAGAATGGTATGAACAAGCCAAAAACTCTGCCCTGGGTCTGAGCTGGAACACAGAGATTGCCCCATTAAAAATAGTTTCATTCAAAGATCTTGGTCTTTGCATGCCCTAGCACTCAAATTTTGGCAATGGGGACATTTTTGTGAAATATATCCCTCACCAAGTGATTTAATACAAGATGCCTGGCCATCGGACACTGGCATGGTGTTGTGGCAAATGTTGCAGCGTTTAAAGCTGGGGGACCCCGGCATTGTGGTCTGAGGAAAAAACAAAAATATATCTTCTTCTTCTCCTTCTTCTTCTTCTCCTTCTTCTCCTTCTTCTTCTTCTTCTTCTTAGGGTGAAATAAACCAGGAGAGATAAGAAAAGAAGTTGAACTCGGTATGAGATAAGTAAAAAATTGGAAGGAAGAGAGAGCAATTGAAACTCTGTCAGTGGTCCATAGCTGTTAGAAAGAACCCAGGGGGTTGAGCACATGAGCAGCAACATGGTGTGAAAGTGGCGGGGGCACTCTTGCGCCACTCATGCACCCCTGCATGACATTGCTACACAATCCTCTGAGCTGTCTGACATGGTCATGCCAACACCTAATGTGGAGCACCCATGAAGACACTACTCGAAGGAGAATGTCAAGTTTTAGACAGTTACTTTTCAAATTAAAATCACATTTTAATAAATAAATGGATGTTAAATTTATTAAAATAAAATAATTCTCAGAATTTTATTCAAAAGAAGTTTTGACTTCTCCACATCACATTAGAGCTGGGCAAATGACATGGATAGAAAAAAACAGACACTACTGAAATCTCTGTTGGCTCAATCTCCAACTTAATTTGGCGTTTACTATACACCAATGCCATCATGCCCAATCACATGAAAGAGCTGGTATTCTAGAAGCCCATCCCTGAAACACAAACAGAATGGATGGTGGCACATTTGAGCTCTGGAAGGTAGACTTTTGCTCAGCTCTGGTCCACAGCAGAACCAGATTTGAACTTCAAATAGTCGAGAAGCTGGCCCCACTCCAACACACCACCATTAATGGTTATCAGATGCAATAAAACAAGACTTACTGGGCATTTCCTGGCATATTTTTACCTCTCTCTCAATCTCTCTGACTTTGTCATTTTGGTAACCACTTCTTGGTGTGAAATTTTACAAGGAGAAGTGTGAAATTGGCTGAGAGCGCCAGGGTGATTGAGAGGAATTTTTAAAGGTGTGTTACAACATGCTGTAACTATAGCACAGATAGATGTAATGTAAATTAATCCAGGTTGTGCCACCAATGACCTCAACTGTAATTGGGAAAAAAATTACTCCACCTAGGGTGAAAAACAGTTCACCTCACTGGACAGCTTCATTAAGCATCTTTATTGAACAGAAATTGCCAATTATACAAAAGTCTGCCAAACCATATGTGATAGTTTTCAGACTACAACAACAGACAGCTAAAGAACAAGTTCAGGCTACCAAAATGAAAAAGAATGGAATTGCAACCATTTTGCTCAGTATCACATTATGAAATTTCATATAATGAGAAGTATGTATAAAACAGAAATCATATCACAAACTAGTTTGTTGTTATTGCTATTTCTGAGCCTCCTGTCACAGAGTCACATTCAGGAGACACATGCTTAAAATGCTTTCCTGAGGTGAAGCAACATTTCTGAAAATGCCATAATCTAAAATGCTGCAGCATTCACTCTCAATGTGAAAAGTTATAAACCAGTTTCCTATTTGCTTCAGCACCAATTGACCAAAAAGGAACAGTTTGGGCACAGATTTTGCCACCTTATCCTAGGAGTGTACAATCCAGGCCTGTACAGCTACCGTTCAGTTAACATCTTGAAAGCAATTGAAAACAATCTATGTTTTATGATCTGCTGTGGACATAGACCATGGGAAGTTCAGCCTCCAGGGTTTAAGAGGTGCCCGATGCTTTTGATTGGCTCCCTGTCCTACGTAACCCAACCACATTCCGGAAACTATCTAGGCAACAGCATGGATCTTCTGTAGCTGCTAGGACCATTGGTGTTCTATGCTCTTGAACTCCTGACTTGCACCCTGAAGCCTGACTTGAACTCTGATACTCAGTATCAATCCTGACCTGGAATTGACTCCAAACGCTTCAGCCACATCTAGCCTCAGGTTTGCCCCTGCTTTGTCATTTGGTCCTCGCTGTCCTTGTTGAGATCCTGACACAGCCTCACTCAAAAGAACTATCTGTTTTCCTGAACTAGTCAATACTATTTGTGTTGTGAGGTTGGCCATTTTACTTATATCATGTTATTTAAATAGTCCTCTCACACATGACCAACTTTTTGAACAAGCAGTACAGTGCCAATTTTTGTGACAGATGTTAGTCATGTTGCTTAATGAGCTACTGGGAAGAAACTCCATACTATGGTAGTGAGTGCAGTATAAGAAACTATATAGAAGAGAACTCACAAATACCCTGTATTATCATCTATGAATTGGACTCAATCATTTCTACTTGGAGTATATCATGCCAGTTTTGACACTTCTGTTGGGGTACTTGACATGACAAAAGCCTATACATTCAGTAAAGGTGGTTGTTTAATGACAAGATACTGTATGTAAAAAATGATTCATGCTAGTGAAATTTCCAGAGGTGTTGCCGTGTTAGCCTGTGTATAGCAAAAACAATGAGACTCCTGTGGCACCTTATCGACTAATAGATTTCTCTGGACATAAGCTTTTGTGGGCTTCAACCCACTATGCATCTGATGAAGTGGTTTGGAGCCCACGAAAGCTTATGCCCAAAGAAATCTATTAGTCTATGGCTGTGTTCCCACACAGTGGGTTATTTTGATATACGGTTGTTTTGAAACAACCCTATATCGAAATAACACTTATTTCGAAACAACTTATTTTGAATTAACAAAATGTTAATTCGAAATAAGGAAAAAAAGCCGGAATCGAAATAGCGATTCCGGACAACAGTTGTTTCGAAACGACTCACCGTCGTTTCGAAACAACATGTTCACACGGCGTTGTTTCGAAACAACCATTGGGAAACAACGTTGTTTCGCCCACAGACTAGGTTTAACTTGTTTCGAAACAACCGTGCGTCGTGTGAACAGCCAAAACCTTATTTCGAAACAACCTCCGTTGTTTCGAAATAAGGAGGCTGTGTGAACACAGCCTATAAGGTGCAAGAGGGCTCTTGTTATTTGTGCTAGTGAAAGCCACACATGTGCACGCACAAATTCTCACTAATGAAGTCTTTCCCCACCTGACTAGAGTTACCTGTCCCTGAAAGTGTCCCTGAAAACTGTATGTGTCCCTGTGTACAGATTAGTCTTGGTGTCGATTTTACAAAAAGGGTGAGTTTTGTCCCACTTTTAAACTCTTCTGCTGACTGGCCAAATTAAGAAGCCACCAATTACCGAGCCAGTGAAACTGAAAGAGAGAGAATTAATGTGTGCAGCTGGCAAAATAAGGGGAGATAGGAAGACAGAAGCATATTGATGGACTGGGTGAGAAAGCAACAGAAAAGAAACTGAGGAAATAGAAACAGAGAAGGCAAACGCATTAAAAATGTAGAAACAGAAAATTCAAGGGGAGGTGGTGAGGACAGACAGAAATGGAGAAGGCAAAAAATAAAGTAGAATTCAGACATGAGAGATATTTTTAACAGAGAGCTAGGCCAGGAGAAAAGCAGAAAACATTATAAAGGAGATGCAGTGAGGTAAACTGTTTTCTCCTAACTCTCTCTTTATGGTAGCATGACTTTAATATTTTGAAAGGCAGGAAATCAGAAGGATAGACGAAGAAGCTCATTTGCTTGTCTAACAGCGAGAAAGCATATCTTCATGAGAATACCTTTCTGACTCCCAATCCAAACCACCCTCTTCATTATCCTCCCCTACATCAGCCCACATTTATGGGCCATATCTTAGATTTTTAGCCTGAAAAATCAACCGCCTAACTTAACAAATGTACACAAGACCTTAGTCTAACTTTCTAGATTACAGCTACCTCTTTCCAAGCCTTTCATAACCTCTGAGCAACAACAAAAGCAGATTTTGCTAATTTGGACATCCATCAAATTAGGCATCAACACTACTGAACATATATAGAAGCTCTTTTTTATCTGATAACTTCAATAGAAATTATACATTATCCATTGGGGTTGGCCTTGGCTCATATAGTCCAATGATAGAGAGACAAGGTGGGTGAAGTATTGTTTCTTATTGGATCATCTGTTGGTGAAAAAGGCGCACATGCTTAAAAGTTTGCCTTTTTCACCAATAGAGGTTTGTCCAGTAACAGATATTATCAGGCCCAGCTTGTCTCTCTCAGATCCTGAGATCAACATGGCTACTGCAACACTGCAACAATCAAATGTTTTTTTTCTCTGCCCATCCTATAAAATGTTTTTGGATTATGTTTTCAAGTATTAAACAGCAAAGCTAGAAAAATGAGTCATGCAAGTATAAAAATACATGAAATCAATCAAGCCAACATCACTAGAAAAGAGTTACCTGTTTAAGCAATTCTGTCTAAATCATTCAATAAATCCACACATGAGAGCTCTGGAATAAGTAAGAGAAGCCAGCATAGCCCTAATTATATTTTCTTTAATTTGCCCTGTAAAATGTTAACCCTCTTCTGAAAGGGCTACTTTTATAGACATTACTACTTTAAGTGGATGAACTATACATTCTCTGACCTATTTTTATTTTAATCAGATTATTTTTTCCTTTGAAAAACCTGTAAGAACAAATTACACTTATGGGGGGGGAGTGTTAATAACAATTTGAATAAAAAAAAATAACCTCAACAAGATACAGGCCTATTACTTTAAACTTGAAGGAGATGGTTGGTGCACCAGGCTACAAAATCTATGATTAATAGGAACTGTAATTTAGAACTATTATTTTGACCACTGGAAGACTTATTTCTTATGAGTACAACATAAATATATTTATTATAATTTAAATATAAATAAAGGGCCCTACCATAAGCTCCAAGCAGTTTTGATAAACTTTTCAACACAATCAATAGAAAAATAATAAATCCAGAGGCTTATTTTCACCCATTTTTGAGTAACAAACAAAACATATTACAAAACATAAAACACATGAATAAGCCAGCAGGTTCATTTCACTCAACATTCTTGTAAGAACTATGGATATTTATCTCTTTTCTTCCCAAATACCCAATAAAATAGATTGCCTTTACTGTGGATGTGGAAATCATTTTTTAGATATTTCAGACCCACTGATACACTGACTTTTCAAGTCAACTACAACTCTTTAAAATTAAGGGGGATGAAGTAGCAGTGTTAACTAAAATTGGAGCAGTATAAGTCAGGTAAAGAGGATGTCTCTCATATAAACAGGTCCCGAGTCATTTAGGTCTTTGTAGGTCAAAATACTGTCAAGTTGTAATTGGAAGGCAGCAAGAAACCATATAGATGGTGACACACTGGTTTAATATGGTTGCAATGACATATCCCATATCCCACAGCTGCCACATTCTAAACCCAAACTGAATTCTGTCCACTTTAATTCTGAATAAAAGTATCCACACAGAGGCTAAATGCAGTTTAACTAATCCACTTTAAACTCATATCTTTAATTCCAATTAATTTTCCTGATTGTCTTTGGCTATGTCTACAGTATGAAAAGTTAGCTCGAATTTGTTAATTCGAACTAACGAGTTTGAGTTAAGTTTGAACTAAACTTGAACTTATTAGTTCGAATGAACAAAGTGGACTAATCTGACTTAACATTAAGTCAAATTAGTCCACTTTGTTCATTCAAACTAACAGCTCTTAATTCAAACTTATTAAATTTGAACTAAGGGTTAATCCTAGTCTACACTTTCCTTAGTTTGAACTAAAGATTGAACTAAGGTCTTAGTTTGAACTAACTGGTTGGTCTCACTAATTGAAACTAAGCTTTCATTCATTCAAATTAAGGAATTCCTTAATTCGAACAAATGAAAGCCTAGTGTAGACAGATACTAAGTTAGTTCGAATTAAGCTTCCTTAATTCAAACAACCTTGCAAGTGTAGACATACCCCTTGTGTCAGGAAGCCCTTAGCCAATGAATCTACTTGATCTTCTAATAGCAGCTGAGGATTTAAAATAACCTTTAAACTGTGAACTCCAGACAAATGGCGAAACATCTTCAAGTTGAAGAGAGAAAAAAAATATAGCTATAAAACATGGTCTAAGACAAGCAACACACACAATGGACGTGATTAATAGATTCACACATTTTAAGATTAGAAGGGACCACTACAATCACCTAATCTGGTCTCCCGTGTAACACTGGTTGTAGATTTTACCCACTGACTCCTGTATATAGCCCAGCTACATTTTAGTAGGAGATCCGGTCTTAATTAAAGATTCCCACAGGGTGCTGGAAGTGCAGCAGGTCTTCCTGGCCTGAAGTCGTTTCCATCCTATACAGTGTTTACAGTTTTGTTCAAGGCTTTCAGCACCTCACTGTAAAAACTGTTCCAAGGCCACTGGACTTGAAGTGATAGAGAATATACTACATCCCATTGTCAAACTGTTCCAATGGTCAATTATCCTTACTGTTAAAACTTGTGCTTTATTTAGATCGGGGGCCGGCAACCCCCAGCACCTGTGCCAAAATGACACAGAGGCCAAGCCTGAGTAGCACGCAGCACTGCTCAGGCCTCTCCCTGCTCCCTCAGGACCCAGCTGGCTGCACTTTCCCACTGAAGAGCGTGACCAGCAAGGAAAAAGAAGCTGTGGCACGCGCCTCCTGGCCCCTGCTGGTCCCACCCCCTGATGTGCAGGGCTAGAGGAGAGCAGGGCAGGTCAGCCAGCCCGGAGCCATGGCTACCGGGGATGGGCGTCGGCCAGCCCAAACCCCAACCCCCAGAGGCTGCCCACCACTGCCAGTCGGCCCCAGTCCTAACCACCAGAGGCCACCTGCTGCTGACAGCCAGCCCCAGCGCCCACTACTGACGGCCAGCCCTAACCCTGACCCCTGGAGGCCACCTGCCGCAGCCAGGACATGTGTTGGCCAGACCCAATGCTTGGAGGCTGCTTCCAGTGGTGGTGCTAGCCCGACTCCAAACCCTGGCCCGGCCCCGGCACCCACTGAGGGCTGGCACAGGGGCCAGCAAAGGCTGCTGACCCGATTTAGATATTGACTTTTCCGCTTCCAGCTATTAGTTTATAATGCTCACAAGCAGCAGATCAATACTAATATGAAGAACAAAAGCTTTTTTTTTTGAAAAAGGGTATAAAAATAATGTTTGTCATGCTTTTTTTTAGACTTCCCAGTGGGTCTTGTCTTCTCTGTGCTACTCCCTTGCTTACCATTCTGGACAAGAATCATTTGTTAAGAGTGAGGTGGTCTTATGGGCATATCTGAATTTTCTCAGATAGGACTAAACTTCAGCTTGACTTTCTCAACTTCTGGCATCTGGTGACAACTCCACCGAAAGTGCATCACAGCTCAGAAATTTGTACCAATGTGTTACTGTGTTGCATAAGTTCAACTATCTGAAGCTCCTATAATACATTCCACCAGGTCTAAAGCAACTAAGAGATTTCTTGAGAAATTTTTACATTAGAGAAACATGCAAGACTGTTACATATAGTTCTAGTAATGTTTATGTGGGATTATTTGCTCAACTTGGTAGCTAGATCCAATACCCAAACTGAAAAAGACATCTTTCCATTTCTATTTAGAGTTGCTGCTACTACCCAGAAATATGGATTTCCACAGACAATACTTAGAAAAGGCTAGTGGCCAGTAATTATGATTTCCAGAGTAGATTCTCTGGGCATGATTCTTATCTAACTTATGCTGATGTAAATTTGGAATGACTCCCCTGAAATTAAAGGAGTTACATCAAGGAAAAGGAATTTAAGAGAAGTCAGAATCAGGCCTTTTGTACACATATCCATTCTCCATCTCCACATCTTTGGGCCAGACTCTCAGCAGGTGTAAACTGGTCCCCCTCCTGCAAAAATTTACACTATCTGAGAATGCAGCACTTTCTTTGGCATTTTGAGTACAAGGAAAACATGGAGTGGAGTATTTAAACTGCTTGTTTAAATTCACACCAAGGGGCAGACTCTCAGCCAGTGTAAACGTTAATAGTTTCACTGATAGATGCAGCTGAGGAGCTGCCCCTAAATGTAAAGCCTTCTTTGATGTGTACACGTATGGGCCCCAATGATTGTCGCTTTCCAGGGAGTTGTGTGTCTAATAGATATATATGATAATCTACATGCAAAGCCAGAGTTTCTAGTAAGTAACCTTTTCTTTTACTTTACAACTAAAATCTCTAGCCTGCCTCAATTTGGATGGGGTCTAGAAGAATTTCCATCAAGATTTTTCTAAATGTCTCCACAAACAGGGACCTATTAGATGGCTATTTATATATTGTGATAGGATGTTCAGGGCTATACCACAATCCATTTAAAACAAGGTCTCAGTGTTTGCCATTGGCAAGTCAATATTCCAGATTCCCCACCTAGTTCAGTGCCTTTCCCTATTTTGGCTTGATTCTCAAATTTGTACTAAAGTATACACACAGCTCAGCCCTGGATAATATTCTAAGTATAGTCATGATTTTGAGAGCTCTTTTGTGATAAACAACATGTTGATAATGAACCTGTTTGGCCCAGCTGTGGATTGTTTTTAAACATGTGGGCACTGTACACCTGTCTAAACAAAGTACAGACAAAATAGGGCCTCCAGTTTCTTCGTTTTCTGTAAGTAGCAGTATTTGAATAAAACAAAACTAGGCATTCCCAAGAACATTAAAAATGGGCATCTAGTTGTTTCTAAGCAAATATTGTTCTTTTTTGTCATTATTTACTATGAGATAAATCATTTACTGTTGTTAGGCAATATATATAGGTTAGGCCTTGAATTAATATAAACATTGGAAAGCTATGTTATGAATGTATTATACTCGCCCCCACCATTCTGTTCACCCATATCAAGTATACCACACTACCTTGTACTAGACAAAGTAGATAGGAAAACTGTCAGGTCATTTTACCACAGCAACCGGTAGGAAAATTGACTCTCACAAGAGCTACTGGAATGCCCCAAAGAGAAAAGGGCAAGATATGATTGTTCTATTCTGGTACAAATCTAGGAGGTTCCGTCACGCCTCTGGATACCTGGAATGCATGTGTTCAGAACAAAGAAATAATGTGTACACCATGGTACCAGAAAAAACAAGAGAAAAAAGCTGACTATTTAAATCTCATTTCAAAGCACTCACATAGTACATTAATCTTTGTAAATAGGATTGTTACAAAATGATAGCATTAGGGCAGTCACTGTGAGGGCGCACCTTCTGTATAAGATGAATTCAACAAGGCTTAATTAGATGGCTTCCTTAAAGTTGGAATTGTATTGAATCTTTTTTCCTGGACTATGCTATTATTGATTTTTACCAATAAATCTGATTGATTCTCGTTACTTGACCTCTACAATATATTTCATACCAAACCAAAGTGTAGACAAGCAATTGACTATAAAATGTATTAACTCTGTGCAACAAGCAAAACATACTTAATCTTTTCACAAGCCATACCAATCAAACAAAGCAATCACAAACCCAGTGAAAAGACTTTCATAATTTACAAACAAATCAGAAACAGAACTTTGTTTTAGAGTGAGTTGTTCTTATGTTATTTCCATATTAAAAAAAAAAAAATCAAGTCACTTTAACCTCACTAGCAACAGAACTAAAGTTTTACAGAGTCTTCTGTTGTGAATATAACATAAATGTGGATGAACAATGAAACCCTAATGGCTCTTCCCTAGATAAATTGATATGTCAGGAACTACCTTATAAAGGAGACATTTCAAATCAATAGCTTATCACCTGCTTCTCTTTCATTTTCAATACTGAAAGAATATTGTTTCTGGACACCCTCAGCCACCACTTAACTCATTCCATATTAATAACTTCACATTTCAGGGACTACACTGTTTTTATTGTATATAACTCACAACTATTTTTTATCATTCATACTAATATGCTACATTGTCTCACATTCCTATTTTGAACCTCTGAGAGATAACAGCTTTCTGTGAATGATTCTCTGATGCAACTGTTGATAGATGATAGCTGCAATAATGGAATATTAGTTAGCTATAATTAGCTATAATTTTGCTTCTTCACAGGTATGAAATAGATTTATAGATTTCTGTCTAAATTTCAATGCATGGACTTAGCTACAAGTCGCAAGGCTATTTTGCACTACTCCTGCTTACTCATCTTCTGGAAGTTCCCACAGTCGCTTGCCCTCCAAATGTAATGGCCCACTAAATGTGCCAAAACATAAAGACGAGCAAGATGAATGAACCCTTCAAAGAGGGGATAAAAAAATCTCTTTTTAAAAAGGCAGATGGTAGTTCAAGGCTATGAATTTCCTGACTTCTGTCATAAATTAGTTAGAAGTATAATGCTACCTTGCTTTCATCAGCTGGTTCTCATACCCTCCCATCACAACAGCAATTGGAATGAGCACTACTACAAAATCAGATTCAGCAAACTCATAGTCTAGAGGATCAATGGACCACTAGCACACAAAAAGGAATGGGTTACAAAGCCTATAAATTTTGAGGGGAACAAATAAAAATAAAATAAAGCTGTGGATCTTAGGACACTCCAAAGACACTGACATATATATCCTATCAGCATCATTTTTCCAAGTAGAAATTTACAAGAAAATTCCTGAACCTAAATCCCACAAAATAAGAGCCATATGTTAAGAAATACCATCCAACCAAAAGATGTGGCCAAAACAAAGCAGAAGTCTTAGCAGAACTCTGATTGGTATACAAAATGCTCAAGTTGTATATGGAATGCTTCACATCACATAAGAAGCATTTATACACACTATGGTTCAGACTATGGCCAACCATGCATAAAAACACACCTTTAGGATGCTGGGAGTGGGGGGAGATCAGCCCCTTCTGTTCTCTTCTTAGAAAGCCTTGTAGTAGGATGGAAAACCTGTATGCTCTAGCTATCCTGGCTCATATTAATCAATGAGCACTTGATGTACTTGCACAAGACCTCCATCTCAGTCCCACCCCCCAAACTCTAGGGTAAACTCCCTTCCCCGACAAAGCCAAGCCCTGGAAGGAACAGGGTATAACAGGAGGAGGGCCCCACCTGTATGCTGTGATGAAGGTGAAAAAGCCAGAGCAGAGAGACCCCCCTATGGGATGAGAGCTGCTTTAGGGTCAGTGCAGGGCAAGCTCACTTTACAACACCCCCTGGGGCCTCCACTCCTGGGAAGAGGGAGTGTGCCCCTCCCTGCCCCAATTGTCATATTGCACATGACCCCAAAGTCTTTCACCTGACACTGTAATGCTCAATAAGCTCAGCAGAACACCATGGTAAAAAATCCTGGAGGCTTGCAGCAGCAACTCCTTCGCAGGAATGTTATCATTGCCAATTTCAAACAGGGATGATGGTAGGTTAGTGTAAACATCCTCCAGTTAACAAGCCAATTAGCTCCCAATACCCCAATGCATCCAGATCCTTAAGATTAGACATCAGGGCAAATCACAGCACAAGAATTTCAGTAGCCAGAAGAGGTGCTGAGTGTGAAAACATCAGTCAAAATCAGAAAGGTGAACTTCATCAAAGCCACCTTAACCGCAAACTGAAGCATGTTGCTGCCTTTGAAAAGAAGCAATGTTGTTCCAGAGTTTCTGTGCTATGAAGAAAGGTGTGTTGATGTCTCTCAATCAGGAGGCACCAAGGCCCTGGAACTTCAATGATCACAGAAGAGTGGTAATGTGTTCGTCTCCACAAGCAATGCTGAAGTGATATCTTAAATCCTAAAAGTGCTCTGATTCCGGGAAATGGAGCAGGCTGCTCTAGCCATCCTTCTCCTCCCCTTTTCTCAGCCAAAGATAGGAACTGAGTAACTTAAAATCAGGCAGTATGTCCACAGATGAAGGTACAACCTTTGCACACCGTTCACACACAAACAGACTGAGTGAACCAACAGCTACATGTATAGTAAATCTGCTACTCTATTCAAGGACAGGCCCAAGAAACCACCAAATGTTTTGGAAGAAACCAATGTCCAGAGGAACTGAAGAATTTTGAAGAAGCTCAACTATGTCAACATCCCAGAAGTGTAAAAGGGGAAGAGAAAATGTTAGAAACCACTTTCTAAAAAAAGAAGGAAAGAAAACGTAAGAAATTTACCTGAATTTTGTAAATCCTCTCAGTAAGTGAACAGCTTTTGCCCTTTCACAAACAGCAAAATTCTAAAAAGGTCCCTATATGTCACAAAACCCCTTGGCATAGCACTGTATTTGGATTGCCACAAGTTAAAAAAGAAACCTAATATGCTCACAGTCAACATTACAACTTAGAAAAAACTTAAAATCCTTTATTTGAACTGATGAAGGAAAACTGAATACGAAAATGTGTCCGACTGGCAGTTTTCTGCTGATTAGATAACTAAAATTGATCTGACAAAAGTTTTTATTGAAATTCCATTTTCAAAATCACCACCTTTCTTTAACAAAAGGGAACGGGGTTTTTTGACAAAATGAGTTATGTTTTTCATCCAGCTTTAGAACTGGTTGGATTTTTTGACCATCTGAAAATTAGTAGGAAATCTCAAAATTTTGATAAAAATTTAAAAATTCCCATAAAAACTTCTTTCTGCACTTTTCTTTCATCTTTAGAAATAGCAATGGAGGCATTAACAGTTGAATTAACATTAAAAGATGAATTCTGGTATGGGTGTGGGTCCACAATTCAAAACCCGCTAGCTTCTGGAGTTCCCGTTAAGTCTTGTTTGATGTGAAAGATGCAAAAACCTGTATGTATTAATTTCCTTGTTTTTCTATTGGAAGATGGCAAATCAGCTTTAAAAAAATGGGTTCTCCAGAGATATGTAAGCACCATGAAACAGATGCTATAGTGTTTGACTTGTAAATAAATGTAAAGTCTCAATTTAAGAGTGAAAAATTGTGAACAACTTCCAAAGAGTTTTCACCCTTGCATGAGTATTAGGGGCTTGATCCTGCCTTCAGTGGAAGTATTTTCATTGAATTTGTTCTATTAATACAGCAGTGAAGTAATCCTAATATTTACATTGTTGTAGAATATCAAAGGTTAATAAATGGCTTCAGCATGGAGTGCAGCCCAGCTGCTTTTGATGTCATTTGCTAGGCTCTTTAACACAACAAAATAGACATTATTGATCAAACTTAAGATTTTATTGCTGACAGTTTAAAAATGTACAATCTAAATATTTTGACTCAAAATAAAGAAGATTATTAGCAGCTTTATCAGACAGCATTATGTGTATAAACGTTAACTTATATGGTTACAGCATGGAGTGGTTTTTACACTGCATGAAGTCATAATTAAAAGATTGCATTTTATTTCAAATTATAATTTTAAAATTAATCATTCTAGATTCTGTTCAATAAAAATCACAAGTTTTCTGGTTTTAGCTAAGAGAGCTCAATGATCTTCCATGGTTTAGCTCCCTTAATACCCATGGCATAATATTTCTGCAGCTAAACTTTCATGAGGCTATGTCTTCACCTAAAATCTTAGTTTGAACTTGATTAGTCAGAACTAAGTGGTTTGAAAGTTAGTTCAAACTAAGAAGGGTTTTTTTAGTTTGAACTAACTTTCAGTTCAAACTAGCTGTGCTATTTTTTTAGTTTGAACTAAAAAAGCACAGTTAGTTCAAACTAAAAGTTAATGTGAACTAAAAAAAGTGCTTAGTTCAACTAACTGTTAGTTCAAATTAAATAAGTAATAACTAACTGTTAGTTGGAAGCATGTTAGTTCAAACTAAATAAGTTCAATCAGGCTAGTTCAAACTAGCCACTTTGGCTAGTTCAAACTAACAAGCTAGTTTAAACTAACCATTCAAACTACCATATACACTCATGTATAACCCGATCTGTGCATAAGCCGATCCACCAATTCTGAGTCCCATAAGAGGAAACATGGGTGACCCATGTATAGGCAGAGGTCCCCTTTGGGCTTCAGCCCCTAAACCCTCCATTCAGCACTGCTGTCTTCCCCGACACCGTCCATAACCCCCAAAGCCCCGCCACTGCTTTTCCCCTGTCCCCCGCTGCTCTCTCCATTCCCTGCTGCTCTCCCCTGCTGCGTCTGCTCCCCTTGCTGTCCCCCTGCTCTGTCCATTCCCCCTGCTCTGTCCATTCCCTGCTCTGTCTGCTCCCCCTGCTGTCCTCTGCTCGCTGCTGCCTTCTCTGCTGCCCAATGCTATTCCCCAACACCCCTTTTGCCCCTTTCCCTGTCACCCCCAAACCCTGCCGCTGTTTTTCCTAGCCTCCCAAATGCCTCCCCCAACCCCCAAGCCCTTCGGCTGCTTCCCTGGCCTCCTCAAACCCCAGGCCAACCCCACCCAGGGCCCTCTTACCTGGCCACTCCAGAGGCCAGGGTCCCCTCCTAACTCTAACCCCAGCCCAGGCTGACTGCCCAAGATGGCTGCCATGGCCAAACTAGGGCTCCAGTCTGGAGCATACCCAGTGAAACTCCTGGACTGGGGCTGTCTACTATATTGACCCATGTATAAGCTGAGTGCCTGTTTTGAAGCCAATTTTCAAGCACAAAAATCTCAGCTTATACACGAGTATATATCACAACTAGTTCAAACCAATGTTCCCTGTAAGCTGCACAGATGCGTGGCTGCACAGCCCACCACAGCTGCTCAGTTCAGGGAAGGCTGCCGGCCACGCATGGCCAGCAGCCAGAATCCCGGCGGAGAGCTCCTCTGAAGCTGGGAGTTATTAAAACTCCCGCCAAGAGAAGCTCTAGCAGAGCATGCCCAGAATGTCTGAGCATGCTCCGTTAGTGCTTCTCCAGCCAGAGGAGCTGAGGCTCCGCTGCACTGCTTCAGGAACTGGGTAAGACTGCTGGGAGGGTTGGGCTGGCTGGGGGGTTACCGGGGGAGTGGGCTAGGGTGAGAGGAGAGGAGTGGGCTTGCTTGGGGGGGGTGTCTTACAGGGAAAGTGGGGGGTAGTGGCGGGATCAAGCCTGTGCAGCGAGCAACATGAGTTGCTCAGCTGCCTCAGGGACTTAGGGGGAACACTGGACTTCAAACTAACCTTAGATTAGTTCAAACTAATTTTTTTTTTATTCAAAATAGCCAAAGGCTAGTGGAGACAGGGTTCAAATCAGTCCAGACTAATCTTGCTTAGTCTGGACTAATTTTGTAGTGTAGACATAGCCTCAGAGTTTAACAAAACTAGTCATTCAATTTCAAATATATGGATGTGTCTCATGCACTCATTTTACACAATGATAGGTGCTCATGTATTTAAAATCAAGACTGTCTTAGAATGATTTTGGAGCCAAAGCTTTGCTGAAAGAAAAAAAAAAACTGCTTTCAAAGCAGAGACTCTGGGCTTTAGTAACATTTTACTTTCTTCCAGGGAATTTGAGGTATTCTTCTCAAATCTACTTGTCTATATAAAAGTTTTATATTGCTGTTCATCACTGCCTTGCACATAAAATCAACGTAATAGTGAAGTCCCTGTAGGACTTTGTGGACTTTCCAATCTGCATTGTCCCAAAGGAGTACAACTGTAGTAATGATTCAAAGACTGAAATTCAGTCTCTAATATAGTTGGAGTTTGATCGTAAATGGTATGTGGCTTCATGGTGACTCAATTAACAAACAAACAAACAAACAAACAAACAAACAAACAAACAAACAAAC
>ML681966.1:78341751-78384802 GCA_007922195.1 Podocnemis expansa
CAAACAAACAAACAAACAAACAAACAAACAAACAAACAAACAAACAACCCTCTGTGAGTACACTACAGCATTTTCCAGAGCAGTTTGAATGTTCAAAAAGTAAGACAAATTTCTCACTGCATATAAACTGTGAGACACACTTTGAAAACATATTTTTAAATTAGAACCAGAATTTCTAAGCATCATTTGTCAGCAAACAGTACCCTGGTGTTGCTAGTGACACAAGCAATGTGGCATCCTGGTGTCACTTTGTAAAACAAGCTTCCATTCTTGTGCAGGACAGCCAATTACACCACTCAAAAACAAGAAAAATATCCTGGCAGTTAACTGTGTTTTCAGCATCCATAGACGAATTATTGTATACGAGCCCTATATTCTGTCAGAAAGGTTCCATTTGAGATATAATTCAAGACATAGCAGGTAAAATGCTGAATAAAAACAGGAATTAGAAACAAAACATCTATTTATCTCAACAGTGGTAATGAACTGCCTCCTTTATATCTTCTACAATTTATTTTTATAGAGATACCATATGCACACCATTCAAATCACACTAAGGTTCTGTCACTGGAAACCTAGTCTCCAGACTTTGGAATTGTAAAAGCAACCAGCACAATCCCAAAAGGAGAGGCTTTGTGGAAGAGGAAATGTCTTGATTTAGGAGGGATACTCCAAAGCCTCAATTCCATGACAAGATCCACAGAGATGAACTCTTGCACCAAGTCAGCAGAGCTCCACATAGGCAGAGGGGACTACCTAAATGATCACATTATAAGATCAGCACC
This sequence comes from Podocnemis expansa, assembly GCA_007922195.1. Lineage (NCBI taxonomy): Eukaryota > Metazoa > Chordata > Testudines > Podocnemididae > Podocnemis > Podocnemis expansa. The sequence continues at coordinate 78,342,537 of ML681966.1, forward strand.
TCTGCCAAGAAAGCATTTACTTAGCCCTGGTAGTAATTTAAAGCTGCCCTCCTGCTGAGCAATGAACCCCATTTAGACCCCAGTTATCCCTGCTGATGCTTCAGTAGGGTGGATCAGATCTGGTAACTCTGCTTTCCACACTTCTACTTGCTAATCTTTTCCATTTCTTCAATAGACCATTTGTGATATTCTCATCTGTATCACAAATGGAATTGGACAGCTGCCTTATCGGCAGTAATTTTCGTGTTTTCTTTTAAGTCACTATGATCCATTTTTGTTTGGTTATTCAAGTAAATTAAAGAAGGCTTTAAAAAGGAACCTAAAAACACATGCACCACAATGAGCATGTAGGCGGCTTGGCAAGGGAAAAAGAAAAAGAAACCAATTGCTTCCTGCGGTTAGGATTTTAAAATTCATTCCAGAAGAGACTGCCTCGATATTGTGGGTTTTGTTGGTTTTCTATTGATGAGCATCGGAAATAAACCTACATCTGTGCCCTGCTTTCAGTAGAATGCACGTGTGAAACAGATGGAACTGAATTATACTTCCATCCAACACGACTGACTACTCATATTGAAGATGCTGCCAGATGCCACAAAAATTAAACTGTTTCCAGAAGAACAGAGTTTTCTGTTGCAGTGACAGCAGTTTCCAACAAAATAACAGGCTACACCAACAAACTAAGAGAATTCAGCTCATGCACAGAGATCTTTTTCTTACTACAGTAGTGTGTATCTTTTTATTTAAAAAATCAGATATCTGAAACATTTAGCATATTTGATTAATTTTTATCAGCAATTTAATATCAGTGTGCATCCTACGTCACATTTAAGGCTTCTATGGACATCATTGCAAATTCTTGCATGACTGACTATTCAGAAAGACAATGTTGTTAACCTCAAGGGATTTGACATTTGAACAAATTATTTCTACACTGTTTTACAATGCTACCTGGCCAAATCTAGACTGAATTCTTTATATAGTCAATAACTTTAGTTCTGGTTTGATGAGGTAACAAATCCCCATATTTTTGCTTTTCATTCTTTATTTATGAGCAGCCTTCCATACTGGACATTTTATCTTGTTACTGTAGACCTTTATAAAAAGCACGTGAAGCCAGGGAGAGGGAATTAAATAATTACCCAAAATAAATAAATTAGCTAGTGCAGAAACTCATTATATGTCTAATACTCCTGAGCATTGAACGGGAACCAATGATTTTGCCACTCTCCATCTGCCAGATTCCACCTTAACACCATTCATATGTGAGTAAGATGTCAGAGTTTCCCACAGGGACACTAAACCAACAGGGAGATGCCTTGAAAATGTTTCACATCCTGACAAATGGAAATTGTTATTGGTAATACGATTCCTCTGGTGACAGCCTGCAGAATCATACTACACCAGTTATGTAGCATACCAGTCCTTAGAAAAGTACCTGTCTTTCAATTTGCTTCCAGGCTCAATTCAAAGGGCTGGCTTTTATGGCTGAAGACCTATATGGTTTGGGCCCTGTTTATCAAGGGTAAAACAAAACAAAATGAACAGAAAACCCTCTTTCCCTCCACAAAACATTAAATCAGTTGAGGTCAAGTAGGGTGTTCAGACTAACAGTATCTAGATTTTAACATTAGGGACTGATTGGTCAGTTATCTCAGTAAGTTGTTCCACAAACTGGTCCATGAAAGCCCAAGTTTATTGGGCTCTGTAGAAGACTGCCAAGCCTATCCATCTTCTTGTCTAAGCTACATGAATTGTTTAGATAGTTCTCCTTTCCTTTTCTCTTTAAAATGTTAAAATGTATGAATGGATTATGGGTAATTATTGTCACATTATGTACATGTACTTTGAGACAAGAGCAAACTAGATCCCCAACTGCCTAAGGGGCCATTCTGGCCGCTGGGGACCGTCTGAGTATAAGCATGCTGCTGGTACTTCCCTTTTCCTTTAGGACTACATCATTCACTGATGCCTGGGCTACAACAGCTCCATGCCACCAGAGAATTTCTCCTACTCTGGGTAAATTTACCAGGTTTCAGGATCCTTTGTGCCACTAAAGCAGTGCAAAGAGACATGAAAGTGGTCAATCCTCTGGTCACTTTATATAAATCAGGGGATAATATAACGGAAAATGCAAAATGATTACATTAAAAATACCGTAGCTGCACAAACTGAAGTGCTATCAACTGTGACAGGAATCTCATTTGCCTTACTAAAGGCACTTACTTCCCAAAGCTTTTGTTGTGACCTCTCATAGAATCCCACAGACATTCTCACGAGCCATTCCGACTTAATCCCAGCACTGCATCCTCCCTGTATACAATCCCTGCATTGAATTCATTTAAATTACAGACAGGAAAGGGCTGATGGACTAGGCTATTTAATATTTGTTTGGCTTGGGAACAAAGTCTTTAAGCTGTAAGTCTTGCTCTAGGAAGGCTAGGTAAAGACTCTGTGCTGAGAGCAAGCTTTCATCAACTCTTGCCACAGTAAGTCACATCTTTAACTTTTCTTTTGCACTCCTTAGCACAGACTAGAGACCAGCTTATCAGTTACAGTGCTGAGCGAGGGCCAAAAAATCTTGCTGAAACTGTTCAGAAGTAGCGCTTGCCTTGGGAGTTCTGGATAGGTGGCCTATACTGATCTCTGACAGCTTTTCAGAGGTCTGTGCAGCAGGCTGGCCAATGTTTTAAATGGGAGTTTTCCTAATTAACCCACAAGGGTGCAACACACTCTTGGAAAATGCTGTTCATGTTTGTCGTTTTTGGAGGCCTATGTACCAAAGAGCTTTTAGATGAATAATAAAGGGACTATTGAACAGACGTAGATAATGTATTTGTTTTATTCGATTGTCCTAAATGTGATGCAATTACTCATTATGCTTTTGAAGCCAACTTCATTTGGCACATCGGACATGGCTTTTCTTTCCAATTAGGAAGCCATGTGATTTTTCCAAGTAGGAATTATTTAAAAATTAGACTGGTTAGAACACCAGTCTGGGAATAAAGATGAGATTTGCTACCACACAATAAACACATCAGGCCAAAACCATCCTATCTATAACTCCACTGACTTCATTAACGGAAACTGCATTTGGAGTTTGCTCAGACTAGAATACCATTCTCTAACTCTCCTAACTGTTGTAATGCATTCAGGGAAAAGCTATCTTCTGTGATTTGATTTAACAGAGTGGTTTCATTATTGACCACAAGCAAAGTTTTGCCTGAAAAATGACAGAAAAGAAACTGAAGAACAAAATATAATGAACTGGCTCAATTAATTAATCAAAAACCACATGGCAGAAAGTCTTCCAAAAGATTAGAGAGTCTATTCTGAAAAGCTTGCAGAAGTCCAAACCTCTTTGGTCTAATAAATAAAAGAAATAGTAATAATGGTGTACTTCATACTTCTGTACTAAATTTCCTTAAAGTATCTTAAAGCTCTTATGAACAGGATTGATACTCACTGCTTCCCTAGAAGTTATTAAAGGAAATATATTGAGTAAGTAAAGGATTTCACATTCTACACATCACTGAAACTGAAGTCCTACCACCTCTGGGGAGAAATGTGGCAGCTATTTAACACCACATATCAACTCTACACAGCAATTTACAACATGAAGTGAGTAATAGTGTAACCAACTGAAACTCTAGCTAAGTTCAAGAAGTCAGACTATATTGCTTGAATTGAAATTTCCCAAAATGTCAGGGTTATCATGTCTATTCCCAAGGTCTTGAGATCTCTGTTCTACATCACAGTCAGGAGTTTACACAGAGGCAGAGTATACAAGATGGAAATCTTGTGAGATGACACTCTTTCACAAGATTCGCGATGCCTGCTACTTTTGAAAGAATAAGAAATAGCATGAGAATAGGTTTTTGGGACTTTCAGTACAGTACTTATGCTTCCAGTTTATACCAAAATTAGAAAGCAAAGAGCAGTGAAAAAACCAGAGGAAAAGTTTAGCATTTAAAATCTTATTTAAAAGGTTGTGGCTGTGCTGGGAGGAAGGAAAAAATATTAATCTTTTTTAAAAAATATAAACTAGTTCTAATCCTAAAGTGTCTATTAAAGTGAGGAGTTACATGTTAACTAAATAATTCAAGAATTAAACAGGGAGATACTACTATTCAGGGTTACCCACTGTGACAGGGGCAGGCTGGGTGGGAACATGAGAGTGGTGGAGGGAGTATATATTAGCCCCAGGCTTAATAAAGCTTTGTTCCCTGGGTTAAGTTAGCCTGGAATATTCTAGAATAATTGGTCCCAGGTGTTCCAGTCAACAGGCCTGCTACTTAAGGCCTCGTTCTCAGGCAGGGCAGGGCAGCTGAAAGGAGACTAGAGAGGAGTAGAGCTGCTGAGAGGACACTGACAGTTTGTTTGGAGTTTTGCCACAACACCAAGAGGCACAGTGGGGAATTTGGGAGAGAAAACCCTACAAGCAAGGCCACTAGGACCTATAGCCTGAGGGTGGACTATATTTAATTGAGGGAGATTGTGGGACTTCCCAGAGTCTGAAGGCAGACCAGGAACAGTGAGGCCACTGAGTGGTGATCCAGGGAAGGTAGCAGCCCTCCTGGACTAAGTGTGGAGACTGCTACTTAATAGGGTCCCGGGATCGGGGCCTGGGGTAGAGGGTGGGACCGGGCCCCCCTGACTTCCTCCAATCAGCCAACCCCTCACTACCAGGGGGAAGGAAAAATTGAGAAGTGTCGGCCAAATCGAGCCGCACAATAGAAAGCACAGGACCTACAGGGGTGCCTGAGGCCTCACCTCACCACACCACAAATTTTGCCAATATGATCCTGAACTGCAGTGTCCCCACTACTCTAGTCTTCAGCCTCTTTGGAACAGAAATTGAAAACAGAAAAAAGTATGAACAGCTAAACACAGCTCAACTTTGCGAGCTCTATTTAATCTGACTTAATTCTCATTTGAATTTTTCATATCCAAAATCTTTTTATTTACAGTTTTAACTATGTAGTTTCTGAATCAAAATAAACACAAATGTCTATAGTATTCTGCTTTATTTCCTACTTCTATCAACTCTGAGTGAAAACCTGGCTTCACTGAAGCCAATGGCAAAGCTCCCATTGACTTTGGTGGGGCCAAGATTTCACTTACTGGCTTTCAAATGCTTGACCTATACTTAATGAATGGCATCTGATAATTGACAAATCACTGGATTTTCAGATTTTCTGTAATTCATCAGATAATAATTATTTATTCTGAGTAGTAGTCAATTTTTTGCAGATGAATGAAATAAAATGGAATACATTTCCTGAATAAATATAATCTTCATAAAATTTTAGGGCAAAATGTAGGCCACTACATGCTTTGTGGGAAAAAAAAATAAGCTTACAGTTTAAATGTTTACAAAAAATTAAGTAATTTTGAAATTGCAAAAATAATTCCACAACAAAACCATACACTTGTATCACAGAGATAAATCTGGAAATCAAAATTAAACTTGATGACACAGCACTCAGAACAATTTTAAAGATGACAAAGTAATTAGGAAGTTTTACATGCTTTTGTGAACAGTTTATAAAACCCAGAACAATTCTTATCTACCAAATGCTTTATTGCTATAAGGTGTTGCAAATGTAAAATAAGACTACTTAATTAGAAGGATTATGGCTTTTGATGAAAGCTGAAACATAGAAAAAGCATCTGTTAGTGCGGGAATAAAAATATTTTTAATACACACACACATATACTTCTTTCCATGCACCAAAGCATATATTTGGAAAGGGAGGAGTTTGATTAGGTGAAACAATTCAGAGGATTATATTGTAACATCCATCAGCTACAGTTATATGTACTAGGATGTATCTATTCAGTTTTGGATATTTGCCACTACAAGAATTCAAATCCAAGCCACCTGGCTATAAACTGCAATTGTAAACCTCTTGAAATTCAAACATTTAATCTTTTTCTCCTAATAAATTAAAAGTAAACACTTAAGGAATGTGAAATCTTCATCATTTTGTTTCTTTGTATTAAACTGAAACTCCTAAGGTAACTGTAAAACAGAATTCCTTACACTAAACGTTTGAAAGTAGTGTAGCTAGTAATATTTCTGTTTGATTTCTCCCTGTCTTTTCACACACCTATATGTTAGGCATATGTTTTGACATAACTGGGTATGAAATAGGGTCAGCCAGGGGCTAGACAAATAGGGCTATGACATTACCATTCTGCACACCAGACCTGAGGAACAACTTTGATTGTTTTCTTCTGTGAATGGAGTGGAGAACCTAAGTGTCACATCAAAAATAATTTGGCTCAATGATGAAGTAATCAAGCAAACGTATATATGCTCTTTTCAGAAATAGCACTTAGAGGTAGTTCTTCAACAGATGGGAAATTGGCCCTTGATTCAACAGTACATAATAGGAAAAAAAATGACAAAGTGGAAGAAAATTTTCCACTTTCCTCAACTACCTAATCTATCTTTATCACATCATTTGTATATGTGGAAAAGTGAGAGACATTGCTGCTTAAGGCTAATATCTGGCAAAGAAAGATTACCGTTTATCTAAAACACGGATAGGTGGACATAGCATCCATTTATATGACAGCCCTATACATTCAAAGAGAACTTTACCAGAGATAGCATATAAGAAAGACTACTGGTTTTAAAAGTTGGAAAAATGTCTCTGACAAAGCTGACTAATTCTGATGTGTATTGGAGTGGAGGGATATATTGTGTATCTACCTCCCTCCCTATAAACTGGAGCAGAAAAAAAGTTGCAGTCAGTAAAGAGTTTTCTAAGGATCAGCGGTTGATACTCCAGTCCATTGGCCGGCATCTGGGACAGTCACTTACACTTGTGCAAAGCAGGTATAAAATGCTCCAATTTCTGAAGCAGGTGCAACACTACACAGAATCAGAGCCTGAATGTTTATCACAATATAAAGTACTTTCATACGAGCAACAAGTAGTCAGAAGAACCTCCCAGTTTAGGGTTAAAGGAAGTCCATAATCTACTGTGTGCATCCCTAAAGGGTCTTCCTTTCATTGTCTCCCAAACAGCTATTCTTTGTTGACACCCCATCTCCCCATAAGCAATTCTGCCTAGTGGGAAATAAACCGAAATTTAAGCTCCTGAATTTGAGCATGCTTGCATGTCATTATTCTGCATAATAATTTGAACACAAAGTAGCTTTTTACCTTCACTGAACTGCTTATTGTCAATATTTTACTGCTAAGATTTAGATGCATGTGTCCAATAACTTCCCACACAAACAAGGGCTAGAAAAAGAAGAGATACTGGAAGAGAGTTACACGTTGAGTCTCAAATTATGAAATCTTAAAATAATTGAGTAAATTCAATTTGTCCACTGGTAGCCTTAACTTGCCTGTTTGCAATTTTGCATAAATTGCAATGATTTGGGCAACATTTCACAAGTGTTACAATATTCCAGACAAGGGCAAATCGATAGCTTATATTACATTATAATATCCTCATTATTCTGCTCTAGTTCTTTTATAACATTTTCAGTTAGCTTATATGTCAGAAGGAAAGTAAGGGGAAGTCATTGTTCTACATCATCTTACACATTCTTGTTAGCTGAAGTACATCCTCTTCTGAAAGCCCTGTCAGTTGCTAAATTCCATCTCCCTCCACTTGGTAATCCACACCTATAGGTATGTAATGTACACCACTATTTACAACATCTCTGAATTTGGACTAGCGCTTTACAAAACTAAACCATTCCACCACATACTTGTCAATTTTTCACAAGGGAAATAAGTGTGATGTAGTCATCAAAGGAGCGACGTGGGAAAATTTTATGCTTCGTTTTTTGTTAAAGCATAGCACTCTACCAATCACGAAATCAAAACCAATAGCACACAACTTGTGAGCAATCAAGAAAAAAGCAACCAATCCATAACAAAATTCAAAAGCCATTGTTGCAAAATTGTGCGATCAACCTAACATAAAAAAAAATCCAATTTAATTTTTGTTGAATCTTTTTCCAAATTGTATTACAAATTGTTCCAGTTTAACTGTTTACTTTGCCCCAGTGTACCTGTTGGAGATTTGACAGACCATTTCTATGTCTTTGCATGGAGATTCCTATGCTTCTGAATCATCCAGGGATTATCCCACATGTTTATATTTTCATTGGCACAAATTTAACTCATGCTGGTACCTTATTTAGTAATTACTCAGAGGCTCCACATTGCTATGCATCAGTGCCATCTTTTGTTTACCTAAACAGGTCATCATTGCAGCTGGTATCAGGAAAGGATAATGCAAAAGAGTTGTGCTGGGAGATAAAAATACCTATTTTTGGCTAGCACGTAACCCATTTAGGAGATCCATTCTCCCCCAACATGTTAAAGAAAACCAAAAATGACAAATATGCAAATTATATGTGGGACTGAGCTTTTGGAATTGAACTCTTACAGGATCTAAAAGTCCAGCTCTCTTTTAAAGTGATGGCCGGCCCCAAAGAGCCTGACCTGCGTTGCAAGGTGCATTATTCCCTACACTACTTTAATTTAAAGCTAAGCGAAACTAAATATGGGCTATGCAGGATCTTGAATCATAAAATGCTGACTAACATTTTAGATTAATTCCATTGGAAGTTAATTAGATTAATTTAGATTAATTCCATTGGAAGTTGTGTAATATCAGCTGAATAATTTCATTAAACTGGGGTTTTATACACTTCCACATAAATTATATGCCTTCAAGCAGATTATTCTATGTTCATAAAACACACCTAAAGTGAATTTTTTTAAAATGACTAGTCTTAAAGAAAATCTGTTCATGGCAGAATTGATAGACAACTTGAGCTTGCATTTCTCTCAGCTAGAGTTACGCATCAAGTTTTCAACAGACACTAGTGGAAATATACAACTTGGGGTTAACAGAAACCTACAGGCTAACTCCGCAGTAAGAGCAAACAGACAATTCCATTAACTACACTGGAGTTATGCTAACTTATACCATTTAAGCACCTGGCTCTCTGGAGTTACGAAATGTACTGTAGTTGGCTGTTCTGAAATCTCTCTACGAGAGCCAGAGCACTGAACCTGAGGTTCCTGGACACATGAGGAAATGAAGGAAAAGAGAGGGAACTTCAAAATGTTTTGTTTTTATATTTGTCCATCTTGCCTGCTTAGAGTGTAAACTCTTCATGAGGAAAGACTTTTTTTCCTAATAACTGTAAGAGAAGTAAATTTTGGGGACAACTGCAATGCTTATTAAATAAAAGAATAATTCTAAGGAAGGTCACACTTCAGATATACCAAATTATTTGACTAGGATTTGTTTTGTGACTATTCCAAGACTGATGAGTGCATGTGTAAACATTAGTGCAGTAGGAGACATGCCTGATGCTTGGTCATTACAGTTTTCACCAGTGGGATGCTACAGTGATTAAATTGGATTACAGTTAAAGTGAGAGAACCATGGGCTACTAGCTCATGAATTTGTCAATGTATATCCAACAAGGAAAGAGTTAATGAAGAGCCAATTATTTTAGTGAACAGAAAGTGCTAGATATTTCTATTTTCTCCAGTTGTTCTGTGTACTATATCAGTTACTATAGGTTCAAACAGAACAATTAAAACACATCTGAGGAGCATTGCAGAGTTCTGTTGCCCACACAATTATCTCCACAGCAAAAATTGCAGCTAAGTGTGTTGCAATAAGCTATTCAACACAAAACACTTCCTTTCCTATGATAGAAGATAATCCAGGAATTTAATTTGTGAACTCCCAGGTGGCTGTGTTCCACACTGCACATGTCCTGAAGGCAAATAAAACCTTTCATATTTTTCATACCCTCAGGAGAATGTTCCAGACTTGTTCCAAAAGGAGCTCCCCTTCAAGTACCACATCACACAATCAGAGACCGAAGAACTCATTTGGAAGCCACTATAAGATTAGATTAAAAGTTAAACACTTTATTTAAATACTTTTTTATGCATTTTATGCTCTGACTTTCAGGTTCTTCTAGGTATCATAAAAGAATATGCAAAGCTTGCAATCTATCCTCAAGGAAAGTACTGTCTTGTTGTAAGTGACAAAACAGTAACAGATTCAATCCCATTGCATGTTTGGCACATCTTTAAAGCACTTTAACAATATTTTATAAATACAACAGGAATAATATTCAATAAGTGTTTCTCAGGAAACTCTGACTGAAACAAAGTTTGTTAACTTGCTTGAAAGATTATCCGACTATTAGCTTACCATATTTTTAAGTACTTGAAGAAACTAAAGCTTGCCTCCCACTGAGAGGGTCAAGAATGCTTTCAAGTGTCCAGGTAGGTTTTGAGTAATTGAGAAGTGCAAATCCCGGTATAACTTTCAAAACTGGTACAAAAAGCAAACATTTACTATTGATATTGAATAAAAGAGCAACTTGAACATTCAGTTCAAGTACACTAATTATTAGCGCATAAAGAACTGTTTTCATGATGGTATCAAAAGGTTCCTCTCAAATCATAAAAATACATTCCAAGAACCATCAAAGCTGCCATGCCTTTGATTCAAAAAGTTAGCGGCAATTAAGAACACCACAATTGTTAAAACTCATGAAGTACAGAATACCACCCTTCGAGGCAAGAAGAATCACCAAAGTTTTAAAATCTGTATTAATATGAGAAAAAAAACCTTAAGCTTCAGCTTTTTATACACATATGGAAACTATGTTGGCCTCTTTGGGAGTTAAGAACTTCATTTGTTTGGGCTGCATCAAGTCCTTAACTGAGTAGGTAAAACCAAACAAAACAAATTAGTTTTTTCATACATGAAAAACACAACACAGCATATACTTTCAAGGACTAATTGTCTACTCCATTTCACTAATTTAATTAAACAGGTATAAAAAGGATAATTAGATACTTTAGCAGAAGAAAAGCCTAAACCATGATATTCCATAATACAACTTCCTCTCTGTAGGCTGTACGTAACATCTTCTGTGTTAACGCTTGAAACAGGAAAAACCACGTTTAGGCCTGACAGACTACTACCAATGTTTAAAACACATCATTCGCCTTCAGTCTGCACATAACAACACTTCTGGTAAAGCAATTTTATGGATCATAAAAAGTCAGCCTTAAATTCTATACTCCCAGCCAGAGTCACCACCTGTGCAGTTATTGAGCCATTTTACAAGCTCTTCGGTCCTTTAGTTCCTTTTACAGCTATCTAGTTTTCCACCACCCTTCTTACCATGCAGTAATTCCCCCGTACAGCATTCCGTATCCCTAATGCAGACTTACGAAATTCCTGAGAATCAGACATGCTTTGCCTGTTGGTTGTTGTCACTTGAACAGGAAAGATATAACTGATTCTGTAAGGGAAAAAAATGGTTTGACTGGACAGCTTCAAGTCAATGACTCTTAGGAATAAAATTATTCCACATGAATAATTCAAATTTATGGCATCGAAAGATAGCTACTAAGGCCTGATTAACATCACAAATTTCTATCAATTGTGAAATGGCTTTGCAAATCCATTCTTGAAAACGAATTTATGAAAAATTCATCTATGTGGAATGAAAAACATGTTCTAAAAATGATTTCTGATCTCGAACTTAAGCCTCGCTGGTAAAATCTTGGCCCCAGTGAAGATAATTGGAGTTCTCCTATTTACGTCAGTAAACCCAGGACTTAACCCAACAAATGTAAAGTTGTTCCCAGTAACTGACTTAAAAACTATTTCAGGATCAGAAAAAACACATAGGGCAAGAACTAGAATGTACAAGATAGTCCCCAAAAATCATTTGAAGCCAGTCTGTGGAGTCTGTATGCATGCTGACGAGCACTTGTTCGCTCACGTAGTCCCCCAGAAGCAAACGGGACTACTCACAGAACTGCCCACTAACTTCAATAAGGATTCCACAATTTTACCTGTGGACTCTTTTGAACTAAAGCAATAAGCATGTTGGGTAATATTTTCAAGAGTACAGTACATAGGTAACTTAAATCTGAAGGTATTTTTGGTAGGAGTTGGGGGTGCAGTCATGATGTGACCATGTCTTTGAAGAAAATTGTAAAGGGAGGATACACTGAGAGAGCCTCTATCTCTCCCTCTTCCCAAGCAGCCAGGAGGGCCACTGGGAATGTGGTTTTCAAAGAGAAGTATAGAAGCAAGCAAGTGGCCATAGGCTCAAAGGGAAACCTTGTAACACAACCTAAGACAAGATTAAGGCCCTATGTTGGTGTCAGATCCCTGACTTGATGGTAGAGGCTACTCAGACCTTTAACAATTTTTTTTGTTGTACAATGATCAAACACAGAATAAATGCCTGTCTTCTGATGGAACACACTGTTGGCTGCAGGGCCAGCCTTACCATAGAGGCGACCTAGGCAGTCACCTAGGGTACCAAACAGTAGGGGCCATTAAGGCTGCTCCCCAGAAAACATAAGGACTGTCCTTCAGGGGGAGGCCAAGAGGAGTAATGGCCCTTGGCCCCGCGATTTCATGGGCACGCGCTCTCCTTCTATGAGCTAGACAGCGCGGAGTCTGCGCTGCTGCCCCCCCATGACTGCACTGTCCCCTCCCACCTCTCAGCTGCCTTCAGCAGGGAATAGCCAGCCCGAGGTGGAGCGGGCCAGCCCAGAGGTCAGGCTCCACTCCAGCACCCCTCTCCTGGGCTGGCTGTTCTGCCCTGGGGGTGGGGAAGGCTGGCCCAGAGGTAAGGTGACAGAATGGAGCCCAGACCCCACACTGGCCCACTCTGCCCCCAGCTCAGGGGAGGGGCAGGAGTGCAGGGCCAGCCTCTGGGCCACCCTGCCTCCCCATCAGCCGGGGGAGGGGGGGCAGGCCAATTGCCCTGGGCCCCGCATTCCCCTAGGAACAGGATGCCAAAACCACAGGTTTCTAGGGCACCAAAAAACCTTGGGCCAGCCCTAGATGTCTGTGAGATATACCATTACCAAGCTTAGAGACAGGCCTCATTTTTTTAATCCTAGAATGTAGATTAACACAACCAATAAAGGAGAATATGTACAGGTAATCTGCCTTGACTCACACCACAGCTGGAATCTCTTCCATTTTTTTAATGTACATGTGATGAGTAGTTATTTTCCTGCTATGTAAGATTACCTTGTTCACATCTTCAAAACAATCCATTTCTAAGCTTTGGAACTACCAGAGGCTCACTCGGAGTTGGAGAACTTGTAGATTGGGTGAAAGATGTGGGTCACATCTTGAGAAAGAAGATGAGAAACAAGGTGAAGAACAATTGGTGGACAAACTGCATCATGAGAAAACTATGGAAACCAAGACTGTCTTGACTATGTTGGAACTAAAAGAATAACTCATCTTTTCTTTATCTTAAGTCTTATCTTAGATATTAGTGGCACTGGTTAAAAAATCATATAATAGATGTTCCATCTGAGGAGAAAAGCATCTCCAAGAGAATGGTGACCCAGACATACTCTGGAGCAGAATTGGGACTATTTCTTGTTCTTGGCTGTGGCAAATAGGGTTGTTGTTTTTTTTGGAGTTCCCCAATGTATGACTATGTTGTGAAGGATGTTAGTACCTACCTTCCATTTGTGATCTTGGGACCATTTTCTGCTGAGAGTATCCACTGTAATGCTCAGTATACCTGGGAGGGCAGGTTGCTGAGAGGGTGATGAATGCACCAGTTCCATAGTTTCACTGCCTCAGAACACAGGAAAGGTGAGCTTGCTCCTCCCTGGTAGTTTATTAGAACATACATGCAAAGTTGTCTTGGATAGTCTTTACATGTTTCTCTTTAGTCAATGGTAGGAAGTGTGAGCAGGCATTTCTGACTACTCTGAGCTCTACTAAACTAACATGTAGTGTTGATTCAAAAGAGGACCATTTACTCTGAATGGTATAAGTGTCCATCTGGGTGTCCCATCCCATTAGGGAATGCATGTATCATCAGCATTAATAATGGGGTGATTGAGTGAAGGGGGCTCCCAAGCATGCATTATAAGGAACTGCCCACCAGTCAACATGGTCATTGACAGAAGTTTGTTTAAATTGTCTCTGGTCAGACATATACCATTCTGAGCCACCCTTGAAGGCAATGCATGTGGAGTTTCACATGATTTATAAAAAAGAAGCCCACCATCATGTGTCCCACTGACAGAAGACAGATTCTTAAGATCTGAAGACTGACCTGAATTGTCTAGATTAAGTTAGCTAAGCAGGTGAATTTGTGCAATCAGAGTAAAGCTTTGGCTTCTATTGCATCTATATAGGCTCCTCTGAATTCTAGCTGTTGCCAGGAGTGCCACTGGCCAGAGAAAAGACCTGGGGCTCAGCACGCTGAGAAGCCTGGTGGTGGACCCAGGGCTCGGGCGCTGGGACTTGGGGCTCAAGCCCTGTAAGCCTGGTGCCAGCAACACCCCTGGCTGTTGCACTGGGTATTTAGCTGCCTATTTGTATTTACCAGGCTATACAATTGTGTCAGTTGTAAGAACAGATCTATGGCCTTTCATTTCTCTCTCTCCTGACACTGGTGAAGGAGTGTACTTTGAGTAAGCAATCACCTAGATAAAGAAAAAATCACCTAGATACAGCTATCACCCAGATACAGAAATATCATGATGCTTTATTTGCAAAAAAGGGCAGCTACCACAGAAAGTTCTTTGAAGAATACACTGAGTGCCAGTGGTGTACCAAATGGGAGCACTTTGTATTGGAAATTGTCTTGATCCAGAGTGAATATTAGGAACTTCCTGTGGAATGTGGGGGTTGTGATAGAAAAGCAAGTGTCTTGTGTGGAGAATCACTTCCCCTTTCCTCAAGATGGAATTACTGCTGACATGGTGACCATCTTGAAACTCTGTATTTTTCTCAATCTGTTGAGTGCCCTTAGATCTAAAATGGGAATCCAAACACTGTTCTTCTTCTATATCAGGAAGTATTTGGCACAGAAACCCTTCCCTCTGTGTTGGGTAGGAACTAGTTCTATAGCACTTAATGATAGGAGGTGGTTTGTTTCCTCATGTAAAAGATGCCTATGAGAAAGCTCCCTGAACAGGAATGAAGAGAAGGAGTGAATGTGGGGAGGGAGGTAAAATGGATTTAACATCCTTTGGTGCTGATCTCTAGTACTCACTTCTCTGAGGATATATGATCCCAATTTTATTGAAGAGGAGAAAACCAGTCACAAACTTGGCGGAGATGTTCTGGTTGTTGAAGGAAAAAAAAATTAAGGGTGTTAACTCAAGAGGCTTAACCAATACATCAAAATTGTTGCTAGGATGTAGAAGGCTGTGATACCAATGATTGTAGGGCAGCTGGTCTGTTTTCTAATCTCTGCCTCTTTTGTTGAGGTTTATAATGTCTCTGGGGACAAGAAAAGTGAGTAGCGTAGGATCTCTGTGCCATCTCTTGCTTATTATGTCTCCTTTTTTTGGAAAGAGTGTAAGTACCCAAAGAGAGTAATGAGGCTGCAGAATCTATGTGTGAAGTGATTCATCCATTCTTAATGCAAGCAATTTTGCCCTCAAATAAAAGATTCTCTACCCTGGTTTCTATTTCTGCAAGCGAATCCTTTCCTCGACCCACCTGGAGGGCACCTCCTGGTGGGTGGGTTGGGGGGATACCGCTCAAGTGGTCCGGTGGTCCACCCGCTGCCAGGAAGATAAGGGGAACAAACAGTACATCTCATCCCCTTGGAGGGGTAAATCAACAGTCTATAGCCCTTAGTTGGGCAGTTCAATAATAGTCTATAACCTTTTTAAGCAGGATGCACAATCAATAAGTCTTTAGGGTAGAGGGTGTAAACATAGGAGGTATCAGATGAGGTTGCCATCTAGGGGAAGGGGGAGAGGAGGAGGGGGACACAGGCTCAGCCTACTCCACTGTGTCCCAGCCCAGGGCCCTGACAGTGGCCGGGCATTCAAGCAGGGGGTCAGTGGGGATCTGGCTGCAACACGCTGACCCCAGTGTGGCATGCAGCTCCCCTGGACTACTGCTTTCCCCCTCTCTCAAGAGTACCTGTTCAGCTCCTTCAACCAGGTCCTCTGCATAGTCACTGAGGGGCAAGGAGTAGAAGCCCTCCATTGCACCGGGCGGTTGTAGGTCGGGAAGCTCTGTTATGATCTCCATCTCCTCTGTTGGGGGTAACTCTGGCAGCTCTACATGGTCAGGTGTAAGGAGCAGCTCCTTCAGGTCCGGTCCCATAGAGGGGTCTGCTTCAGGCTGAGCGAGTGGCAGTTCTGGTCCCATAGGGGGGTCTGCTTCAGGCTGAGTGAGTGGCAGTCCAGCCAGATCAGCACCTGAAACCAGCGAGACCCGTTCCCCTGGGTCTTCCAGGAAACTTTTGGGGTTCCGGGGTTCCAGCTGTCCCCCCCAGACTGTAATCCTCAAGCAAAGCAGGCTCCTTGCAAGGGGCACCGGCCGTGGGAGGCCCAAGCCAGCCATCCTGGTATTGGGATGGAGGCCTGCAGGTAGGCCCAGGTTCCCTCTGCAGGAGAAAGGGCCAGGGCTGAGGAGCCCAGAGGGAGCCATCCTTCCTCTTTGGCGGCCAGGGCTGGACTGAGCTCTCTGGCTTGGCTTTTATACTTTCTGTTCCACCCCTTGCCTTCTGCCTTGATGGACAGTTGCCCAATGGCCATCTTGCCTCCTCTGGGGGCAGCCATCTTGCCTCTTTACAATTTCTTATGGAAAGCCAGAGCAGTGAAGCCAAAAAGTTCTCCTCATGACTGGAGCCCTGCACAGATACAAAAATGTGGATCTGGTCCAATTCACATCCGCTTAGAGTCAGGATCTACCTAATCCACAATCAGCATGCCAGGTTTTATATGTGTTCACAACCTGAGCTTGGGATCACTCAGTCATCATGCAGGCCTATGATTGCCTCATTCCTCACACAGGCCCCACCCACTTTTTCCTTTTCTCATTTGTGATTCATGTGCTATGCTGTCAATCAGACATTTGCATGGCCAATGAAGACTCTGATTGACAGCATGGCACACAAACTGCCAAAAAGAAAAGGGAAAAGTGGTCAGGGCCTGTGTGGAGAATGAGCCAATCAAAGGCCAGCATGCTGACTTACTGACAGTCAGTCAGAGAGATTCTGACTGGCTGGCAGACTGCAACCAGAGCAGAACTAGGCTTGGCTGTAATGCTTCCTTTGTTCCCCTGTGTATTGCTGACCTGGATCATAGCAGCACCTGCTGCACTCAATCACACCCTGGGCAGATAAAAATGGAATCCACATCTGTGCTTCAGTTTGCAACAACGGGTCTGAAGAAGACACCTGCCGATCTGCAGGGTTCTACCCATGACCACTGCTGTGCAGATGGAATGATCAACTGTATCAGCAGCTTCCAGAGAAACTTGTAATGCTGTCCTCATGAGGAACTGAACCTCAACAATAATCACTTCGAGTTCCTCTTTCTGATCCAATGCGAGGGGCTCAATAAAGGCATTTAATTTAGAGTAATTGATATGGTAATATTTTTCCATGATCCTAAATTGCAGAGTTGCTGAAAAATAAGATTTATGTCCAGATAAATCCAATCACTTCCATTCCTTGTCATATGGTGTCATTTTAAAATGGTAGTGTCTGCCACATTCATTAACAGCATCAATGCTGGGTGACTTTGGGGATGCCTTAGAAAATAAAATGTCCCTCTCTTTTTGACAGCTCATAATATTTTTTGTCTACCTACTTGCACTTCAGGGGTTTTGTAGCTGGTGTTTGTCATATAGTTTTTGCCAGATCAAGCAAAGCCTCTTTGAGAGGCAATTCTGGCTAATGATGACATCTGCAAGGTATCAAGCAGTTTGTGCTGCAACTCTGAGTTTTTCATAAGGGATTTGCAGCAAATCCACTACTCTCTCAAAGAAGTCTTGGAACTGCTTGAAGACATCTACTCTAGTTGGTGTAGGAGGCATAATCACCTTATCAGAAAAAGATGAGGAAATGTTGATCACTGGGGTAGCCTCACTGTCTGTTCTTTCCTTCTTTTCCCCATAGGTCTCCTCTTGAAAATCAGGAGGTCTGGCTAATGAAGCCTTCTTTTATCCATTTGAGCAATGCTAGAGGCCCTTGACAATTAGCGCCTATATGCAACCCACGGGTTTCAGTACAGAAACAAAGGTGATGTGAATGGCATGGGTGGGGACATCCATGGGTGTCCATACCAGCTGGTTGCTGTCATCTACCTTGGTGAAGGTAGATGACAGTGAAGGTTCATGAGTTTCTACATGGCTAGACCCATGATGTTGTAACAGAGAAACTTTCACAAACACTGAGTATAGGTCATCTCCATCATCCTCCTCATCATTGCTTGACAGAGTAAAGCAGCCATGGACTGTGCAGTAAATTGTCTCAATAGTGTATTTAAGTGTAGGAACTGGGCCATAATGCAGTTATGGTGGTGCCCAGTAAGGGTGAGTCAGGTGTTTGTGAGACCATGTCTTTGGGGAACTGAAATTCCTTCAAGTTCCAAAGGGGCAGCCATTTTAGTCTAGTAATGCAAAAAAAGCAAGGAGTCTTGTGGCACGTAAAGACTAATACATTTATTTATCGCATGAGCTTTTGTGGGAGAAAATCCCCCTTTGTAAGACACTTTGAAGAGAGCTCTCTTCAAAGCATCTGATGAAGTGGGATTTTCTCCCACGAAAGCTCGTGTGATAAATAAATCTGTTAGTCTTTAAGTGCCACAAGACTCCTTGCTTTTTTAGAAATTCCTTCAGTACCAGAAAAGTCACTGGTATCACTGAGGTTAGTTGAATAGGAGTCACCAAAGTGTGGAGGGTTGTTGGTACTAGAGGCCTTCTGTGCTGTGATGAATGGCCATCAGATGTTGCTGTAGCCTTTTGAGAGGCTGGTGTAGTTGGTATTAAGTCTCTGTTAGACTCCATCAGTGCCATTTTTGAGGAGTTAAGTCATTCTCTGCAGCTCCTTTCCTCTAGATTATACTGTTTTACTAGAGCCTGCACTCTTATGGTCTTTGGGCCTAATGGCAGTACCAGCACCAGAGGACCTTGCATTCTTGTATGTACTTAGTCATGGGCTGCTCAGTGCCACAGCAGTCAGCCCTGACAGGAAACTTTTCTTTTGGCTAATTCTGTGCTTCAACTTGTGGCCTGGTGGGTGGCTTTTTTGTTGTTGTTGTTGTTGTTAACTTTTTGAGAGGAATCCAAGGATTTCCTCTCTGAAATCGCTGGAGTGTGCTGATTCGATGACATTAACAGAATCAGTCTCGATGGAGGCTGCTGAAAGAGAAGTCGTCCGAGGTCTGTGACTGAAGCCTAATCAAAGAGAGCTTTTCACCATGACAAGCCTTAACTTTATCCCACAGCTCTTTCTGATTATGGATTTTAATTTGAGGCACAATGTGCACTTCTGAGGCATGTGACTCTCTGAGGCAGGGAATGCAGTGGAACTGGCCATCACTGACAGGAATGACTTCTCAACAGGAGAGGTAATCTTTACATCCAGGGACCCAGGACTTTCATTTCAGGGATCACTTCCTGAATGGGAAGGACTAAAAAAAAATTAATGTACACTAAGGTTTTTCTATAAGCGATTCTTTTTTTAAAACAAAGTGGTTTTGGAGAAATAAAGAGAGAAAAGGAAGTATTAACACTAATGGATTAGTGCTGAGGAAAACAAGTAAAAAAAATGGTACCAAGAAACTCTGCCAACAGGCTCTAGTAAGGCTCCACCTCAGGCCAATGGAGGTTGAGAAGGAACTAAAAAGTTGTTTGGCTTGCGTAGTGCTAAATAGAACCAAGGCAGAATACAAGATGAGGAGACCGTATATGTGGGCCAAATAGACATCACTACCTAAAATCTACGATCAGAGAAACAGGAATACAAACACACCTAGAGTGGAGCAACCATAGAGACACTATCTGAAAAAGAACATCTCAATATACTACATCCTATCAGATTCTTAGGCACGTATCAGCCTGGTAACTACGTTCTGATGTGAAAGCTACACTATGCATGCAATAATCAATAAATACTAATACTTTATAGGGTATGTATTTATGCATTTAATTGCAGTAGCAGCCCAAGGCTCCAAACAAGACTGATTCCTCACTGAGCTAGACACAATGCAAACAAAGGCAGACAGACCGTAAACACTTTGGATGAGAAACTAAGAGAAAGAAGGCACAGGAACCACCCACACAGATGAAAGGTGAGGTAATAGGATAGAACATAAAAAGCAAAGTGATCAGAGTGAAGGCAGGCACTTTATTATTTTACATGTGTTTTACTTTTACAGTATTTTTAAAAAACAGCTGCAGGGGTTTCTGTGAGGATGACAGCAACCCAGAGGAGTACATAAAGAAAGAGGAAGCTCCAGGGAAGGGAGATAGAAAGGGTGTGTAAATGAGAATTCAGATATACATTCCTAATATTTCTACGGTCTGCTGAAAAGATATGCAGGGATGTAAGGCTGACTTCTATAAAGTGAGCAGCACATCTGAGGTGAGATTTTGACCACACAGAAAGCTTGATGTGCTTGTGTGACAGGCTGCTCCCCAGATCCAGTCCAGTCTGCCACTGTGACCCCCTCTGATCCCCACTCCTGAACCCCGAGTCAACCCACTTTGTCAGATGACCACTCACTCCTGAATCAGTCCACCCTGGCCTCTAACATGCAATCAGTACCAACCAGTGGCATATGCCATCTGGCTACTCGAGGACAGTCCCCCAGCAAGCACCCCTGGCCCCAGATACCACCCTGGGAGCCAACATCTACAGAGATTAAGACCCATTCCCAAACACTGTACACACAAATCCATCCGCTCAACAAAGAAATGGATTGTGCCCAGCCCTCTTCACTCACTCCCTCTAAAGATCACACAGCTTTAGATAAAACAACTACTAGTTCATTGATTAGATTATAATTCTAAGTGAGAATATGACCAATGATGGCAGAATCACAATATAAATGAGTCAGGAGAGACTGCAAGAAAATAAAAGGTAAAACATGCATTTTGCCCTAATATCTCTACTTAAACTGACCTTGTAGTTCAAGTTCATGCTTTGAATGTTGGGTTGTCAGATGTTTGTACAGCCATTCTCTGCCTGTGACCAGGCAGGGCCCAGATCTTGCTTAGAGTTGTTTCAAGATGGGCCAGTCCCAGCTAAAAGCTTCTAAAATCCCTCAGATGTCTGTCTTTGTTTCCCATTCCTCTCACCAGTCACCATCCAGGTAAAGGTGATCCCTTTGTCTCTTCCAAGCCAGCAAACTTAATTAGTATTAGCATATCTTTTGTCTCCTCTAGGTACTTGCTTGATGCTGTTCTCTCTGTCTCCCAACCCCCCTGAGCAATGCTAAACATGTTACACATCTGTGCACATACATGAAGTTGTACAAAACTTGATATCTTGCTACTCATGCAGAATAGGTTATGAGCATCCATATAAAAACATTGCATGGTGCAATGGGCCTAAAACCATACAATTCCAGAGTATAAGTGGACAGAAAAATCACATAGATCACAACCTAGGGTGCCCGGATGTACACCCCATGACAGCTTGACAGAGCACAATGGAGGGAAAATACTAGGAGGGTTTTGTCAACTGAATGGAAGGTTTGTGAACAAGTCTCTGAAACAAAGGCAATTTCAGCAGCTGTGGAGGTGGAGAGATGGGAAGGACTGTGATACTTTTCACTGTACTACTGCATGCTGGTGGGCCCTTAAGTCTAGTTTTTAAGATGATGGTTAAGAGCATTCCAACTGATGAAGAAGGTCAGAGGTACAAGATAGGAAGGAGGGCTGGGAGGTCTCCCCAAAGTATAGCTAACCATAATACATGCATGCCTAAGGCCAGCCTTGCATAAATGACTGCAGGAATAGTAATTTAACATTTGTTAGATAGAAAAAAATTTGAAAATAGTATATACTTAAAGTGCACAACCATTTAATTCTTGATGTCTCCAGCAGAGCTAAATAGCAACATTGAGATCACCAGTGAGCAGTATTAAACAATCCTAATTTTCAAATGAAAGAAGTAGCTCCTGGTACTACACTAGTGGGAAGCTCCCACATTAGCACAGCATATTGTGAAATCAATGTCCCCAGAATCAGTGTTAATTTATCAATTTGCATCAAGAAGAGTAATTTAACACACCTGGATAATAAACTCATTTGATGCTGTGATGTTTTTCAGAGGAGGGGGAAAAGTGCCAAAGCACAGCTCTTCAGGGAAGTGATCTCATCCTTGGGCCTGGGGAAACAATATTCTCCACTTGCTCCAATCCATCAGTATACAGTAATGGGAGCTTTGGTGCCACCCTTGCCAAGAGGTTTGTGTATCATTTAAATGCGTGCACTCTCTAGCAGTCTAGCTGAAATAGAAGAGAAATTATGCATGTTGAAATATACTTTATTTTTTAAACCCTAATTTTTGATAGTTGCAAACCCAGTTTAGCAGAAGAGGTTCCTGTTAATCTTTCCCCATGTCTTCTGCCACTGACACACTTTGTTTTCAGAGAAGAAACCAGGCCATTTTTTCAAGTGTGCTATCAACTGCAGACTTTGATAGATCTCTTCTAAACTTGATTGTGCAAAGCAGTATTCAACATAATAGAGCCTATCTTCAGCTGCTGTAAATCCTCACAGCTCCATGGAGTCACATCAGATGAGGATCTAGCCCAATCACTAAGCACTGCAATAGTTTTCCATGCACCAGCTGCCTGAATTCCAAAGAAACATCACAGGTTGAAACTCTTTGATCTCTGTGCTCTCTCCTGCAAGCAAATGCAATAAGAAAAAGAGAAAGGACCAAAGCCAGTGAAAGGAGAAGAAGGAGCTGTACAGCATACTACCCTGAACCCATAGAAATCTCTCCCCCTGAAACATCCCACAACTGGGAATCTGCATGGTGATTAGCAAGTAAGGGCTTAGCCTAAAGCACTGTGGGAGATGAGTTGATCCTAAGTACATACTCTGTGCAGCATTCTCCTCTCAAAACATGGTCACCTGGAGTTACACCTGCAGATGTCTCAATCTCCCTGACTTCTCTTCCCCTCAAATGAAGGGCACAAAGTGCAACGGGGATAGCCAAAGACTCTTCAGGGAGATGTGATCCTAAATGAAGGAGAGACACAGAAACAGAATAGAGGGAAAGGGCATCTTCCCAGAATCTGCAGTATTGCAGGACCTCATTTTACTGTACATTCTGAGGCTCCATAGAATAAGCTCTTTCTCCATGTAGCAGCCAATCCGTCTCTCATACTACAAGGGGAGAATTCAGCAGCATGAAGTATACGCCAGTTTCCCATCCTATGGATTTTTTCCACGGGTGGGAAGGATTTGGCTCCTGTTACCATTTTTACTGCCTAACATCTAGAATACTTAAATCTAATTTTTAAATTTTGCTTCCTTGTTTTACATCAGGATGACAGATGGAAATGGTGAAATAAAATCAGAAAGCCATATAAAAGGGAATATTGTATGAAAACAAAAAAAATCTTTTTTAAAAAAAGGAAAGTTCAACTCTATTTATCATTCATAAGCAGTTCCAGTTTATGATTTAAGGTGATATCTGTGCAACATTCTCCAATGGGAGTGAGCGTCCAACAAACTGCTTTATATTAAATTCCAAGCTTAGGACCCCTAAATCACTACTCTAACAGTGCTTCCTAGTGAAAGTGCAGGGACAGCATTTCTTGTTACGGCTGAAAGAAAACTGAAAGCTGTGAGTGAAGGATTGCTCAAAGGTCATGTACTGCCAAGGCCTCAACGTAAACACAGGTGTTGGGGAAAGAAGTGCATGGGGCTATGCTATTTAGCAGCTAAAGAAATGCAAACTGTTATGCTTTTGAATTTCAATGCTTAAAATAAAAAGAAAAAGTAATTTTAAAAATTCATAATTTGGCATTCCTCAAACCTAGATCAAATAATGCACTTTTATTTACTATTAGCATGTTTCTATTGCATTCCCGGCCATGTTGTTTGGGAGATGGAGGAGTTGAGATAGACTTGCAGTATTTCTTCCAAAGGCCTCTCTTTCATGCTGTGTCAAGTAGCCTGAGATTATTGCCACCTCATTTACTAGCCTTTAACAAGGATTATTTTTATATGACTTGTTTAACATGCAGTTTTGCTAAATGTCAGGAAGATTTGTATTTTCTATAACATTTGTATCTACATTAAAATTATATTTATGTCTTGGCAACTGCAGGATTAAGTGAAACAAGTTTTACATATTTTAACTATTTAAAATATTGCAGATGTTAGAGTATTTGTTATTTTTGCTATTAATATGTGTAACGAATTTGATTACAAAATATCCAGATCTTTAGCTGGTGTAAATCAGTGTGAATCCATTGATTTATCATTCATAAGCAGATGATACCAAGCTGGAAAGGGCTGTAAGTGATTTGGAGGATAGGATCACAATTCAAAATGATTTGGACAAACTGATCAAATGGTCTGAGGTATATAGAGTGAAATTTAACAAAGACAAGCACAAAGTACTCCACTCAGGAAAGAATAATCCATTGCACCCATACAAAATGGACAATCACTGCCAAGGAAGGAATACTGTGGAAAGGGATCTGGGAGTCATAGTAGACCACTAGCTAAATATGAGTCAACAGGGTAACACTGTTGCAAAAAAAGTGAACACCATTCTGGGACGTATTAACAGAAGTATTATAAGTAAGACACTAGACATAACTCTTCCACTCTACTCCACACTGATTAGGCCTCAGCTGGAGTATTGTGTCCAGTTCTGGGCACCACATTTCAGAAAAGATGTGGACAAACTAGAGAAAGTCCAGAAAAGAACACCACAAATGATTAAAGGTCTGGAACAGTTGAATTATGAGGGAAGATTGAGAGAACTGGGTTTGTTTATTTTTGGAAAAGAAGAGACTGAGAAGGGACATAATAACAGTTTTCAAGTAACTAAAATGTTGTTACAAGGAGGAGGGAGAAAAATTGCTCTCTTTAACCGATAATGATAGGACAAGAAGCAATGGGCTTAAATTATGCCAAGGGAGGTTTAGGCTGGACATTAGGAAAAAATTCTTAACTGTCAGGGTGATTAACCAGTGGAATAAGTTGCCTAGGCAGGTTGTGCAATCTCCATCATCAGAAGTTTTAAAGAGCAAGTTACACAAACACCTGTCAGGGATGGCTTAAGAGGGTACTTGGTCCTGCCATGTGTGCCGGGGACGGTACTCGATGACCTCTCCTTGGTTCCTTCCAGTTTCTATGAACCAAATCCTCCCTCCCCTTTACTACATGCCTGATCCCCTCTGCCCTACCTCCTCTACTACAAATTAGCAAGACATTATAAGAAGTCTGTCCCATGGATAAGGAACCCAGACTTCCCAATGAAATCAGCAGCAAAAGTCCCATTAAACTTGAAAGGGTCAGGATCAAACTTCCAGGAAATGCAATACAAATAGGAGGTATTCTTGTAAAAAGAATTACAGCTGAAATAGGTTTAAGCCACCACATTAAGATCTAATCCAACTTCCCCACAATTGAAGGTGTTCTGCTTCAGGGTTTTGGGACACCGTTAAGTGTAAAGGGCCTGATTTTGCAATGTCTCTTTTTATTCAGTTATCATACTGGTTAGGTGCAACAATAAAGCAAACTTTAATTGTGGAAAATTACTGTTTTGAAATCAGTCATATCAAGTAAATTTGGAATAAGGTTTCGGAACTGAACTTTGTCCTTTGTGTATCATATTTTAGAAGGTATATTCAGCCCTAATACCATGTGTCCTGATCAATATCCAATTTTCCCCTCATTTAAGTTCTACATTGTTTTATGCATGATTGACATAAGAATTAGGATCACAATGCTGTACACATAGAAATTGACCCTATTATCTTTAAAGGAGACTTGCAAATTCAAGAGCACTGGCTTGATCTAAAACCCAATGAAGTCAGTAAGAGCAGTCTTGGAAAACAGACACTGAGGTAAAATCCTGACCCCCCCCTTGAAATCTGTACCAATTTTTTAATTTACTTCAGTTGGGCCAGTATTTCACTTAAGGTGGCTATGGAATACTAAATGAAAATTGAAATTCACTGAAAGAAAATTGCAGGCATGTATTTAAACAAAGAACTGATCTTTAAAACAGTCCCTCTAGATGACATTATATATAGTTAACCCTGAACACATTCTGAATCTGTGATCCACTTCTCCCTTTATATCAACTGCAGAGCTACGAGCAGCAGAATTTACAGGTTGGTTTACATTGCACAGATAGCTTTGGAGCACTTTGTTTTCATTAGATTAAAAAATGCAAGAATCATTCCATGTACACACAAAAATATACTAATGGGATCATAGCTTTCATCATGCACAAATGACCTGAAAATTTTCATTTTTAAAAGCAAAATAGCTTTTTAATTAGAATTGCATGCACACACACAAAGACATGAATCCAGCCAAAATACTGTTGGTTTTGGCTGCCTCTAACCAAACAGTTAAACTGATTTTGACCTTATTTTGGTTTGGAGGGATTGGTGATTTTTTTTTTTTTAAAGAAAGAAAATGATTAAAGTTGGGAAATCTTACGCCAAGTTAAAAGCTCAAACTAATTTAACGGTCAAGTTATAAACCTCCAGCAAAGGGTGTCTATAAAGCAAGGCTGACAGAACACAAACTACGGTGGTATTGCCAGCCATAACCAAAATATTTAGCTCTAATTTCCATCAGGGAAAGGAACCTATGCAAAGCTATATAATTTAACCCACATGAGTTTGTATTTTCTCTTTTATTTCCATATCAAAGTCCCTCAATATTGGCATTACAGAGAATGAGAAGAATACAACAGTTAAGATACTATAATGATGGATGACAGAAAAGAAGAGAGAAAGACAAACTAGATCAGTTATATAATATTAAATATAAATACTAGACTGATTTTTGCTTTTTATGTTGTCTATATCTATTCATCTGTCCTGCCATTTACACTCTAATCAATGTAAAGCAGTGACAGTTTCCTACTGTTAGTATCTAGCACAATGGGGCCCTAACTGGTATCAAGTCAAAAGATGTTTTACTTGATATTGAATGACATTTTGATAAAAAACTAGAAAGCTATACAACTAACATGACATGTTAAATGGATTAAAAGCTGGATAACTGACAGGTCTCAGACTGTAATGGTAAACCAGATATCCACATCAAATGATTTTTCTAATGCGGTTTCCAGTGTTTTTGATGGGGTCCCATAGCGACTGGTTCTTGACCCTATCTACTTAATATTTTTATTAATAACCTGGAAGAAAACATAAAATCATCTCTAATAAAGATGGCAGATGATGCAAAATTGGCGAAGTTGCAAATAACAAAGCAGACTAATTAATCTGAACTAATAATGATGAGCTCGAATTAAGTTAATTTGAACTAACATGGCCCCACTAGAAAACCAGTTTGAACTAGTATGTCCAAGGACAGGACTTGCTAGTTCAAATTAGGGGGGGGGGGGCACCATAGGAAGTGTGGCAAGATGGCCCCCAAGAAGGGCCAAGCCCATCCAATATATAGAAAGAGGAAGGCATCCTGAGAGAAAGAAGGTCAAAAAGTGTTAATTCAAATTAATGGTTAGTTCAAATTAACATAGGTACACTAGGTTAATTTGAACTAATAAGTCTGAATTAACCCTTACTTCGAAGTTAAGTGAGGTTTTATAATGTCAAAGTAAGCTTTCATTAATTCGAACCAAGGAATTTCTTAGTCTGAATTAATGAAAGCCAGTTCAGCCGTGCATTAATTTAATTTGAATTAATCCTCATTAATTTGAATTAAGTTGTAAGTGTAGACACACCCTATATGAAGAACAAATATTTAATAATGGATGCTTTAGTCTAGCAGAGAAAGATATAACTGGGTTCATTGGTTGGAAACTGAAGGTGAACAAATTCAAATCATGGAGGATTCTTCATCACTGATTATTTTAAATCAAGACTGGATGCTTTTCTGAAAGATCTACTGCAGGAATGATTTTGAAGAAGGTTTATGGCATGTATTATACTGGTGATGACAATGGTTTCTCCTGAACTTGGAGAAGGAAGATAGGGAAAGGAACATTTGAAGAAGTAAGTAGAGACAAGTGAGGATTTCTTTAGGCTAAGGGAAAACCACAATATACTGGAAGACAGATAAAAAAGGAGCCAGAGATGAGAAAGTTATACTTGAGATGGGGGGAGAAAAACAGAGCAGGGAGGAAAGGAAACAGGTGGTGAGTTCAAAGGGAAACAGTGAGGTGGACAGAACAGAGTTAAGACAACAGAAACAGGGATATTGGAGAATATGATCAAAAGAGAAGAAGGGAAAGGGAAGAAAAGTAAGGAAGAGAAAGGCCTTTCCAGCAGCTGGGGAGATGGGGGGAGAAGAACTTGTTTTACACTGAGCAGAGGCACAAAAATGGTAAAACATTACTAAGGGTTATTGCTGATTGATGAAAAGCATGAAGGACACTGAATGTGGTTCTGAACTAATCATGTGTACTTTTCTCCCCAATCAACTGGTAAGTGTTCCTATTCTGATAGGTGAGGTGTCTTCTGCTGAATGCGGAAAACAAGTGATGTTGGTGATAGTCAGTGTCTGCTAAGAAAGTGCATTCGTCATTTTGAGCTTAAGATCTGCCACCACTATTCAGAGAGAGGAAAACAACCACCATCCTAGATCCGGAGAGAAGAATGACAAAACACACTATTTTTCTGTGGAACACAGATGAGTTGGTTCAGGGTCATTCAGTTCAATTCTGAGAATTTCAATACACTTGAAAGTCAGAGATTAATAGTGCTGGCTAGAATCAAGCATAATGTAGGCAGGTGTTGGGCAACATTCCCCACAGACAGCATTCGTGCCAGTGTTTTCAATGCTGAGAAGACTTTTGACAATGTCTCCAGTGTATTTAAGATTCTGGGGATTATTTTTCCTGGATAAGTTTGGTCGTTGGCTTCTGTAGTTACCTGTGTTCATGTTTCAGTCATATACACTTCAGTGTTGCAGCTACTAGGCCAGTCTCTTATTTCTATACCTTTATGGATTGATAACAGAACCTCTAGCTGTCAGAATGAGATCAGAAAACTCTCTGGATCAGACTGTGATGAAAAGAGTTGAATAGAAGCTGTTTGTGTCAAACAATCTATTATATATAGAACCTACAATAACTCTTGCCAGTGTCTTGGCAGATAACTGGGTCTTCCCTCTGGATATCAGTTCAAGTGCAATAAATCAGTTATTTTTTATTCTGACGGGTCATGAAATGTCTTCCCAATGTCTTCCCTCTTGAAGAATAGGGAATAATGTGTCAGATCTCCAATGGATAAACACCACCTGAGAATCTGGTCCAGTGTGTGTTATCATTGGAATCAACACTTCTAGAAATATCAAAAGTCGTTAAATCTGAATGACCTTAAAGACAATTTCTCAGGCTATGCCCACACATAGATGCTTATTTCAAAATAAGTTAATTCGAAATAAGTTAATTCAAAATAAAACCGTTCTATTGAATTAACTTAAATCAAAATAAGCAAAAACCTCAAATCGAAATAGCAAGTCCGGACACAGGACTTGCAATTTCAAATCAGGAGAGGGGCAGCATGGGAGGTGTGGCAACATGGCCCCCTGGCAGGGTCACACAGCCAGCCAATATATAGAAAAAGGAAGGTACCGTGGGAAGAAGAAGGTCAAAAGTGTTAAATCGAAATAATGGTTATTTCAAAATAACAGGCCCGAACGGCATTATTTCGAAACAAACGTTTCAAAATAACGGATATTTTGATTTCAGCCTAGGTTTTACTATTTTGAAATAAGGTTCGTTCGGGGCTTGTCATTTCGAAATAATGAAACAACGTTCGGACGTGACAACTTTTAAATCAAAACAACGGTCGTTGTTTCGATTTAAAAGCATCATGTGGACATAGCCTCAGACTCCTAGGTATTCTATGGAATGCCTCATGAATTTTGCAGAATACTGCAATTACTGTGGCAACATGCATTTGAACAGTCACATTAAATCATGTTACAGTACATTGCACTATTACTTGTGGGACTCCTTTTAGTATTTAAGAAAATACGTTTGATTTTGAATTATTTCACACTGTTTCACAAACTGCAAATTAGAACTCACTGCTGCTGTGGTAAAGAAATGAAGGGGTCATGCCTCACAAATGAAACCTGGTGTGCCACACACAACAATCTATGGGATTATTCTGCAACAACTTTCCAATATGAGTAGTGGCAGCAAAGAACCTAACTGGTCTAAATTCCGAAGGGGCAGCCGTGTTAGTCTAGCTGAGCGGAAAAAAAAAAAAAAAAAAAGCAAGGAGTCCTGTGGCACTTAAAGACTAACAGGGTTTTCTCCCATGAAAGCTCATGCAATAAATAAATCTGTTAGTCTTTAAGTGCCACAGGACTCCTTGCCTTTTTTAACTAGTATAAAGTGGATCTTGATAAATTTATAAACAGGATTATATGAGAAAACAGGCTTCAACAGGAGTGGACTGGACTTCATGAACTAGGAAGTCCCTTCTAGTCCTGTGTTCCTATATTCTCTAATAAAGGATGTTATATCAGATATTGGATTTTTTTAAAATAAAAATGTAACTTCTAAATCAGTGTTCAAGGGTTAGGCATAGACCTAAGTGCAAGTGGAAACACTTAGTTATCCTCTCAACCACATCTCTCTCTCACCCAAACTTGTATAATATGGAAAACAGATTTCCAACAAACCCCCAATCTTAGGATGAATAGATTGGCTGAGTTATGGAGCCTTTTTCATGGTCTTCTACAGAACAGAATACTGCTGCATATAATTTCTGAACAGAGCCTTCTATAATGTTACCTTAGTTTTGGGGATCTGTCTGTTTTCTCAAAGAAAGCAGCCTTTTGAAGATGGTATTTGAACAATCTATACATCATAGAAAAACAAATTTGTCAAGGATATGGTAAAATTATGCCCCTTGGCGTGCAACGAAGCTCGTTGAGACAACTTTCAGCACCTAAAGGAAGCACTTTGTCTATGATGAAAATATGGAAAATGTTTCTGCCCAGCATGCTTGCTCTGATCCCAACGAGCATTATGCTTTATTACCCATCAGGTACCTGCACCCTTCCAAAGCTGGCTGGCCAATATCACACCACACACAGCAGGGGTAGGAGTATGGCCACAACCCTACCCAAAGCAGATACCCATCAAGCAGTGTGTCTAGGGCTGAATTTATATTTTATGCGCCCCTAGGCACAGCATCTTCAGCATCCCCCTCCCTACAGCTGACCTATTTTTCCATAGGGGCCAGGGGTTGGGGGGGGACAAGAGAGGCTGTCCAGGACAGCTCCATGCAGGGTGGAGGTAACTGGGTCAACCAGCTCCCAGGCACGTGCTTACTTTGCCTAATTGGAAATCTGGCCCGGAGTGTGTCTGTAGCCCTGTCTGATCCCCACACCTTGTACTCACATACGACAGGACACCATATTTATGACTCCAGTTCACAGTAACGATCCTAATCGCCAAATTCTACCTTCAGACACTATGCATGTCAGTCCGAATGAAGACAACAGCAGCTTTGCCTGAGTACTGCAAGAGCAGGTCTAGGATTTTGAGTTGCACAGGCATATTGGAGGGTAGGTTTAGCGATTGCATGAGCTTTTGTGGGAAAAAATTCCACTTCATCAGACACTTTGAAGATTTCTCAGATCAAAGCTCAGAAAAGAAAATTTGTTAGTCTTTAAGTGTCACAGCACTCCTTGTTTGTTTTGCTGAACTAGACTAACATGGTTACCCCTTTTTAAGTTTCCAAAGGGTTTGGTTTTTAAAACCACTTGCAGAATTCTGCAGGAAAGATAATTGCCTATTAAGTTCTAAATGTTTGTTAAAAATATGTCGAAAAATACATGACAGAAGAATATGGTTTTGAAAACTGCAATATCATATTTGTGGAAGGGCACATCCTCTGAAAGAGGGGATTGATTTCATTTTTAAAAGAGGTCTTATGCCAAAATATGATTACTGCATGTTACCACTCAAAACCATTTTGCCTGTATAACATAGCCAATGCATAGTATTTTAATGCTGACTCTACCTGCCAATAGTGAGTGCACATAAGAACATATATGCAGTCAAATGGAAGAGAACTGGGGACTTGTTTATACACCAATAGGCCGATTCTCCACTGCACTAGTGCCAGCTTAGCACAAATGGAAATGCTGTGACAGAATTTAGTAGAGTTACAGAATGGATGAATTTGGCTTAGCCTCTTTAGAACTCTGTGGTGATACAAACACATCAAATTACAGACGGTTATGAGTTTGAGGATTGTGCAAAGGCAGCCTTAGGCAATTGGGGCCACTAGGCAAAGGCCCATTGTGGGGCACCCTAAAGGGCTGCCATAGGTCCCCCACTGCCATCCTCCCTGTGCCCCCCCCGACTCGTTGTTTGTTTTGCTGAACCAGAGTAAGATGAATATCACCCTGGAATGCATAAATTATTCTTGGGTATGATATTTTTAAAGATCTTTCCATCATGCAGCATGTAAGCTGATCCTCTCTCACTTAACATAAATGAGTTACTGCTGAACTACAAAGTGAAAATGAACATTTAAAATTTTTTTTAAAAGTATGTGCATTAATTAACAAATAAAAAGTGGTAAAATTAATGATGGCTCAAAAATAATTAAAATACCACATTTAAAATTTTGGCAGTCGAATTTCACAAATTTTTCATATTGGCATGGGTTTACATGTACTGGAAGTTTAATGCAAATAATTATAATAAATAAAAATAATGAAAGGAAGGTTTCTAGTCTGTAGCTATAAATGAAAACCACCAAATTTCAGTGAAGTTCTCTGAAGTACTCAAGTTTATAAGATTCCAGCCCCCTCAAAAGTAGTAAATAGTAAGTACAAAAGAAGCTAAAAATTTACTTACCAAAAGAAAGACAGACATACAGCACAGACATCACACACAGCTGTAAAGATTGTCTGAGGACAGCCTATTTATATGTAGCAGCCTACATGGACCTACCTGGTAACCTGAGCTAACCAAAGCCAAAAGAAAAATTGTCACAAAGGCAAAGGAAAAGGCAAAAGAAGAATGGGTAAAAAAGAAAAGGGAAATGAAAAATTTAACAAGTGGAATTAAAAAATGGCAGAAAAAAATGGCCACACTGAGGAACTAAAAGATGACACCATTGGAAAAGTTCCTGCTATTGTGCTATTGATGTCAAAAGAGCTTGGTCCTGCTTCTCTAGTATGTCAATGTGAAGGAATGGTGAAATCTGCAATTCAGACGAAGCACAGATCCAAATGATGGTTTGCCTTGATGAGCCAAGACTAAAAAGTGCTGCGGCTTCCAGCCCTAGTGGCTCTGCTAGATGGGAACAATTTCTATATTCTTGTATATTTTCATTTCTGTCCCCCAAATTGAGGATAAGACCCCTTATTGCTCAGGGTCCTAGGCAGCTATCTGCTTCGCCTACCCCTAAAGCTGCCAGT
Source organism: Podocnemis expansa (assembly GCA_007922195.1). Taxonomy (NCBI): domain Eukaryota; kingdom Metazoa; phylum Chordata; order Testudines; family Podocnemididae; genus Podocnemis; species Podocnemis expansa. The sequence continues at coordinate 78,375,947 of ML681966.1, forward strand.
GGAACTGCAGAGAGCACACACAGAATTATTGTCTGTATAAGTGCTCTCAATGTCATAGCACTTACACATGCTAAATAATACCCAACCTTCTCCTTGTAGTCACTGTGTATATTTTGATTTGTTCATCTCATCACTGACTTGCAAACTAAATAACAAACACTGAGGTTGACATTTTATACAAAAACACATCAAGACAATGGAGCAAAATGACACGAAATAGCACAGGGAGAAACTGTATCTGACATGCCTTTTCCTCAATGAGTATACAGTCACTTCTGACACAGGTTATGCAGGGGGCTGTCAAATGGTATTTGACTGCTGAGTGATAATCATATGAAACCATACGTATGACATGATCCACAAAATAGTAGATGCATAGCTTGGAGAATTTGCTCCCAGTACTGAAATCTATTACTTGATGCATGCTCAGAAGAGTCAGGTTTTCTGAGCTCCATTGTTGTTAATGACTTCCTGTGAGAATTTGGACAAGTCACTTAGTCTCATGTATGTCAGTTGTGTGTGTCTATGAAATGGGGACAACAGCACTCATCTTAATAAATATTTCTAAAACAGTTTGAGATCTCAAATGGAAGACCCTATACAAGTGAAGTGTATTAAAAAATAAAACCATTTGGCTGAAAAGTGGATTTTGAAACACCACTTATGGCAAGTTCCAGATGGGTAGCCTTGTTAGTCTAGTTCAGCAAAACAAACAAGGAGTCCTGTGGCACTTCTAAAGAGTAACAAATTTCTTTATCACTTGAGCTTTTGTGGAAGAAAATCCCACTTCATCAGATGCTTGAAGACGGAGAACTTACAGAAAGGGATGAAAATAAATGTAGGGAAGTATAAGTTATAGGATCAGGTCAGACTGTTAAAGCAAATCACTTCTGGCAAAATATCTTTGTCAAGTACAGTTGCATAGGCCAGAAAGAACCATTGGCATCATCTAGCCTGATTTCCTGTGTAACAGAGCCATAAAACCATAATAATTCCTAGAGCATCTCTTTTAGAAAAATGTCCAATCCTGATTTATGAATCATCAGTGATGTTGAACTCTTCATGATCCTTGGTAAATTGCTACAGTAGTTAATTACTCTCACTGTTAAAAATTTACACCACATTTCTGGTCTGAATTTGTCTAGCTTCAATTGCCAGCCATTGTATCATGTTATGCCTTTCTCTGCTAAACTCAAGAACCCACTATTAAATATCTGTTCTCCATGTAGCTACTTATGGACTGTAATTAAGTCACCCCATAATTTTTTCTTCAGTAAAATTGATTTAACTTTTTTGACTATCATTGTAAGGCAGATTTTCTAATTCTTCAGTCATTCTCATGGCTTTTTCTCTGAACCCCTTCCAATATATCAACATCCTTCTTGGATTGTGTACACCAGAACTATACACAGTAGTCCTGCAGTGGTTGCACCAGTGCCAAACACAGCGGTAAAATAGCTTCCCTATTCCTAGTTGAGATTTCCCAGTTTATGTATCCAAGGCTCTCATTAGCTCTTTTCACCATTGTGTCACACTGGGTACATGTATTCATCTGATTATTTACCATGACCTTCAAGTCTTTTCCAGAGTTGTTCCTTCCCATCCTCCACCATGAAAGTATAGCCTACATACTTGTCAAAACCCTTTGTTCCTAGATAATATACATTCATATTTAGTCATACTAAAATGCATATTATTTATTTGCATCCAATTTACCAAGTGAACCAAATCATACTGAATCAGTGACCTGTCCTCTTCATTGTCTGCTATTTTCTCCCATGAAAGCTCATTCAATAAATAAATTTGTTAGTCTTTAAGTGGCACAGGACTCCTTGCTTGTTTTACTGAACTAGACTAACAAGGCTGCCCCTCTGGAATTCTCTTAATTTTGTTAGTCATCTAGAACCTATGAGTGAAGATTTTATACCATCTTCCAAGTTTTTAATTAATGCTAAATAGCGTAGCTTCAGGAACCAAATCCTTGTAGGAAATGCACTCACTTGACAAGCATTCCCCATTTACAATTACATTTTGAGACCTATTAATTAGCCTGTTTTAAATCTCTGAAACGTATGCCATATTAATTTATAATTCTAGTTTTTTTAAAACAAAATGTTATGTGGTAACTAATCAAACACTTTACAGAAATCTAAGTGTATCAGGCCAACACTTTACGCGTATGGTTGATAATCTCATTAAAAACCGTTAGTTTGACAGAATCTATTTTCCATAAGCACATATTGATTGGCATTACTTATGTTACCTTACTTTAAATCTTTATTAATCAAATCCCATATCACCTCTCCATTCCCTTGCTCAGGATCTGTGCCAGACTGACAGAACTACAGAGATCTATTTAGCAAAAGCACACTGTCATGCTAAGCCTGAGAAGGCCAAACCATCTTGTAAAATACATGACCCAAATCTAACCTTAAAGACATATGATAAGAAAATACAATGGCAGTATTACAGGTACGCTAGGGGTTTGATATGCATTTTTATCAGTAGTGGTTTCTTGATGATGTTTACATGTATCCTGTCAGTGGTTAGCAAGGTGAATGAAGTGCTTCCCTATCTGTTACCATTGTTCTGTTGGAAGGGGTCAAGAGGGAACATTAACATCTAAATGGACCTTTGATGTACCAGTGTAAATTGTCTGTTAATGGTGTTAATGCAGTTAATTACCTGTGGTGCCCAGGAGGTGAAGGTTTTACTTCAAAGGGACAATATACATGACAAGTGGTTGCCAACCTTGTGAGGGGCTGCCCATGCTCCAAATGTGGCTCCCCATCCTCAACACCTCCCCCACAAACCCTTCCCCCCCTTACCTGGCCCTTGGAGCAGGGGGCACCTGGCTGGCTCCCCCAGGCTACTCTAAGCATGCTTTGCATGCTCAGGGTGGGAGTTTTCAAAACTCCAAGCCTGGAGGAAGCTTCCTGCTGGCTGGCCAGAAGCCTGGGTCTCCCTGGCAACTGGAGACCCCAGCAGCATCCTGCCCCAGCTCCCAGGCTGTCCGCGGATCCCCTGGAGCTGCTCTGCAGCCCCCAGGGCTATGCAGCCCCAGGTTGGAAACCACTGTACATGACTATTCTCCACTTAAGAAAGTATCTGGGAACTGTCATCAAAGCCCACATGAAGAAATGACCTGCAAATGCCCACCAAGCTACAACTATAAAAGAAAGTTGAGAACATAATCCCTTTATGTCGCAACTGTCCAAGCTTCTCAGGGAAAGTTTTGGCCGCAGAATTGAGATTCCAGCCAGCACTGGCCTGGAAACGGCCCTGCTAATTCTCAAAGGAGAATTAGAACCAGCTCTACACCTGGACTATTTGGTCTCTACTGGATTTCTAACAATTGAATCCGTGAAACAAGGACTTATCTTCTATGGTCTCTAAATCATTTATATGTACGTGATCCACTTTGACCCTATAACAGCTCTCATTTTGTTTCTTTTCTTTTTATATTAAACCTTTAGTTTTAGTTACTAAAGCAGGCATGGCCAAACTGTGGCTCAGGAGCCGCATGTGGCTCTTGAATGAAAAAGTGTAGCTCACGGAAGAACATCAGCAAATCAATTTAGCAGGTAGAAGTAAATGGCTATATGCCTTAGTATGGCTCTTGCAGGCTTAATAATCAACTTGTGTGGCTCTTGAGTTCCATAATTTTGGCCACCTCTGTAAAGGATTGGCTGGCAGCATGGTATTTTGGGTAAGATCCAAGCCTATATTGTTCTGGGTGATGTGGCTGACCCTTTGGGATCAGGAGAGCCTATTTCTTTAAAAGGCCTGGTGGCTGTACTGGGGACCAGTCACCGGAATGCAGTAAAGGGGGCTGAGTATGTTTTATGGTGACTTCTTGATATCCATTGTGGGGGATCAGAAGCATTATTTGTGACTGGTTGGGGAGTTTATATCCAGGTTACCCACCAGTGCTGGGAGAATCCACACTTTTTGCAGCTTGCCCTGATCTTTGCATATTCAGGTGGTTATCCCAGAAGGTCTGGGTCACACACACACAATGAAACATAATTAATATATCACTTTTGGGTAGGAAGTACCACATATAGATAAAGTACTGTGTTTGAAGGCCTGCTTGTAACTTGAGTTTATTTCAATGAGAATTGAGAATGCTTATTTAAGGGTCAACGAGCCTCTATTTTCAAGCTTCAAAGTATTGGGATTGAACAGAGTCTGGCCTTAAGAATTAAGAATGTTTTTTCTTACCAACAAATACATGTTTTAAAGGGCAGAAAGCAAGATTCAGAGCCCCAAGTCCTTCTTTAAGAGTACCTTGCCTCTTTTACAATGAGAGGGAACTACATTTTAAAGACATCTGAAAAAGCCATAGGCCAAGATATTCAGAAATGATTAGTGATTTTGGGTACTTACTTTGAAGCACATAAACAGTGTGATTTCCAGAAAGAATACATCTTCTGAAAATTAGGATCCTTCAAAAGGTGTCTCATTTTGGGCATCAAAAATAAAGTCAATTTTGAAGAAGCTGACAAAAGTCAATAGTGGGTCATTAGAACAATGAGACTAGTGCAAGTACAGAAATGTTTTTTAAAAGTTAGGAAACAAAAGATAACAAGAAGTTGCTTTTGAAAAATAGCACATGAATAAGGTTAAGATTTTGTCATGGTTATTTTTAATAAAAACAAACAAATAAGTCTGTCCCTGACTATTACTAAAATTAACTGTGACAAAAATGGGGCAGACAGGGGAAGCACTGAAGCCTAGGGTGTGGATGGGAGGATAAGAGCCCAAGTAATTATGCGGATGGATGGGGGGGGTCCAGCATCCACCACGACAGCTGCAGCTCAGAGCACCCATGATAGCTGAGAGCTCAGAGTCCAACAGCTCAGGTCTCTCCATCACCTGCAGTTGCTCAGAGCCATGGGATCCAGCTGGCTGATAACTCTGGCCTGCCACTCCAGGGCTGAAGCTTGTTATCACATCAAAATAAATCCAGGTTTTATGCTCATAGTCTCAAGGCAGTTTTTGTAGGAAACTATTCTGCTTTCAGCGCATAAGCCATGACAACATATGCTTATTAATAAAATAAATGTTTTCAACAGATATGCGGTGGGGGGGAGTCAAGTATGCAGAATGAATCCTTTCAGAGTAAGTACAAAGATAAATCCTTCAAGTTTAGGGCCATTCTGTTTTTGAAATCTGCAACTGAAAATGTTTCATCACTCTGACATGTCTGTCTTTGCAAATAATAAGTCACGGCTGTATACCTGCAAACTCAATCTGTCATATTTGGCTGTAATCTGTTAGAACATCAGTGATACATGCAACAAGCTGCCAATTTTAAACAATCTTGATTTTTAGATGTATCCTTCAACTAGAAAACAAATTGCTTTCAACAACACAGCATTATGCTTGCACAGGGGGAATGCTGTGTGAATTCCATGCAATAATTCCTATATTTTAAAAAATTATGTCAAATCAGCAGCCAAGGCTAAAGATGTGAATTACAGAATGCATCTGTTAAACTCCAAAAAGGTCTTCTATGTTTTGGAGCCACCAATGTGATTCTGTGGTTTGAGATCTAGTTATATAGTTGTTTTTTTTTTTTTTATATAAATAAGGATAACTTTGTAAGCAAAAAAAAAATCTGTTTCACATGTATGACATATATGGAGTCCCACAATGGGCAAATTTGGGGTAAGTCTGAGCTTCAAGGAAGAATGTATTTGGGAGACATGAAAGTTTAAGATTCTAGGCTCTGATGGCTAGAGTTCTAAAGGTATTCAGTCATGAAAAGATCCAGACAGTCACCTAGTAAAATTTTCAAGAGTACCTATACATATAACACCATGGATTTCAATGGGAGTTAAGTGCACTGGTGCTTTTGAGGTGGGAGACCTGAGTTCTATTTTTCCTTTGGTGTGGAAATGGGACTTTGGGTCTCTCACATCCAAGATGAGTGCCCTAACCACCAAGCTGCAGACGACTTTTGACTCTTCCTCTTGCCCAGTGATGACCGTTAGTGTCATTCATAGTGGCATTTTGTAATCTAGAAGAATCAACTTCAGATTTCTTGACCTCACTAGGCATGTGGGGGAGTTGAACTTTGGTTTCCCATCTCCTGGTTGAGTGCTTTAACCACTGGATAAAAGGTAATAAGGAGGTAAGAAGGGAAACTGCTGCCTCTTAGTTCCAGCTAGGAAAAAAAATCATTTGGCAAATTCATGTAAAATTCAAAAATAGCTTTGAGTCAACTGAAATGTTCATTTTTTGTGATTAAACTACTAATCCAAAAAATTGTGCCCAGCTCTAATATAAAGCTTCCAGAGTTGTTTTGCCATTCAAAGTACACCTATCAAACAGCTAACAAACATTGTAGCAAGGCCCCGAGTTAAGAACAAACCTAAGTGTGTGCTTTAATCTGATTGAAAAGGGTCTGAAGCACATGATTAAATTAAGCATTTTAATATTCTCCTATTTAGAGTGCTGCAGGTGGTTTCTTTGGAAACCAAACAAAATAAGGCTGCAACCTATACTAATCACAGAAGTGTATTTCAGTTTGTTTAAAACAAGCCTTCATCTGTGAACTTTTATCAGTCAGACTTTTTAGGCTCTGTTAATGCTGAAGTAATACTGTCACCTGAACCTCACCCTTGAACAATTCAGTTTCTGAAAAAACTTTATATCTTTGCTATTAATCCCTCACATCTTGGGACCAAATTTTCAGTTGTATGGTTTCTTTAGGTGGCACACTTTTATATATTCAAAAGATGCATATCCAATGAATTGCCGGCACAAGCCCTAGTATTCAAACATCTACCTATCTGTGATCAAACAGTATCACATGTAACCAGTCTGCATGAGTGTTCTTTTATGGGCACAAACATTTACTTTCCTTTGACATACATTATGCCTCTAAAATTTGCTCATCACAAACATGGCTTACTAGTTTACAGTGATTGGAAGGGAGGACTACAGTGAGCTGGCCAGGAAGCCAAACCACAAAGACAGACCACTCTGGATCACTGAGAGAGATGTACAGCAAGCAGCAGAAGAGGGCACTGGACCTGGTAAGACATGATCCTCAGACTGGACAGGAGGAGGTGCCCCTAGTGGTAAGTGTGCTCTGTTACATTATCCCTGTGTGATACAAACTGTAATACTGTTATGACTGACATTAGCTACACAAATAATCTGTAATACTGATATGGACTGCATATACCATCATAAAGACAGGTTTGAGGATAATGGTCCTGAAATAGAAAACCTTCCTGATGCCAAATGGTGTCATGAACCCTCTCATGAATTTCTTAATCATCTTTCTACAGTTTCTGATAAGTCACCACGTCCATAAACTGCTTACATCTAGCACTTGATGATCCATCCACATGAGCTGAGGTACTGAAGACAGTGGAAGCAATGAAAAAAAATCTCCTAGGCCTGATGCCATTTCAGCTGAAATCTTTAAACATGGAGAAAATCTTCCTGTTGACAAGTTTTTTGAGGTTTTCCTCATATATCTGGCCCCAAGAAATCATAGCTGAGCAACTGACAGGTGCCACTATTATCACTATCTCTAAGCACAAAGACTTAGAGACACAACACATCAGTTGAAAGTGACAAAGGAGGAGAAGGAGCTGGGTGTATTGGTGGATTACAGGATGACCATGAGCTGACAATAGGCTACAAGTATAATCGATGGAATGGAAAACCTGCCAAATTGGAGGAGGCTCAAAGAGCTTTGCTTGTTTTGTCTAACCAAAAGAAGGTTGAAGGGAGATATGGGTGCCCTCTGCAAATACACAAGAGGGATAAATACCAGGGAGGGAGAGGCATTATTTAATTTAAGTGCCAATGTGGACACAAGAACAAATGGAGATAAACTGACCATCAAAAAGTTTAGACTTGAAATTAGATGTAGGTTTCTAACCATCAGAGGAGTAAAATTCTGAAATAGCCTTCTAGTGGGAGCAGTTGGAATAAAAAACCTAGCTGGCTTCAAAACTGAGCTGGATACATTTATGCAAGAGATGGGCTGACGGGACAAGCTAATTTGGCATTTAACTGATCTTTGACTACTTGTGATAAATATGCCAATTGCTTGTGATGGGATGGGTTCTGAGTTGGTGCAGGGAATTCTTTTTTGGGTTTATAGCTGGTGAGTCTTGCCCACATACTCAGGGATTAGCTGATTGCCACATCTGTGGTTAGAAGGGGATTTTTCCCACAAGGCAGATTGGCAGGAGCGCTAGGATTTTTCACCTTCTCCTGTAGCATTGGGCAGGACTCTCTTGCTGGTGGTTTCTCCATATCCTCAACATTTTAAACAATGATTTGGAGACTTCAGTAACTCAATCATAGGTTAGGTGTCTATTGCAGGAATGGACGGGAGGTTCTGTGGCCTGCATTGTGGTGGAGATCAGACTAGATGATCATATTGGTTCTTTCTGGCCTTAAAATCTATTAAACTGTGCATCTATGACTGTGATAATTATCGCTTCATCTCTGTGTTCCCTATGGCTGGTAAGATTCTTGCATGTATCCTCACGAATCAGCTCCTGGTCCCAACAAAGTTCTATCTGAGTCAAAGTGGCTTTCATGTACCTGCTGGAATGTCTGTTGTTCCTCAGAGGAGCCACTAATGTAACTCACCACCTGTGTCCCTCTGGCACTTCCTATGGAATCTGCCTGGACCAACAATTTTCAAGGAGCAGAGGTTGCTAATGTGTCCACTGCCTGTAAAGCACAAGCCAAAACAAAGTGTGGGCTTATGCCTCTAACTATGACAGCTGTCACCTTGCATGCTCTATTTTATTTTCAGAGAACACTATTTACACACACACACACACACACACACACACACACACACACACACACACA
>ML681966.1:78384812-78438200 GCA_007922195.1 Podocnemis expansa
CACACACACACACACACACACACACACACACACACACACACACACACTGTATATCAACAAGATGTATATGACATTACTATTAATTATTGCTTCCTAAGTCTTCCCTTTCCTCATTAGCGGACAAGGTAGATAAGTCAAAATGTTTGTCCTTCAAGGTCTGATCCAGCCTCTTGAAATGTATAGAAAATCTCCTCTTGACTTCAACAGAAGTTTGATTAGGCCTTTACTGCCTATCTGTAAACATCGTTTAAAAATTCTGAACAGCTACAGGTTTGGGAAAGCAGTAAAACTGTTCTGAGAATTGTTTACATCCCTCCCCAATATTTCCCCTAAGGAAAGGATTAATTCACAACTGTTGTGAGTTGTTGTCTTGGTTTCTTGACCCAGCCTCCTCTTTTGCATTCAGAATCTTTTGTGAGCACAGGTGTATAAATAGAATTGTTTTCAATTAATTGCAATCTTGCCCTTAGCATGCCTCTGATCATGGCTGCTGTGCACCTGCAGTAATAAAATACCAACAGAGATAATGTACTGAATTTTAATCACATTTTGCCTTGTTACATATTACACTGTTTAAAAACATTTCCTTGATTGCTGTTTGTGAAAGGGTATTACCAATTAAGCACAAATGGCCTGGGGAGTGATTTTACAGTTTGTGCAAAAATACAAGGGATTTATTAGGTAACAGTGACTAAGTATAGTAAAGAACCTTGATAGCAGCTGTATTCTTAAATGCCTATTGTAGCAATAGTACATATGGGGGGCTTTTTTATGGTTAGGGTTAGGAAAAAAAAAAAAAAAGGTAGAGCAAAGCTACTTGATTTTGTATTGCCAAGCTCCAAAAGGGCAGCCATGTTAGTCTAGTTCACTGAAACAAAACAGAAGTCTTGAGACACTTAAAGGCTAACAAATGTATTTATTGCATGAGCTTTCGTGGAAGAAAATCCCACATCATCACTTCTTCAAAGGATCAGACAAAGTAGGATTTTCTCCCACAAAAGCTCATGCAACAAACAAATTTGTTAGTCTTTAAGTGCCACTCATTTGTTTTTGTTTTTTTTGAATTTGTGTTCACATTTTTCAAACTCTATCCCAGAATGATTCAGATTTCAATAATACAGTTAGAATTCACCAAAATCTGACCCAAGAGTGTTCAGACTGAACAGGGGAAGGGTTTTGGGTTTATTTAAAATGTTAAGGACTCCAAGTACTCCTCCAAATATGCTGAAGACCATTTTAAACAGACATTAGCTAATGCTCTGTTTCATCAAAGCACATGCTCAAGTTCCACTGGCTTCAACAGAATTTTAAGAACACTTCTAAGTAAAAGTCCAAAGCCGAGAGATGAGAGAACACTTCCACTTCCACTCTGCCAAATTAGGCCCTAAAATAAAGGTTTCCTGTGTTTATTAACACCACAAGAATATTATTGGATAAATTCTTGGCTGATGTAAATTGACAAAGCCCCATTGACCTCATGTGTCCCTTTCCCCCTACAAAATGTATGCTTTTCTACTAAACCTGACTGATTGTATTCAAAATTCAATCCTGAAATTAGTAGGTTGACTTTTTTCTTGCTACAACTCCACAGAGCAGCTAACCTCAAAAAGAACACAGACAGGTTTTCTTGAAATTTCTTCCCAACACTTGGATGATGCCATAAAAATCAGTCGTCATCCTGACAAGAAACGTTGTTTGACTAACAGTTCTGAACCGAAGAGCTTATTTATCAGCTGTGGTGAGCAAAGAAAAGGGAAGTGGTAAGAAAGTCCTGGGAAGGAGCAAGTTATCCAAAGTAATTCTCTCTGAGTTGTCTTAGAAACAGAGGGCAGAAATGAAACCAAACAAAAAGACAAAATCAAAGTGCAAAAAGAAATAGAAGCAAATGAAACAGAAATGAATTGACTGGGATGCTGTTCCAAGGCAAGAACAAAAGTCAGACACTCTGGAAGTGTCTCAAGAAAGACTTAAGACATTAGATGGTCTATATCAACAGCAAGAAAACGGAAAGCCTCAAATCAAACCTGGGAAGAAAATCAGAGCAGAATGGATAATGGAAGCAGGAGAAAATTAAGGACAAAACAATCCCCCAAACCCCTGCAAGTGATTTAAGATGCGATATAAAAACTGAAGCCTCATGAGTTAATGCAGAACAACAGAATCATTGGCCGCAGAAAGTTAAACTTCTGGCAGGTTTTCTTGATACACCACACAGTTTATCAGAAAATTTGACAGCATGCCTCCAAACTGTACAATTCTCTGCTTTTTCTTCTATGCAGACATAGTAACCCAGGAAGCTTCTATAAGTTTCCATGCAGCAGCTATTGCAAGAACCTTAGACAACATCATGAGATGCTCATTGAGGCCCAGCTATCCTTAAGTGGGGAAGCAAAAAGTATTAGGTGCTTCAATAGTAGTTTATCCCAGTTGTCTCAAAAACATACAAACGAACAAAATGTTATGTGATTTTCACCCAGAATTTGTCAAGGCAGAGAATGCAGCTGAATCACCTTTGTTTACTGCGCACACACAAACTAGAGGTTCTGACCCAAAATCTGGAATTGTACATTATGGACAATCTAGTCCAGATTTAGACTTTACAGCTCTGAGCATTTTCAGCAAAGACCAAAGCTGGATACCAAACATATCTTATGTTTTCTGATTACACATGAAAAATGAATCACAGTTCACAGAAGTCTACAGCTGAACAAGAAGAGACATTTTCACAGATGGCAGGGAGGAGGAAGAGGCCTGCTGTTTTTCAGTTCTGAACTTCTAGAGCAGTGTTTCCCAAATTGTTCCTCAGAACAGTGCTGTTCCCCCAATGTGAATAGGTGTTCCATAAAAAAAAAAATTCAATGCTAGCAATATTTTTCCTTCTAACTCTTTTAAATCAACTTTTGAGCAATACATACATCAATTTTTTAGTATGGCCAAATTAGTTTGGGAAATACTGTTCTGGAGATCAATTATGGATTTAGCCTAGGCACTCAGAGTTTAGACATACATGGGCGATAAAAGATCTTGTTTAGTCCTGGTTTTGGCATTTGCTATTTTGAAAAGGAATTAGGCTTCCAATTTCTGAAAGTATGCTTCAAGTGGTGAAAAGTTCACCACAAACATACCTGTGGGTCTTTGCCATGCATATTATAAGTACGACATTTTAACTGTAAAACTATATTAATCCTTGCTTTGAATTTCATCCAGGGACTCACCTAAGGAATTTGTTCAGATGCATGTAATTTGTATGAAAATGGAAGGCCAGTTCTGTCATTAAAATTAAATGGATCTTTGCTGATTTTCCCCAGCTGAGGATCTGGTCCTACCTCCTACTTTAAAGTAAGGTGAATCTTTTGATTTAGAATTAAAGTTGTTGAAAAACATTAAACTAAAATAAGGTTCAATTTAACAAACATAAGAATAAAGTAATGTTCATTAGTGTGTTTCTGTAAACGTGTCTTGTAAAAATGAGAACACTTAGCATTTGCTATTATGAGATTTTTCAAGATGGGATTTACTCAGTAGAATCAGTGGGAGATGCAAAAAGCTACAGAAGCAGACAAAGAAGGGGGAAATCAACTTATTATGCAAGGCAAAGAGCAAACAAAAACAGTTTAGTGTAAGGAAGTTACATTGTTTCTATCAACAATCAAAACTCTGGGGCTTGATCCAACAGGAAAAAAACCCTGGATAACAGTGTTATAAAAGTGCTATTTATGTAAAATAGAAATGTACTGAAATGTAAGTAAAAAACAGGTGGGCCTAAATTTTAGCTTTCCAATTGTGAAGTCTAATTATGGATGGAGATAAGTGGAATAGTTCAGATGCAACTTGGAAATAAGTTTAGATATAACCCCACATGGTGTTGTAAACATGTTTTGGTCCTATCTAGTTTTTACAAGTGTTCTAGGTAAAATGCTAATGCTTTGGAAATGCTAGTGATATTGATACTGGTTATTGGTATGATATTTGCACAGATGCCAATTAAAATGATGCTTAATGTTAAATAGTGAATGAGAAAGTGGAAAATAATTATGGTACAAAGGTAGGTTTGATGTTAACTAAGGGACATTATTATAAATTAGTTATAAAAGGGAATAACATGACTTTTAGTTAGGTGCACCCACCCACTGTCAAGGTGCCCTTAAAGAAAGGACTACACCCATTCTCTTCATTCAGGGACTGATCATCGCTGGATGCACCATTTAATCTTAGAATGCAACTATTGGTGCAGTGTATTGTTATATTGTGACGACTGTTTGCATAACTATTTTATATTAAATAAAGCTTTTGATTTTATTATTTCTTGTATCATTCACAGTCCTCCAGTAAATTATCTGTAACTGTCCTGGGGGCTTAAACCTTAAAGAATTGTATGTGGTTTTACTCCTTATTTTTAAATTATTGATTGGGAACGCACAAAGCATGGTTACAAAAACTGGCTTTATATATTTATAGTGATATTTAAACAAAGATTTGCTTGTTGCAGAAAACAATGAATCTATATAATCCCTGCAACCATACACCAAAGAGTTGCGGTGTTGTTCACTGTAAACGACCTATGCTTTCTCCTCTGTTCTGATACTCTCTACACCAGACTGGTCCACCTAGTCACTAGTGTAATGCTTTCCAATAAGTGTCGACTGTCACAGTAGTGGGGAGGTGACAGATCTGTAATTGGAAGTCTACAGTTGGTACCCTGTTGCCGCTTTCTGAGGGGAAATTGGCAATCTTTAGGGGACAGAAATCTTATAGTCTGTCAGACGCATTTCATAGTGGAGTCCTATAAAACTTGCATTGATTAACAGCTGCTTTGAATTTCCTCCTCAGTTGATTGGGTCAGCAAGGGAAACCTTCAGAACCTTGTAATTTATTTATTAGGAGTCAAGCATTCTCAGTCTGAAGCCTAGAATGTCTGTTGAGTCAGAGTGAAGTGATGCAAACAATTAAAGCATGACTGAGAGCACTTTTTGTTTAGATCACCCAGTTCAGTCATTACTGAAATTCATACACTGTTACCATCCCAATTCTTAAATTCTCAGCCATTTTGACTACTAATTCTACCTGTGTGACAGTAAGGCATGTATCTATGCCAAGCCAAGAATCCTAGACCACTGTGATATCAAAGGTAGCTCAATCTTCACCACCTTTACTCTATAGTTAATTTGCATGCATGTTTCATTGGCTGTATCATGAAGACTGCACAGACTGTGAATCATGTGCTCCAACTGCCATAGATCTTCAAAACCACTCACGCAGCAACACAACAGCACACTCAATAACTCCAAACACACAAAGCCCCTCACTGCCATCCATCACTATTAATCACATTATAATACCAACTCTTATCTAGCACTTTTCATTGGTAGATCACAAAGTACTGTCAAAAGGAGATAAGAAACTTATATGTCCTTATTTGGCATACTCAGGGCAACTGTTTCCTCTAAGCTGTGCGCATGTGCACGCGCACACAGGTCATGAAACCTGCGCACACAACAAAATAAAGTGCGCACAAAAAAATTCAATATAGTGTTAATATTGGTGCTCGCAAAGAAATGTTCTTGCACACACAAAGAAATTGTTTGCGCACACAGTCTGTGAGTAATTAGAGGGAACATTGCAGGGTTACTCTTTACTGAAGGCAGCAAAATCACCACCATCAGATCGACCTTCCCGATCAACACATTGGGTCTGTGAAGACCTACCCAGCTGATCAGGAATCCAATCTCTGGACATCATACCTATAACTGGAGTAGTGCTGATTCGAAGGGATGCCCCTTCCTTCGACTCAGTGCAGTGGATGCACTGGACGTAGAGCAGTTGAACTGAGATGTGCAAGTTATTTTAAGTAACTTGCATATCTCTGTTCAACTGCCAATGAAAACAGTAGGCAGTGTAGACCTGTCTTCAGTCACTTAGCACATGTACTCAGGGCCAGACTGTGACATGCTCTTGCATGGGGTGGGGGTATGGAAGGCCAACCACAATTGTGATTCTGCATGTAGGCTACCTCAGGGACCACATTCCTCACCAGACTCCTGAAAATACATATTGGCCCAAAAAGGGGAAAGGGAAAGACAGGGAAGGTTGAACTGCAACCATGCCTTCCCATTCTTCGCCATTGGCTGTGCACTGGTATGGCCTTCATATACCCTCAGAGCATTGGGAAGTTTGGGGGTACAACTGCATACGGCCCTTTACTGGAGGTTGTGCCTTTCAAGGCAGCCTAACTTCAGCATACTCATGCCCCTTCTATGTGTCTGATTATTATTTATAGCAGTCAGTAAAATGACTGCACCTGGGAATGGTCCATCTTCAGATGTGTCCATCACAACACAGATATAGCACAGCCATTATGACTAAGGGTATATTCCAACGGCTATCTGACTGCTACTGTTACAAAAATACATCCCTTGTTATTGCTAACTGTTGGAACCATATGGAGGCTGTATTTGGCCTCTGGCACAGAGTTCTAACTGAGCCAGTTTTGGGCAAGGTTTCTTAATTTTAGGGAAAACTCCCTGCCTTTCATAAAAGTATTTTTCTTCAAAACAAAAAGTATTCTAGAAAAGTGCAACTCTGAACATGGATTAAATAGTTCCATTGAAACTCAGAAATAAGTGAAGTGTTTCTGGTTTTGCCTGAAGAAAATAAATTTACAATATATTGTAAATAATGACCAGTTTATACATTCTTATTAGAAATGCAGTTACTGGATTTAAGAGATGAGACTGGGCTGCAAAATTCTAATCCACATCTGAATCCAAACTTCTTCAGAATTCAGCTGAATTCCAATTTTGTGTTTGGTTCCCATGTGACAGTAATAAAAAAAAAAAATCACTTGGAACACAAATCAAAGCATTTCTTTAATAAAAGCTAGATTGTGACTTCATTTCTAGCCCAACCATGGGGCAGCCCATGGCTGTAGCAGCCTAAGAGCAAAGCTGAGATGGAAACAATGACAGACTCACAGTTTATTTCATCAGCTGAAGTGGGTTGAAGCCCATGAAAGCCAACCATTACAGAGAATGGGATACAATTTCAGGATGATGCAATTGAATTCATACTTCTTCCCCATGATTTATAGAATTTTTTTTTAAAAACACAAAAGATACTGCAACTTCTCTGTGGGCCCCTGTTCCGCAAATTAAAATCTCATCTGTTTTAGGAGCACACAGTGCACCTTAAGTCACGTTAGCTCAGAGCACAGAAAGTTAGAATTCAAGAGCAGCAGTATGTCCCAAGACTGAACACAGAATTGCTAATAAATTGCTCTCTCTTCCTGTTACTGTCACTTGTGAAGGAGTGTGTGGGGAGCATGGGGAGAAAGGGAGGACATGACGACATGCCCTAAGATTTCTGCATAGAGGTAGAAGGTGATCTCAGAGACCTAAACTCACACATTTACTGGAGCCTATACAAGGCCATGGCTCTATAGATCTAACTGAATCTAACAACAGACTGGTGTTTAGGCAAGGAATAATAGGATACAAATATCAGTTAATTTTTTTTAAATGACAGATTGTTTTAATCTACATGTACTGAAAACATGTAGTTAACTCTACAAAATAAAGATGCAAAGAATTGAAAGTAAAGAGTAAAAATCATAGTATAACTAAAAAGCCCAAACAAGACATTGAAACCTAAGGTGCTATTTTAATTATTTGCTGAACACTGAAAGGGAAGTCCTATGGACTGTGTTATACAGGAGGTCAGACTATGGTACCATAATGGTTCCTTGTAACCTTTTCCCCCACCCCTTAAAAAAAAAACCAAAAAAACCTATGAACCTGTGTTGTAAAAGTGAAGATTAAGATTTGTTCACACATTTTCCAAAATAAAAATGTCCATCAGCATCTCTGCATTTTCTATTAGTCATCAGTGATGTTAAATTCACTCTATTTCACTAATCGAAAAATAGTGACATTTGTTGAAAACTAAAGACAGTATGATAAATGACAGTAATAACAGATGGCCAAGATGATACTTAGTATATTTACATGTCCCATGAATGCTGAAGTGAGTTTGTGAGCAAAGGAAAAGAGTAAAGAGACTGAAGACGATACAGATAGCTTGCCAAGTATCTGTCTTGGAAAAAGATGTGACAAAATCCCAGTAACTGAAGTAAAAGCTGGAATTTTGGCAAATCAGGTGTGACTGTGGGACAGAGGATCTACAAAACCATTCTCCTGGACTGCAAACTAAGTCCCAAATTTGTTTTGACTCAAACTATAAACAGTGCAACCCACTCTACTTCCTTATTTACCATAATAGTAAACTGCAGAGAGATTTCACCAGCCACCAGTAGGTGATAGAGGAATTTTACTATTTTAATAACAGGTGCATATTCACACCTTGTGTCTTCACTTGCTCCATTCTGCCCTACTTCAATGAAGACACAGCAGAAATGTTTCATGTCGACATCTTTGCACTGAAGAAAGAAAAAAGGGAGAGGGGAAATAAATATGAAAAAAATGCTTGAGTATACCTAATTTGCAACTCCTTAGTCCTGACTCAGTGAGATTAGAGCCCCCCTGCAGATGTAATTTAGCACAAAGCTAGCACTAATCAGAGACAAGAACCATGCACAATAAGATCTATTATGAGCTGAGGCTCTGAGGAATAAATAAAAAAGAACAACAATTTATTTGTCCTAAGTCAGAGCCACAGCTCTCCCTAGGCATACACATAGCAGGGTGTTGCATACCTGGCCGACAGCAACTGCAGGAAATGAATATGTCATTCTTGTTATCCAGAAAAATTATATGGTTCCCTTTTAATTCTCACTAAATTCTTGACCTTAAGAGCATCTCATGGCAATGAGGTGCCCTCCAGAGTCAGTATATTTATGTCATGATAGTGTTACTATTCAATCCAACTACCTGCAACAACCTGGTCTATCCTGGTGACTGAAACAACCTATCAGTTTCCAAAGGGATAGCCGTGTTAGTCTAGTCCAGTAAAAAAACAACAAGCAGTTGTGTGGCACTTTAAAACTAACAGATTTATTTTTTGCATGAGCTTTCATGGGAGAAGATCCCACCCAAAAGCTCATGCAAAAAAATCAATCTGTTAGTCTTAAAGTGCCACACAACTGCTTGTTGTTTTTTTACTGAAACAACCTAGAGTTTGTCTGCTGCTAAGGCAAAAAATGATCAATGAAACCATGTGAAATGGCCATTTTGGTATCTTGCACATTGGTGAAAATTGTGCAAATGACTTGAAGGACCTGTCTCGTGGTCAATCAGGATGGCACTCAATCTGCAAGCAAACCATGTCCACATAGGATTTGCCTTGCTGGCAGTGGTGACAGCAAGGAGTCCACAGTAAGTACATGTGGTGCTAAAAAGTTTTGGTTTGATTTGTTTTTTTATAAGTCAGTTTCACATTTACCAGCTCAGTTTCACTGAATTTCTCATTGTTCTTGTACCATGAGATAAAGGGAATAGAACTTGGTGATTTACCCTCTCTAGACCATTCATTACGTAGTTTTATCATGTAACCTCTTCTTACTCCCCGTTCCAAGGGGAAACAACCCCATTCTTTCAAATGTCTCTGCACAAAAGAACAAGTAGGGGCATGGAAAATCTCTCATTATCTTTCTCTAGATTCACTCCAGTTCCTTCCTGAAATGGGATGACAAGTACTGAATATGGTATTTCAGATGAGGCTGAACTCTTGATTTCTATAATGGAATTGCAATATTTTCTGCATTAGTTTCCATCTTGTTCTTTAAAGAACTTAATACTCGGGGGGGTTTTTTAACGCAGCTGCACAGTGAGCAAATATCTTACATGAGCTATCCACAGTAACGCCCAAGTCTTCTCTCCTCACCCCCACGTCACTCCCCTCAATTAATTTTATTAATCTGGAGCCCTGCAAGGTATACTGTATTAGTCATTTGAAATTTCTCCTCCTACAGTATATGCTTTAGTCTTGCATCTATCAACAAAGAATTTCATCATGCACTATATTAATCAAGTCCCTCAGTCTTCTCAGCAGTTGACTGACCTAAATAATTTCGTTATCTCACTTTCCAGGTCATTTAAAAAACATTAAGCACCAGTCTGATATGGAATTCTGAGATACCCTGTTGTTAACCTAACACCAAGATGAAAACTGACCATTTATTCTTACTGTTTCCTGTTTTTTGGGGGGGGCGGGTGTTTGATCCATGACAATACTTCACCCCAAGATTACTTAAATTCTTTATAGGAGTCTTTTCTGAGGAATCTGTGTCAAAACTTTTTTAAAAAGTATTAATAAACTATGTCAAACTATCTTCCCTTTATCCTCTACTTTACTGACATAGAAATACAACTTCATAGGCCTTGAAGGGACCTCAAGAGGTCATCTAGTCCAATCTGCATTTATGGTAGGGCCATTCATTATCTATTCTAGATCATCACTGAAAGGTGTTTGTCTAACTTGCTCTTAAAAATCTTTAGTGATGGGGATTCCACAACCTCACTAGGCAATTTATTCCAGTACTTAACTACCTTGACAGTTAGGAAGTTTTACCTAATGTCCAGTGTACACTATCCCTGCTGCAGCTTAAGCCCACTACTTTTTGTTCTATCCTTAGAGGTTAAGGAGAATAAGTTTTGTCCCATCTCCTTGTTACAAACTTTTATGTACCTGAAAAGTGTTATGCCCCCACTCAATCTTCTCTTCTCCACACTAAATGAATGCAGTTTTTTCAATCTTCCCTCATCTAGATCTTTAAGCATTTTTGTTGTTCTTCTCCGTACTACTTCTAATTTCTCCCCATCTTTCCTGAACTGCAGCACTCAAAACTGGACATAATAATCCAGCTGAAGCCTGTTCAGCGCAGAGTACAGCAGAAGAATTACTTCTTGTTTCTTGTCCTCCTAATACATCCCAGAATGCTGTTTACTTTTTTCCTCAGCATGTTCAAAGAATTCTGAGTAATTAGTGTAACAAGATTTTCCTTTACAAAAACTGTGCTTGTTAAATGCTATGATAACATGAACTTTCAGGTGTTCTGTTATTCAGTTTGCAATTGTTTTGAGCACTTTACCAGGTATAGATATAAGGCAGGCTTGTCCAACCTGCAGCCCAGGAGCCAGACTCTGGCCCACCAAGGGCTTTCATCTGGCCCGCAGGGTGCTGCTACAAGAGCCTGGGAGCTAGGGCTATCCAGGGCCCTTGTCAATTTTTCCTCACACTCTGCATTGCCCCTTCACACAGGGTCCCTTGTCCTCCGTACACAGGATAAGGAAAAGCAATGCCAACTATCACAGTAACCATTGTTTTATTAAAGTTTATTAATAAGATTGATTTGTATGTCTCATCTATCGAAAATTTTCTCACCAGCCCCCCAACTGAGAAAAGAATTGCAATGTGGTCCCTTGCTCAAAAAGGCTGGACACCCCTGATATAAGGCAGAGTGGTCTGTAATTTGCTAAATCACCCTCAAGCTGTTTTTAAAATATTTATATTTCCTACCCTTCAGTCACTCAACACAGAAGTTACTTCTAATAAGCAATTGCATATTTTTGCTAACAGCTCAGCTGCTTCCTTCTTTATCTCCATGAGAACTCTTGGCGGAGTCCATCGGCCGGGCTTAGTGATAAACTGCTTACTTGAGGAAGAGGGATTATGCCCAAGAAAGCATCAGATAGATTTGTTAGGCTTTAGAAGTTCCACAGGACTCCTTGTTTGTTTTGTAATTTTTAATCACTTTTTTCAAACACCTCACTTTCCATTAATGTCTGCTCTTTCCTGGTGACAAAGATGTGGTATCTTCCCAGCACCCTGTGCAGTGAAGATTGATGCAAAGAACTCATTTCACTTCTCAGCAATGTCCTTCTGTTCCTTAAGTGCCTGCTTTAACCTCTAGCAATCCAGTGGACTCTCACAGGCTCCTTGCTTCTTCTGTACTTACAGAATTTCATGTTTTTATGCCTTTAGCTATTCTTTTCCTAATTAGCATTCTTAATTACCCCCTTACATGCTGCCTGCTGTAATTTGAGATCCAGCCTACTGGCTAGGATAAGCTTTCCAAATTTGAGAGGATCTCAGTTTGGCTCAAATAATCTCAAACTTTGCCATTTCCGTATTAGCTTACTTCTTGCCTTCTTGGTTCTTTGTTTTGGTTTGGTTTGGTTCAGAAAGTGTGCACACCTGAGAGTCTTATTGTAGCCTGAAGCAGCAGCCATACCACAGCTAGGGTTATTTCTCTTCTGCAATCAGGGGGCATGATTTAATCTAGCTTGCTCAGGTACTAGAGCAGTGGCACTCCAACACAGGCTAACTGTGTAAGTAATTACCCAGGGTTACAGGTGCGCTTGCACAGCCCATGCTGAAGCAGCTTCTGACACCCAAAACTGAGCCAGATTAAATCTAGCTCAGGCACATCTACTCATAGTGTTACCCTATCACTGCAGAATAAATGTGCCATAAAACTGTGTTTATTTTTATTTCCTTGGGATAGTCCAGAGCAGAAGACAGCATTGGATTTGGCAGCTGAATGGTGGCACCCCACAATGGCATGAGAATTCTCATCTTGGAATAATTTAGGAAAGCCTCATTTAGCAGCATCCATGGCAACCAGGGCATTGAGTCACAAGAACGCCTTGTGTCAAAAGCTGTCTTCATCAGCCCATGTTTTTTGCCACTGATGTCTCCATTCTCTTCCTGCTTCTTCTATTACCAGTCACATGAGACCCACAGACTCTATGGGAGGAATGCTGCTTTCATAGCAAAGAAACTCATGTTCACTCATCTTTATTTTCTAACTCTTTGGTAGAACAGAGTTACCTCTAAGCATCAGTTCCAAAGGAGTAGTGCTGTTAGTCTAGTTCAGCACTTTTGAAGACTAACAAATGTATTTATAGCATGAGCTTTTGCGGGAGAAAATCAAGTGTCAGATGAAGTGTGATTTTTCTCCCACGAAAGCTCATGCAATAAATACATTTGTTAGTCTTTAAAAGTGCAACAGGACTCTCTCTTTCTCCAAGCATCAATACTACTCTTAAGATATATTACATCCAGCCACCTGTGTTCCCAAGCAGCCAGTTTGGGGTACAGAACTACTCCAACCAGGAACCCTTTCCTATGCCAAACCAAGACACCATCTGTGAAGAAAGTAGTGTAGAGCCAGCCACGTGGAGGATCTCCTTACAATAGAGAAGTCCCCAGATACCTAAGCAAGCTGGTTTTATAGATCCTTTACACCAGATCAGAGCAAAAGACTGTAATAGAGATCAGGGTCTGGTCTGTTATCTGCAGTTTGAAATTTTTGTTCTCCCTTCAATATACACTTTAAAAATAAAAAACACAAAATGTTTGCAAAATACAAATTATGTACTTCCATTTTAGAAAACACTCAACATTCGATTTTCATAATTAATGAGGACAGAAGATTTTCCCAGGCAAGTGGCCAAATGCATACAGATGTCCATTGCCATATTGGAAGCACACATCTAAGATTAAAAATGAAACACATTAAAAGTTGACTCTCTGTTCATGAATGTAAGAATACCCCATGGGTGTATGTACAAATATGTTCAATAGCCTGTATTGAACAAGCCAGCACATGTACATATAGTCCATTTCTTCCTGAAATGTTGAGCAATACAAAATGAAGTTGGCTATTGCATGAATGATTACAGTTTGGGGCCTTATGTGTGATCTGTACATTGCTAAAAATGATACTTTTACCATTTATTATTTCACCATCAAACATTGCCTTGTATGGTCACTATCATAGTTAATTCCTATTATTTGGTAGTGCATGCTGCCAGTGTTCATCAAAACAAGCATAGATTTCAGTTTTCTTCAACAGATTAGTGTTTAGTGGCAACTGACTGCAATGACTTCTTTGGTTTATTCCTATAACCTATAATAGCTGTTCGGAAAGACCTGTGATTAGGACACTAAGTAATGTTTTAGCCATTACATCATGACTCCTATGTATCCTATGATACATTGATTGACCATTACTACAAGCAGAGAGAACATCAGAAAATTCAGAGCAGCATGTAAAGCTCAGATGTTTATCTGGAACTCAGTGCATACAGTATGGATAAGAGGACCTGACAAACCTACCAATAGAGAATAGTAAGCTTTCACTGAGAAGCAGGTGGTCTCCAAGCATTTTCTGAGACAGAGCCTCAGGAACTGGAATGTCCAAGGTTCTGTTTCTCATCACCATCTCCAAGTTTAATATGGCAGAGTACTGTGCCTCATTTTGGCTAATCATTCAGTGGGTGAAAGTTTTTAAGAGAAGGAACCTGGAAAATGGAGAAGCAGCTCTGAAGGCAATGAGGTCCTGCTCCACAGTAGCAAGGATCTTAAATCTGACTTCCTGACTGCTAGACCCAAGTATGCCAAATAAAACTGCCAACCTGAATCCCACTCTATCCCCCCAAACCCTTCCCTCAGTTAACTGACATTTTTTCAAAAGAACCAAAACCTCAAGGGTCTGTTGCTTCAGCCACCTTCCTCTGATGTCAGTAGAGCTTGTCTACGCTCACACTTATGCCGGTAAAACTTTTGTCACTCGGGGGCGTGAAAAAAAATCCTGTGAGTGACAAAAGTTTTGCTGGGATAAGTGCAAGTGTAGTCAAGAGAGCTCTCCCACCAACGTAACTACTGTACCTCATTCTGATGGTTTTAGCATGTCACCAAGAGAGCTCTCTCCGACTGACATAATGCACTACATTAGCACTTATCCTGGCAAAATGTATGTCACTCAGCAAGTTGTTTTTTTCACATCCCTAAGTATCAATCTTGCCACTAAAAATACCAAGGCCTTCAAAAAAGGGACATAAATAGACATCAGGAGTACAATTGGAATGCCCTAAACAGTAGCGTCATACCAAAGCTATAACCAAAAGCTATGCATCTAGTTTCCAAAAAATCAAAGGTTTTCACCAAGAATTATTTAAACAGAATCTATATCATTCTGGATAATTCCTCTTTAACCATTAGAACACTTGCCAAAACCGATGTCTTAGACACCTTAGACCTGAACTGTTTCCTAGGATTCCCTAAGGATATCTAGAAATCACTGTTGCTCCACTAGCATCACTTCTCACCCCTCTCCCATAATGAGATTCACAGCCCATTCTCAGCACAAATGGATGCTCAAAGAGAAAAACATCTTCTGACTATCAATTCTAACTTCTCTCTCATACTTTGAAGCAGTAAAGAGTACCTTATGCATGTGGAGAGAAACCTGGGGGAAGGGAGTAGAAAGATATTGGTACAAAGCCCGCAGAAGCTATGTGCAATTAGGCATGTCTGTGGCCAAGACAACATATTCAAGAAGAGTGACTTGCTGGCAAAAACGGAGTGTCAGGTAGGTCTCTGAAGTTTGTTATAGGCAGGGCTGAGGTAGGAGGAGAGAATGGGGCAGACCGGGGCAGGGAGGGAGCCAAGGAAGCTGCTGTGGAGAGAAAGAGGGACAGCACTTGAGTTAACTTAGCACTTGCACCTCACCTTCCACTTTTACATATAAGTGTTTCAAGGGTTAAAAAAAATCATAGCTTTATTTTTTTGTGTTCTAAGTTATAACCATCTCAGTATATGACTTACTAGATAAAAATACACTCTAGTCTATTAAAGGATTGTTTCTAGCAAGATGTTTGGCAAAATATCTAAGGCTAGAAGCATCTTGTTCCATAACTGTTGATCAAAGAGTACCATTAATTAGCCACCCTCATTGAAAAAAGTTCCTCTGGGCTAAGAGCAAGCATGAGAAGAAGTTTTAGCCCAAAGGGTAATTTCTCTCTCTTTTTGGAAAGCTGTAAAGCCACTAAAGATGGAGGTATACAGTAAGTGCTTTTTCAAGCATTACTGTTTGTGCAATGCTATAACATACACACAATGCCAAAAAAAACCAAAACCTACAAGTATTTACAGCTAAACCTCACACCACAGAAAGAAATGAAGCATAAGTATCTAGTCAAGAAACCAACAGGCAGAACAAACAGCAACTGACAGGACAAGATAGGTCTCCGTTTACTGTTATGGTCTCAGCATTTTAATGCACAAATGTTGGACTCAAATCTAATTAGGATATTAAAATATTTGAGTAGTTCTGGTCACACACACAGTTCCAAGAGAGGAGATCTTTGGTGGCAATTTCAAGGGGAAAAAAAAAAAAAGAAAAAAAAAAAGAAAGAAAAAAAAAAACCATGGGCCCAAGTATGATCTGATTTACACTATCTTAAACCAGTAGAAACTTTAATGAAATCAGTGGATTTATAAGACTGAGATTAGAATCATGTCCCATTTGCAAATCTATAACCAGAAGCAACAACAACTAGTAAGTAAACAAACCATAAATTCAAGCCACATGCATCTATCTATATTCTCTTCTAAGAATTTGGAATGTTATCTCCCATGGCCCTAATTCCGCTTAATTCAGGTATCGTTTTAATTGTACGGTAGATTGGGAGTTTTCCAATGAAACTGTCAGAAAATGCTGATTCACGAAAACTGAAACTTTTGAGGACACGTCAGTTCTGAGCAAATTTTCAAATGGGAAGTGTTCGTCAGAACAGAATTTGGGGTCAAAGACAGAAAGGAAGACACCATGAAAGCCAAAACATACTCCACCTCAGAAGAGCTCCATGGTCAAAGAATTCATTGGAGATGTGGGAGACCCAGCCAGATGCAAGTGCAATAACCACTGGCCTATTCTCTAAAGATGTGCCAGAGCCACCTGTAGCACCACCTAATGGCCAAGGCAACTCAGCCACATCCTACCTCAATTTTCTTTCATGGATACTTTAGAAATTCCACATCACCATAAACTTTCCAAACAAAATAAAGCACTCAGAGTCCAAATTTCATCCATCCAAGCTCCTCCTTGCTGGAGTAGCCTTCTTCTCCCTAGGAATCTGCTTTCTACTCCGGCTCTCTTCCTTGGAGCTGGAGTTGCAATTTTTGGCCAACTGTACAGCCTCCCTGACTGCTGGTCCTTCTCCTCAGTCGGTCCTTTCACCCGGTGAGTAGAAGAGTTCAGCAGGAAGACTTTCTCCTAATACTGCTAGTAACCATCTTGCTTTGACAGAAGAAATGGCATGCAATCTTCTTCCCAGAGCTAGTCCCAACTGGCTGGGCAGGGACTGCGCCGCCCAATCAACAAGGTTCCTAATCTCAGGCTCGCATCTTAAAGAAATATTAGCCTGGGTCTTCCTGCCATCCTTGGACAATCTTCACATGGCACCATCTTCTGCTTTTCCAACACCAAGGTTTGCCGTCTTAGGCAATTCCAAGGCTTGAAGCTACATACCACAGAAGAAGTATTGCCTTATCATTAGTCCTTACTACCCAAAAGAGGACAGTCACTCTATTATAGCAATTGTGGAGTAGACTGCTCTCTGTTGATTTTTTTTAACAGAAAAAGTTTCACACAGTCTTAGTTTCATCCTGATGTGGAATGAGAACATTTTTTGAAATGTCAATTATTTTGTAGGCTGGGAAAACCACTTCCAACTCAGTTCTATTTAAATTGTTCTGATATAATTCTCAGATATTCCTTAATTTTAGGTCTACATAGAATATTCCATAGTGCCCATTACAGAGAGATACTATATACTAAAGAATCCAAAGAAGAGAAACTTAACTAGTTACAGATGTGTTAAACTAGGGGAAGGGGTTATGTGCACACACGCCTTTCTAGTCAGAGTTCTGCACCATAACCCAAAATATATAGATTTCACCCTGCATGAAACTCCGGAACTGAATAAATTAGGGACAGAGGAGAAATCTGATCCTAAAATGAATTATTATTTTGCAATTTAAATTGCATAGTAGTAAGAGTGATATCCCACTGCAAGGAAAACATTACATTAAATTTAATCCAACTTTGGCTAGGTAGGCAGTAGAGTGGCAATATGTGGTTTCAGGAATTCACACACTTCTAAGATGTGTGTAGAAGATTCCTGAAACCCAACATTCACTACCCACATTTGCCCAACATCTCAATTGGGAAAGTGACACTGACAAATTACATAGGTCCCAAAAAAACAGCTAACCTGCACCCCACTATATGCCGACACTCCTCCCTTTAAAATGCAATATTAATATTTACCCTGAAATAAGAACTCCAGGTGTCTCAAAATTAGACAGTATAACACAACATGACCCAAAACCATTCAAATAAACAATCAGAATTTCTACCAAACAAAACTCCCTTACTGTGGGCCCAAACCTGTTTAGTGCTACACAGCCTTCAACTGAAGCTGAGGGTCTTTGGCAACTCACAGGATTGGATTGTGAGAGAGAAAGTACAGAAAGTGACAGCTGACTTCTATACTAGAGTGGTTCAGATCAGCTCAAGTGGTAAAAGTGGGAAGGAAAAAAGATTACTTCTTTTAAAAATGTGAAATAGAAGAAGGTGCAGCTATCAAGGCACCAGGGGACTCCTGAAGGAGTAAAAGGAAACATTTCATTCATTATCAGGGGATGTAGGAATATTAAGCTGGGAGGAGAAAGTTTTAGCCATTTTGAAACTGTAAATAATTAAAGGCTTGGCCTCTAGAGGTGTTGAGCTACCACAGCTCCCATCAACTTTAGTGGGATTGGAACCCTCAAGAGCACGCTACTTTAATTCCACACACTTCTGCCAACAGTGGCTCAATGCAGCTTATAGATCATTTGCCTAGGTCACCAATAGGACATCCTGAAACAATTCCATTATGTTAGAGGATCAACTTCCATTCAATGAAAGGACTTGCTGCTCTGAGTCCAAATATAGCAGATCCAGATACAGCAGATGGTTCTACCTCCAGAAAAGTCACTTCTGCAGGAAAGGCTAAAGAGACAGCAGGACTAGAGACTGTAGTGGCAACAAACGTAGAAGTCTGCATTCCTTTTTTCCTGAAACACACATCTAGATGGTGCTGAAGCTCTTCCACTAAAACAACTAGAATTTTCACAGCCTGTCAAAAAATAAAAGTTGACTCAATAAAGAAGGGCTGATAAAAAACGAAGTAGCATAGCTCTATACGTATATAGACAGTCTCCAAAGAAGAACTTACCAATGGGATTTTCAAAAGGGCCTAAGGGAGTTAGGCCAACTGCCACTGACTCTTCTCTCATGACACTGAACAGAAATCTTGATTTCCATTTAAAAGTCATAATGGCAGAATATAAAGGGACACTTTTTCTTTAGTTAGTTACATTATACTTGTTCCCTACTTAAAGTATTTACAGATAATAAAGCACTGCTTCTGCCCACCTAAAGAATGCACCATGTGCATGCACTGACAGATTCAACTCACTCCTCTCATGGTGAGGCACATACTAAAGTCTAGTCTACACTAAACACTTTTGTTGACCAAAGTCAGCTTTTTATGTCTGAACAGTGATGGTGTACACACTGCAATTCCTCCCTGCACCATGCCCAACCCAACTGCCTTGATTTTGCTACAAAATAAAACCACCTCGACAATCGGTGTAGAGCTTCTTCCACTAAACTTTTAGCAACAAAGCACCAGTGTAGACACCACTCTTCATTATGTCATGGTATATGACATCCAGGAAGTGTCCCACAATGCCCATCCTGACTGCTCTGGTCATCAGTTTGAATTCTGACCCTGCAGCCCCCCAGCCCTTTGGCTTCAACATCCTGAGAATTTTGAAATTCCACTTCCTGCTTCATTGGCATGGAGAGCTCACTTCCCACCCCTGGAGAGGGCATGTACCAAATGGGAGCCAACTTCCTTTTAAGAAGAACGTTAATGCACAACAGAGTTTAACCAGCAAAAATGCCCAGCATAAAGAACCAAAGATGAGAAGTTCAATGAGGAATGGAGTCTTCACAATGTTAATTCTCAAGCTGGGGGTCATGATGTGGTTATGTGGGGGCATGAACTATGACCCCCCCCCCTGCCCTGGCCAGGCACAGGGCTGTGAGCCTCCCTGCTTCCTCCTAGCAGAGGAACATGCGGGAAGAAGCGAACAGTGATACACAGATACTACTCACACACATACCCCACACTTTCTTCTGTGCCCCCCTAGTGGACTGCGGGGAGAGGAGTGAGAAGGAAGGCAAGGGCTTCCTGCAAACAGGTCACTTTCCCCACCTGGGCAATGCTGTGAAGTAAACATCAGGTTTCTGCTCTTTGCCCTCCCCTTACACAGCCCATGTGGGAAAGTGACCTGGATGCAGGGAGCCCCAATGTTCCTCCTCATTCCTCACTTCAGCCCCATAGGACATTGCAGAGAAGCAGCTTTCAAGGTGGGAGCCAAGCAGCAATATCAACTGTTCCACATATGTAGATCTATTTCCCCAGGTGAGTGCCCCAGTGGTCGCAAGGGTTGGGGTGAAAAGGGCATAGTGCAGAGGAGCCCAGGGGGGTCAGGGATTGACAGTCAGAAGCTTGCTATATGAAAAGGGTCACCATTGCAAAAAGTTTGAGAACCACTGCTCTACAACTCCCACCACTCAAGCGTGCTTAAGAGTTGCACTTAAAAAACTGACAGCAGTAAAAGCGAACCCCTATCACAGACATGTGCCCATGGGTTAAGTAAATACTCTGGGCATACCCTCAGCTAGTAGAAACTAGTGTCACTCCATTTGCTTCAGAGCTGAGGACTTACAAAAGCAGAGCATCTGGCCCAGTGTCTTCTCACAGTTAGTTGTTCAATGCCTTTCAAGGTACTTCAAACACAATGTTCTGTCCAGCCCATCAGTGTCTGCCTGCTCTTCCCTCACTTTGCTCCCCTCATGGAATTAACTCAGCTCAGCACTGTCTTCTTAAGGAGGATCAAATCCTCAGACGTACTTTCGAAGGAGAAACGTTCCTCAATTTTGCTAAAAAGAGTTCCAGAATTTTGGCTGTCTTTAAAGATGCTGATTCAGGGAGAAGATGAAAGGAAAATGAAAGTCATTTTACAAGTTTCAACATTACTCCTTCAGCAAGATTGTATCAAAAAGAAGTGGATCTCGAAAGTATAAAATATAGGAAAGGAACAAAACACTGAGAAAAGGGAAATGGGATTTTTTTTAGAAAGCATTATATACATAAATCACCCTATCAGAAACCTAAGACAGTGATCATGAACTGAAAAAATCCATACACAAATTATTTCCTGTACTCTTGTTTCATTTGCTTGAAGCTTATTAACTCATTGCAAAAAAACAAACAATCCCTATAAAAGGGAAATATTTTCCAACACTTATTTAAACACATTTCATTTATTTATTCCCAAGGCTTTTCCTGAAACTATTCAGAATTAAAAAAGCAGAAAAGAAAGAAAGAGGACTGATTCATTCTTAAGAAGAGAATGTTGATTATCACTGCCCATTCCCAGGTGCAAAAACATTTCTGTTAATGTAACTAATTCACTACTTAAGAGTAAAAAGCTACCCAAACACACCTGGACCTTTTCAAAAATAATTTAATATTGTATTAAAGTAAACACATTAAGGACAGGAACACTTAGAGCCAGCAGGGAGCTCCTAAGTTTAGTGTGTTATTTGGGAGAACTGTTGTATGTCATGAACTGAATGGGCCTTAACTGCTTAACATAAACTGTGATACATTTATATCTCATTATTAGCTTTTCTACTTTTCTATTTCAGACCTTTGTGTCAGATCATTTATACTCATTGCCAAAAATCTCTAGTTATCCAGGCTTTGGATTACTGAAAACATACAATGTGAGATGAAAACCCCTATACAGAGGCCTGGTCTACACTGCCAACAAAATTCAGCAGCAGTCAATGAGAGTTATGCAAGTTATTCAGCGCAGCTTGCAGAACTCCTGTCAACTTTTTAACTTCCATGTAATGCACAGTCTTCATGGTGCTGCACCAATGGAAATTGTGGTCCCATCAACACAGCACTGTGCCACTTGAGGGGGTAGTTAAGTATTCTGGATCAGCTTCAGGTTTCTTTACTGACCACTCACTTGATCTAGGAAATTCAATCTGACAACAGAGAATTTTTCTCCATCCATATAGACATACCCATAGAATCATAAAACCACAAAATTAGTGTGGGAAGGGACCTCAGGAGGTCCTCTAGTCCATCCCCCTACTCAAAGCAGGACCAGCAAAATCATCCCAGCCAAGGCTGTGTCAAAACACACCCTAAAAACCTTTAAGTGTGGAGATTCCACTATCTCCCTAGGTAACCCATTCCAGGACTTCACCACTTTCCTACTGAAAACATTTCCTAATATGAAGCCTAGATATTTTGAGTTCTATGGAAGAAAAAAAGAGTATTTCTGAAGAAATCATTCTTACTATACTCATATATACATGTGCTTCACTAAGCAAATGAAAATTCCATATATTATCACACATTCTTTTAAAAACTCCACAATAAGGGACAGAATTTACAATCTCATTAAAATATCTGCCTGATGGGAACAGAGGGCCCAGAGAACTCCACAAGATGAACTTCTCAATGTTTCTCATTAATCCTCCCTCTTGGAGACGGCATATATGGAGGAGACAGACTGTACAATGTACTAGTCCTATAGATGCTTTCCTGGGGAAGGGCAAAAAACTCAGTACCTGACAGCATGACTCCTGAAGAATTAAATCTCCCCATTTAAAAAAAAAAAAAAAGAAAAAAAAGCTTGCTACATCCAATTATTATATTAGCTGCTTTCCCTAAATTATATCTCCAACATATATTAGCTGACAAATTTGTCTGTACTGTAAGCAAATAATAGCATATCAAAGAAAGAACATAGATTCAGTTGACAGCAAGCAAAAGTATTGAAAACAAAGGGTTGCATAGAAAATAAAATCATAACACACATAAAGCCTAAACTTACCTAATAAAAAGGTTGCCATATCAGGAAAAGCAAACACTCATCCAAAATCTTTCCAGCACATTACAGCCACGCTTGTCTGTGATCTTCTGTTCATGAAACAAGAAACTCTCTTCTTGCCACCTCAGGGGAAAAATTCACAGTTTTCCTCTATCTGGATAGCTATAGTCCAAAAATCCAACGTGTGGGACACACTCCCACTCAAACTCCCAACTACCCAAGAGAATTGTTCTTTGGAGTCTCGACTTTAATATTTTTTAAAGTTATTGTGTGCCTGGCAGTTACAGGTTTGGAAAAATAAAATTAAAGAAAACCCTTAAATGTGAGCTGAATATAACCAATGACTGACATTGCTTGAGTTTGCAAAAAGACTAGGGCAATCACTCTGGGTATGAAATGCCTTTTTCAGTACAATGGGTACCAACTCAAATCCCAATGGTACTTGAGATATCAGTTTTAACTATTTTTCTGTTCTTTCAAACATGCAAAAAATGAGACTATGATATGATGATCTGCATAATCTATTATGAATGGCCATTTATACTGTAGTGGAAGTTAATGTGTTCATTTACCTGACAGAGAGCTCAGTTTCTGCAGTCTGATTGAAATTTCAAGTTGCAACGCAAGCCAAAAATAAAAAGAGGTAGTATTGTGATGCTTTCTCGATCTGGGGGACTGATTATGATTGTTTGTCATTTTGATGTTTCATGTTTGCAGTGGTCCATGTGTGATGTGCCATGTTTGGTACCAGTGGAAAGGTTGTGGTCTGCTGGGAATGACTGTATGGTTTGTGTGCGGATGTCATATCTGTGTTAGAAATTAGGATTGTATTTGTTTTATGTGTGTTCCAAGTTATTTGATCTGACGCAATCGCAGACTGGGTGTCCGCAAAACCATTGTCCTCTTAAGTGCCAATTAAAGGAATCTCCCAGCTCCAAAGGGGCCTAGGAAGAAACCTGTTTGATGATTCACCCAGACTGAGCATGTGACTTTACTCCATTTTGATTTGCAAGGACTCTGACAGCATGGGGAAGCCAAAGGTGATAAAAGGCAGGGGACCCATTTCCATTTTATCTTCAGTCTGCAGCTTGCAATCAACACTATCCTCTGGAACTATTCTGCTGGAGCTGAACAAAGGACTGAGACCCACCCAGCTGCTGGGTTCATACCAAAGGAATTGAGCTAACCTGCGAACTACAGATTCTTCAAAGACTTGCTTTCTATGGTCTCTAAATCACATGTATACGTGTGAGTCATTTTGACCCTTTAACATCTCTCATACTTTGTTTGTTTTCTTTTTATATTAAACCTTTAGTTGCAGTTACTAAAGGATTGGCTGGCAGCATGGTATTTGGGGTAGGATCCAAGCCTATATTGTTCTGGGCTCACCCTTTGGGCTCAGGAGAATCTATTTCTTTAAAAGACCCCGTGGCTAGGTGGGATCAGAGTAGCTGATGTGCAATAAATGGGGCTGTTTCTACTTTGTTATGCTTGGTGATGACCAGCGTGGAGAATCAGAAGCATGTTTTGTTAATGACTGGGAGAATGGTTTAAGTACTACCTGTCAGTGATCTGGGGGGTTTGGCCTCTGGTTTTGCAGCTTGTCCTGATCTTGGCACATTCAGCAGGTTATCCCAGGGGGCCCGGGTCGCAAGTATGTATGTAGAAACAGCCTTAAAGGACATGAATATCCTGTATTCTCAGCATGATCAAAAGTTACACCCTCTCTCATGTTTCTTTCACATTCTGAAAATGTATTCAGTCCTCAAACTATATTATTAAGATATACATATCAATCGCAGACAATTTTTTTCCTGCAACTATAACTATTTTTAAGAAAAGGAAGAAGAACTTTTAGAAATCTACTGAACCCTGCCATTTGGTTTATGCTCAGCCATGTTTTTTTTTTTCTTTTCTTTTTTTTTTTGCAAGTTCTGATTCAAGAGGCTGCAAGGAGAGAAAAGTAGACTGAAATCAAATGAAAATTAAATAAACTTACCTGAAAAGCAATTTCCCTGAGACACAACAGCCACTGCAAATTATTTCTAAGAAATGCTGCTGTGGCTTATTCTATTTTCCTGAACATGACTGGTGAGCAAAACTCAAAATTTAGAAACAATCCCATAAATATTCTGATGTTTATCCCAGAGCTCGTCAAAACCCAACCACCTGGTTGCCATGGCAACTGGGGTTTGCAGCCTGGCTCCTAGCTCCACTGTGGAAATGCAGCAGACGAGTGCCCTCTGGCAACCAAAAATAAAACTGCTGGTGGCTTGCTGAGAGCCAATTTTGTTGAGACCAGGTTCATCCATATAAAAACACACACATCCCTCAGAGTGGCCTGATGTATGGAAGTACTAGACGCGCTGAACCATTCTTTAGAATGATACTGCACTTTCTTCTGGGTATCCAGCTCCATTTGTGGGCCAAAATAGAAGTAGCAGAAGCCAAGGTCCTGCTATCCCTCTATCCTGTTTGAGGCAATGTATGTCTCTCAATAAGTAAAGGGAGGTGCATTCACTGTGCACCTTGAGTAGGAGCAGACTCCTTGCCTCTTACCCACCTCCTTTCTGCTTGCCTCTGCAGGAGCACCCAGCCAGCTAGCCACTAACTCAAACAAAAAGAGACTATTAAAGGCATGATGGGCAGGCAGTTCTGTGCTTAACTCCCTCAGGTTTCTAAATGCCACAGAAAACCAATCTGCCATTTGTGCCACTGAAGATCTCCTACAATCACAGGAAACACTATGCAACCTTCATTCAGTCCTGGAATTATGCTAACCATGAATGTTAAAACTCAATAGCCCCAATTAGTGCCAGCAAGAAGGGGATAGTCAAAGATAGGATCTCTAGTTCTAATTTTCTTCTTTATATATTGCCACAGAACAGTTCTTTAAATCATATGCATGCACATATATTCCCCAATCCCAAAAAACACTTTGTGTTTTAAAGATGTTCCATTTAACATCATGCACATACAACTGCTTTGGGGTTTGATATTTCCTGGATTTCTATCCACTGAAATATATGGAAAGAATTAGTCTGCTCATAAATGTAGGGTCCTGGTGTTTAATACTTTCCGCTCTATTTCAGTGGGAGGATTTACAATACTAAAACCCAAGGCAATGTTCAAAAACGTGACACCAGGGGGCTTTTTAAGTTCCATGTTTGTGGGCTGCATTACAGATCTTTATATAGAGATATATAAATAAAAATGTTGCAATAATCTAGACAGAGACAGACATATAAAGGAAGAAGCAGGAGAGTCCAGGATCTAGTTTTGCCCTGTGTTAGGGGTCTCAAGCTCATGGTCTGTGGGCTGCATGTGGCCCCTAAAGTTATTTCCTGCAGCCCGCAATGACATTATTGTTATCGGTATTTGCAATATTGTTGTATGAAAAGGTTTCAGTGGTGTGGCCTCAGGCTAATATACTAGCCCTCATGGTGATCTGAGTTTGAGACCCCTGCCCTATGTCAATAGCCATTTATATCCCATAAAACTTCCGTAAACCCATTTGTTATTGTGTGAGAAAACTGACGGCATCTTTTGCATGCATACAATGTGTGTAAAAACATGAAGCTGGCTACGGCCCAAGGCCAAGTTTGTGAAAAGGAAGGCAAAGATATCTACTCCAGTGTTGTCTATGTTCCTGACTTGCTAGCTTGAGCAAAAACTGAACTTGCAATTATCCCTTTGCAAGTCTCAGTATCACCTAGACTCCGCAAATTGATAACTCGTAGGTGCACTGCTGTGCCCATTCAGAATTCCATTTGATTTCCATGGGGCACCATTGAGGTGCTGCAGAGTGTTCATGGGCTATTGACTGTGGGATCATAGCTTAGATCAGAATACTCAGTAAATCAGACTTTGGCCCATAACCCACATAGTCAACAGCAAACGGCTGCTCATTTAGCCTGACCAATCAGAATAGAAGTTTAGAGCATTCTAAGGTATAGAATCAAAGTAAAAAACATACAATTAAATCATAAATAAATATTTCAAATATTAAGTTTGTATTTATTTTACTAAAGGGCCATATCCTTCTCTCCATTCACTGACAGAACTTACTCATGTCAGTGGGAGCCTAGTATGCATCTTATGGAAATACCAAATTTAGTAAGAATACAACTTTTTGCTTCTCATGCAACACCATGGAAATCAGAATTCTTTTGTGGATTGTCAGAGATTTCTGTGTTTGGTGTTTTCAGTGAACTGAAAGCAGCACCATGTTTACAACCTGACCAACTCTTACATATTTAACAGTTTTATAGAATTATTGTTACTTTTTATTCTGTGGTTGCATGTAGAGGCCAATCAAGAACCAATTGCCAGTTGTGCTAGCCAGCGTACATATATATAACAAAGGTATCATCTATGCCTCAAACAGTATATAGTAATTTATGTCTACCTCCCAGCTCTAATTTTTTTTTTTTTTCAGTCAGATGACTCTGTGGTTTGCTTTCTTTGTTATGAAGTTTCTTGGTTCTCATCAGGAACACACTTTATGAATGTGGAAAACTGTCTGTTTCTGGTGAACTGAAGAAAGGAAAAAATGCAGGGTATTTTAATTTGAACTCAAACTGTCAAATATTATTTTTCCACTTGTTTGCAAATGCACTTAACACTGCTCAACTAAGGGCCTGATCCAAAACACACTGAAGTCAATGGAAAGACTCCCACTGACTTCGCTGGGATATGGGTCAGATGCTAAAAACATGCAATATTCACAACTTATCCTTTGATCCACAAGCATTTCTAGAGAGCATCCAAGTCCGTGTATCACCACATTGCATACTTTATTACCCATTTGTAATAGAAATCCAATGAATATTTCTAAAAATCAAAATCTTGCAGCTAGAGCTTTGAAGATACTGCAAGATCTGAATAAACTTTTAATATTCAAATCACTTTATAAAGTAATCTGCACTTCCAACAATTATAACAATAACCACATAAAGGTTGGCAGTATTAATGGCAAAAGTGGCAAAGCTTTCTGGGATCAGTTGTAAACACTATTTAGTAGCTGTTCCATAGTCACTATCAAACATCTATGGATGAGTCACACCCCAGCTTTATACAGAATTAACAATAAATAGTTATAGAATTATGAAAGTCCTATAGGTTAATAGGTTAGTTATAGCCATTTATTATTTTACCACCTACTGATGTGATTAGAATCATCATATAACACTCATGTCTGTGAGATGCTTACAACACTGGTCATTTATTAACACCTTCATAAAATATAATGCACCCTTAATGCTAAAAGAATGTGACCAACAAAAATTTAAAGCAAACAGACAGCCTTGCAGAAAATGGTAACTCATCACATGCCAGAAATTTAACATTCGGAATTGACTACACCTACTGATTTATTTCAATCTCTTTTTCAGCAATATTGGCACTTCAGATCATTATGCCATGCTGTTTGCACATATTATTGTTAACAACTTGGTTTATTTAATCAAGGACAGAGAGGGAATATGCTGTTTGTCACAAGCTGGTTGTTACAGCCACAAGCAACTAACAGAAGGTTTGTTTGCATGTGAGAGAGAAGATTATTTACCAACTGTAACTCTCGTTCTCTAAAGCAGCATTGCTTTATAAGGAAGTTCGTTTCAGGAACTGCACGCCTTGCAGCACAGCCACAGATCCAGTTTTGATCAGTACCTGGCATTTGGGCTGCACACAGTTTTCTTGATTCCAAGGCCTTAGAGACTGATGGTATAAAAACCCACCTGCCTCTATTCTCCTTTTATTCCCATCTCTGATTAATAGGTGGGCTCAGAAACAGAGTGTCAACAGGCCTCTGTGGACACAAGACCTTTGAGGAACAAGAATTACTGTTGAGAAGTAACTCCTTTTACTCCACCATGACAATACCTCCACACATCCTTACTACAAGAGACTCATGCAGTTTGCAGCAATCTCCATCAGGAAGTGAGCTGAGAAGCCTCACTCATTAAAAGAATGTTTGAAGCACTGCCTTCCTGAAAGTAGCAGCTTCTCTTGATGCCATGTTGAAAGAATGATTTAGGCAGATGTAACCTGAACTTCATGTAGGAGCCCTACAGATTTCAGGCAAGGGTATAGTGGAGATACTTGCCACTGAAGCAGCTACACTTCTAGTTGAATGAGTCCTGAGGTGCTCAATGCAGGAATATTACCTAGTTCATAACATACTAGCATGAAAATCTTATCCACTTAGTGACTATGCCTTTACCATTAGTCTTAGAAAAGGGGATCCTCATGGGGCAAAAGGATTCCCATTTTGGCTCTGTGTCAACAATGGCATGAAAGAAAGTGAGTCCTGCACTCATCATTGCCTATAGATCTAACTTGCATATGCAAAATGAAGCCCAGCAGTTCAATTTTACTCCAAGCTTCTGAAATCTGTGCTACCAAATTCAGGTTTTTATAGAAATTCTTTTTTATGCCTAGGAAGAAGCAGGCATGTTTTTACAACAAGTTGATTCAGAAACACACAACAAGCTGATTCACACAACACAAAGAACTTCTGACACAGATGTCTAGGTGTTCTGGTGTGTCTTCCAGGCAAAAATTACTCTTAAACTCCTATTAAACACTGGCAAAGGAATGGATAATCACTTTGTGGCTGTTCAATCTAGGTGCCAAGTTATAGCACGAAGATGTAATATTTACCAGTACTACCTGGTTTTACAGTCTTACTGTGCAAGTCCGTTCAGTTACAAGGAGCAGCAAACATGGTCTGCTGTCAAAGAAATTCAGAGAACCTCAATAACATGGGAATCACTCAGTTTCTCGGAAATCTTCTCACATTTCTTGGAAACACTTTGAGAGACGTCAAAGACTGGTTTTCATGCTGTAGAGAGGATGATAATACATGCAGCCAGTGTAAGTACTTTCATAGCAGAAGTTTGCACAGGACTATTAATTAGCTTTTCATAGAGCTTAAATGCATCTGTTTATAAACAGCTAAAATGATGCCTATGCTCTAAGGGACTGATCCAATTCCCACCAAAATCAATGAAAGTTTTTCCACAAATTTTAGTGTGTTTTGGATCAGCCCCTAGAAAAACAAAAATCAGGGAACACTCCTAAAGATGCACAAGTCCATTGATCCGACCAGAGCAAATGAAATGTCAGTTCGTCATATGTAAGACTAGGGGAGGGGCAAGTGCTGAGCGAGTACATCAGACCCACTAGGATCCATACTCTTCCCTTTGAAGAGTCAGTGAGAAGAGGAAGAGAAAAAAAAATCACTCATTTCCCTCTAACCAACAAGAGAACGCAGGGTATTTTGAACTATCAGAGGGTCAAATAAGTTTTCTGACTACTAACCTATTGTTTTATTTAACAAGGGTTGCCAGATATTTTCAAGTCTTGCTGTTTTCTATATCTCTATTATTTGTCGCCTTAACAACACGAATCTCCTTGAATCATAGGATCTTCATGGCCATATTTCCATGAGTGGTCAATGGAGAAAACCAAAAAGTTTTCAATCTAATGACCATTTCAAGTGTTTACTTTTGCTTGTATTAATTCTTGTTTTCTCATTCCTCAAGACAAATACCTGTGTATAGCTGGGCCTGTGACATTTTTTGTAATAAGAAATGTAGCCAGTACAATGCAGATTCTCCCCATATTGCTGAAAATGTTATCATTTCGAATTCCTCCAGGTAGCCTGTGCAAGCATGGCTAGCCAGAATCTGACACTCCCCATGCATTCCAGAATCTCATGCTATTTCTCAAAGTCACACCTTCCACATGGCTAAGCAAAACGTTACCTGTCAGGCCACCAGTACGAAATATACAGGCTGAGATTTTCAAAGGGCTCCAAAGAAATTTAGTGCCCAGTTCCCATAGAAAATCAAAGTGATAATCTCAGCAGCAGTTCACACAATACAGCAAGGAATGCATTTTCTTTGCTCATTTCATTGTTTCCATTTCCATGCTAGCTATTTGTACAAAGGTATGAGGTTTTCTTAACTGAAACAGCTAGGATTATTTGTGTAGTTTTGATACAGCAGGTTGTGGGGTTTTGGGATGAATTCATTAGAAAAATATTTTTTTTAAATCGTGCTCTCCAACTTAGAGTTTCTCAAGATGTCACGCAAAGTTGGTGCTTGTAAGAGAAATGGTAAGGCTCTTCTTTTACTGTCCCAGTGTGGGAGAGTTTTCATGGTAGCTGATAGACTTATCTACTTATTAAAAGAGGCGGGGGCGGGGGCAGGTCAACACAAGATACCTACAATAACTTGTTTAGCTCCCTCTGAATTCCCTACACCTAGAACATCCACCTTGGTTGAGTCAAATGGAGGGGCCTCCTTTCAACTCAGTGCTATGCTACTTACCAGGGTGGTCTTCAGGGATTAACCTCTTCACAGACCCGCTCAGTTGATTGGGAAAGTCAATCTGACAGTGGCAATTTTGCCATCATCAATGAAGACAGGCCCTAAGAGTTTTCAAGGGGAATTATTCCATGTAAAAAGCAACACTAGAAATAACTCTGTATAGCCAGAGACTTTCATAGTGTTGTAATCCATATTTGTCAAGCAACAAAGAAAGATTAGCAGGAAGTACTATATTCTAAAAAGCCTAATCCAAATGGCTCTAATTTAGACCCAGCTATCCATGGATCCAAAAAGCAGTGGACAGTCATCAGGAGGTAAAGATGTCATGCCCACACTTTAGATGGTAGAGACCAAAGAAGGGTGATGTAGGGCTTCTGCTCTAATTCTATACCTCCCAGGAATTCCTGCAGAAGAATTTTGAGGAGGGCCAGAACTATTAGATTTCCATTTGTTCTCCACAACCAGAGCATTATAAAGCAGACAGATCAGAGCTAAGAACTGGTCCCAAAATGCGCACTGAGAGGCTTACATATTGAAATTAGATTGAACACAGTAAAAGCACGGGAGACCATGGAGGATCTGGGTGATGGAGGATATACAAGATCCTATGAGCTGGGGGGGGGGGGGGGGCGGGGAAGAGAAAGGGGGAAAATGTAATTTCACAAATTTCTTGTTTGAAATATGCTTTTATAAATCTCTCCAAGAGGAATTATTTTATATGGTGATTGGTATTGAATGGTTGAGAGAGAAGCATGTTTTAATGAAGTACTTGTAGTATAAAGATGGGATTGTTATTTGGTGTTCAGTCTGGATCAAATGATATTAATGTCACTAATGACTTTACATATTGCACAAAAAGATCACTGGTACCTAACTGGAAGGACAGCGTGACAACGTTCCATGCTAATGATGCAACGTACAGCATGTGTCTTTTCACTAACATCACAACCTCCCTATTAATCCTGAATTAATTCATTCACATGCAACGAGATGAACTTAGTTGATTTGAAAAATGTTATTCTACAACTGGGATAATGCGAAATTCCAGGAAACTATTGTATGATACCACAAGGTTGAACAGATGCAATATTACATAAAGTATGTACCACAGATTCCCTTAACCCAAAGAAATTATAAAAGCAAACTAATGATCCAGCAGCAAATTTATCATATGCCACTTTTTCCTTTCAGTAAAGTTTCCAAGAATAAATATCATACTACAGAGTTATTTAACCATCATTATGATAACAAAATTAGCTATTTACATTATTTCATGCAATACTGTAGAAAGGCACTATTTTCAAACCTTAGGTCAAGACCCAGTATTGGGTCACAGAGCCTCAGGTACTAGGTGGTGGCACACTGTGCTTCTGCCACCGAAATACGGGAATGCATTGCTCAAAGATGTAATTGCTAGGTCATGGGCATAAATGATTTTTTTTCAACTGAGTCCTGAGGAAAAAAAGCTTGAAAACCACTGCCCTATAGAAAATAATCAGTGTAGGATAAACAAGGAGTCTGGTGGCAAGTTTAAAGACTAACAAAGTGCCACCAGACTCCTTATTTGTTTTGCTGGACCAGTTGCGACTACCCCTTTTGAACTTGTAATCAGTGTAGAAAATGCCTTAAAGAATTCTATATAATATCATAAGATGAAGAACTCCAAAGCTTTGTCATCCACTAGCATTTTCTCTTTATATGCTATATACTTAAGCTGTTCAGTATACTTCTTCAGTACAGAAAATTAGCCACTCAAGTGTAATGCCATAAGAATTTTTTAATTTGGCAGTAATTAATGTAAATGTGTCTTACTTCTGAAATCTCTAATGAACCTCTATGTAGATATTGCAGTATTGCATAATTATGAATAAGGAGAACTTAAGTTAACTTATGCACTACATTGTGACTTGATCAAATGCCAAGGAGTTGTTTCCATTATTTTTCCTTAATGCAAGTAAAACACAAGTCAGTAAATGTTAAGCTGAAAGATGACAGATTGTCCAAATGGACAGACAATGAGGCAAGACAGAAATTTAAAAAAGGCCAAGTACGTGATCAGACCAGGTATCCAAGTATCCACACTACAGTGTACACTTTTACAACTCTAAGTAACAGATGTGGCAGAGCAAGAAAAGAAAAGAAAAAAGAAAGCCATGCTCTTAGCTAAACTTCTCCTGTTAGAGGTTTTGTTTTCCAGACTTTTGAGACTAGATCATATCTTCTGCCAAAGGCTCCACCCCTAAGTCTTCACAAAGTTGGAGGGGGGGGGAACCCACCACTACCATGCAAGAACATAAAAGAGTTGGGTACTTGTCCAAAGCTCCCTAGACAGACGCCTTAGCATCGCCATCCCCTTTCAGGTCTCTCTCTTGTCTGTTGGAAGGATGCTGTACATACATATATTTCCCTTAACCCCCCCCCCACCCCACTCCTTCTTCCCAGCATGCTTTGCCCTGCTCAAGCTCACATCACAGCTCACTGAGGAGCTACAGTAATCCCAGTAATACACATCTACTAGATCTCATGGAGAGATGAGCTGAGATAACCTTATCCACAACTACTGAAGAGAGAAGGGTTCCAGCTCACCTTCCTCATAGAACTCCAGTCTTGAGTCCTGAAAAATGGTCAATAGTATGAGTTGTTTCTCCTAAACCACCTCCTTGAGACCATATCTTCTGCCTCAGTGACCATGTCCTTGTGCCACAGATACTACAGTACTAGCCAAAGAAATTTCCCCTGCTCAAACCTTACAGCATGCCTACACAAAGTTACCATCAATGATAATAGAAACAATAAAGAAAGATTGATGCATCAGTCAAGTATTATAATCGCTTATGAAGTGACATCTCTCGATAGGCATCCTTTCAAACTTTCTCAATCTTTTCATGAAATAGATAAAGAGGATACTAGAGATAGCACTCAAAACCAAAGTTCACTTCATCTCCCATTCACCATCCTGACCACATGTTTACAAGAAATGTATCGAGAGCTTCTTCCCACAGAAGCAATCTCAGATTTTATAAAAAGGACCCTTGCAATCTTGGGACATTATTTCTGAACATTTAGTTTGCATTATAGTATGGATGCAGCTAGAGGAAAAGTGTTCAGTAAAAATTGGCAGCACTTCATATTAATAATGAGTCCTCATTTATTCATTTCAAGATCTACATACTTGGTGAAAAACATGTGTTTTACCAGGTAAAATGGTCTATAGCTTGAGGATTAATTTATATCCCACCTAACAGAGAGAAACCATAGCTTTTAAATCTGATTTTCAATTAGCATATGGAGACTGCATATGTATTGGTCTTATAAGCTTTAATGGAATTTTTCATTATTTCATAGTGCCCATTAATGTGGTAACTGTTTTCTCTAAAGCACCCTCCTGTGTAAACCCCTTGTGCACTGATGAAATAAAGCATGTCCAAAAATCAATTACCCATAGCATTTGGAAAATTGATTCTCTAATAAAAGAGCAAGCTCTTGCTCTCTCTCTCTATAGATGTGTTAGTCTTTCCTCTTATCCTCAAACGTCTTCTAATTTGACTATGCTAGTTTACTTCAGTGGTTCCCAGCCAGTGTGCCGGGGCCCACTGGTGTACCTCAGGAATACCCAAAGTGTGCCACGAGCATGCCTGAGAGCTGGAGTTAAAGTTCCCTCCCTGCTCAGCCCAGCCATGTGGGCTGTGCAGGGCTGGGAAAAGGCAGGGATTAAAGTAAGGGGGAAGGCACTGAAACACAGTTCTGGGGCCCCCTATTTTTAGGCAGGCAGCATTCTGGCCCCCTAAAAACAAAGGAAGGCACTAGAATGGGGAGTTCCAGGGGTCCCCCTAAAAATAGCAGGAGCAGCCCAAATGCGCTGTTCAGGTGGCTCTACCTTAAACCTGGCTCCACCGTAAGCCCTGCCAGCAGAGAGCTGGGGGAGGCTGGGAGTGTGTGAATCTCCCCCCTCAGGGCAGAGCAGCTTGTCTCAGCAGCCTGCAAACAGCCCAGGTAAGGATGTTGGGGGGATGCTACTGGGGGTTGTATGGGGCAGGTGTGTGTGTGTGTCCAGCAGAGGTGGGTGGGGGTGGCCGTGGGGGGGGGGTGTAGCTGGGGGCTGGAGGGTCCATCACAGGCAGAAGGGGCCTGGGGAAGGGAGGCATGGGACCCACTGGGGTGGGAGGGAGCAGCAGTGGGGTGAGGATTTGCCCTGGGTGGCAGGAAGCCACTGCAGAGAAGGGGGAAGTGGGTGCTGCACCATGCTCCCCTGCCCTACCTTCCCACTCCCCAGGTTCCCCCTGCCCCCCCACCACAAAGCCACTCTTGTTCTCCCTTCCTCTCTCTTCTCTTGCCACCTTTGTGCTGTTCCCCACATGCCTGCCTGTGTCTTCTTTTGCCACCCCTGCCCTGCTCTGCTCCCCACACTCACTCCTGCCACTGCACGACTCCTGACCTCCTGTGTTTTACCACCCCTGCTCTATTACTCCTACTACCCCACATAACAGCATTTCCGAAACAGTGCCATGCTTCATGAATATTCATAATTTAAGTTAATTTGAATATTCATGAGTTTTTTAATAGAGGTGTACCTCAAAAATATGAAGGTCTCAAGGTGTGCCACAGCAGAGAAAAGGCTGGGAACCACTGGTTTACTTCATGGTGGTAGACAGACCAGGAATGGAGTACCTCAGATATATAATATACATGGTAGAATTACACTACAATTGCCCAAACACAGGACCTATTAGGTAATACCTATTGTAAATACTGGTTCGGCAAAATAAATGGAGAAAAAGAATTTTTCAATTGAACTTAAAAAAGTTAAGTTCCCAAATTCCACTGAAATTCAGTACAACCTCAGAGCCTAACTCAGTTAGAGTTCTCGGAGCCCCAGCCTTAACAGTGGGGTTAAGTGATTTTTCTGCAAGAAACAAGTTACAGTCAACATTTGCATG
This sequence comes from Podocnemis expansa, assembly GCA_007922195.1. Classification (NCBI taxonomy): domain Eukaryota; kingdom Metazoa; phylum Chordata; order Testudines; family Podocnemididae; genus Podocnemis; species Podocnemis expansa. Next base: position 78,420,856 of record ML681966.1, read on the forward strand.
GAGTGCCCAGTTAACTGAAGATCAGCTGTGCTTTACTTCATGATATTATCAAGATGCCAGTAGGGAAAAATCTATACTGCTCAACTGCTCGAAAACCTATACTGCTCAATTTGTTACACCAGCGTTGCACAAAGACTCTCTTTACATGTTCTATATATTTTATTTATGTTTTAGAAATTAGTAATTTTAAGTTATGTGCACCCTTACAACAAATTTACTCCAGCTTTTCCACTCTCTAATCTTCATACAAGTTTAAGACACCATAAACTCTGACCTGCCACACCCTGGAAATTATAAAGACCTTTAAAAATTGTCAAGAGGACTGTTGCCCCCAGGCAACACTTTGGATGTTGTATGAAATGCACACACTTACTTTTGCTGGGTTCTTTCAGAGAGCCTTGAAGCCTCAGCCGCAGCTTTTCTTGCTTCAAACTCTTCCCTTTTCAGAACCTCACCACTTCCCCGGAATCCCAGCTCCACCAGCTGGCGAGCCATCTCCTCATTCTGTGGGAGCAAGGAAGAGTCAACTGTTTCTCAGAAAACAATAATTTAACCAGCAACCAAAGAAATCTCTGAGGAAAAAGAGTGGGTTTACATCTAAAATTAAAAGTTTACAAGCCAGACACAAGCCACCTACGAAGGATATTGAAACAAATCAGCAAAACAAACAAGGAGTCCAGTGGCACTTAAAGACTAACACATTTATTTATTGCATGAGCTTTTGTGGGGGGAAATCCCACTTCTAAGCATATGACAAAGTGGGATTTTCTCCCAGGAAAGCACATGCAATAAATAAATTTGTTAGTCTTTAAGTGCCACAGCACTCCTTGTTTGTCTTGCTGAACTAGACTAACATGGCTACCCCTTTGGAACTTGAAAACATTTCAGGTTAGCATCCATCCTTTCTATCAGTAATTTTTTTTTAACCTGACTCTTTCACTTCATTCTCTTACATGTGCACCATCCTTATTATGACTACATGAGAAGTAGAACTTCATGAAGCAGAACAGAATAAACTCTCCTGATCAGTATACAAAGAGTTCTAGTTGTGTCTAATCAAGTTCTCCAGTTAAAGAGCTGCTGATGCCTCACTGAAAGCTTTAAGCAAAAATGTTCTAGTTGAAGAAAATTCTATTTATACATTATACTTTGACCTGTTCCTTTACTCTGATTATTCCAGCTGTTAAAATATCATCTTTAGAGTGTTGGGGGGGGGGGGTGTCTCTGGGAAATGGCAAAGAGTTCAGTTCCCTGAACATAGGAGAATTTTAAGAGTGGTCTACAGGTTTCAGTGGGTAGCTGGATGAGTCTCTTTCAGCAAAACAAACAAGGAGTCATGTGGCACTTTTAAAGCCTAACAAATGTATTATCACATGAGCTTTCATGGCCATAGGATCTCTCTTAGCTCCCTGGACTTCACATTCCACCACAGCTACAAAGTACTACATTTCTGGGTGCCCAAAACTTCTGTTAGCTGGTGGGGGGCGGGGGGGGGCAGCTGTAAATGCATAAAGTAGAGCTGAGCTGCAGGTCTGATCATATTCAACTTGGATGTGATTTTACATTCAAAAAGGGGATTGTGTCATGCACAGTGCTCCTTCTTCTCCATTTCTAGCATCCCATGACTTTGGTGCCATGATGGAGGGGTAGCCACAGAATTGAGGGCTAAGGGTGAGAATGAACCATAGCTGCAGTTCTCCTGTCACTCCAGGGGTAGTTCCCTTTCTGCAGAGCTTGCAGCCCCATCAGCTTATCTATCTATAAGGTCTAGAAGGGGGAAGACTGTGAGGAAAATTCCAGAGGGGCAGCCGTGTTAGTCTAGTCCAGCAAAAAAAGCGAGGAATCCTATGGCACTTAAAGACTAACAAATTTATTTACTGCATGAACTTTCATTGGAGAAAATCCACGAAAGCTCATGCAATAAATAAATTTGTTAGTCTCTAAGTGGCACAGGGCTACTTGTTTATTGTGAGGAAAATGACAGAATATATAGCCTGAACATACAGTCCTTACACAGACAAAATTTCCATTTAAGGCCTCAGGTTAGACCCACTAAGCATACATTTTTGTAAAGCGCTATAGTCACCATCCCTTATTCACTTCAGTGTGTTGTCCTCCCTTCCTATAGGAGCTCTTAAACAAAACATAAAAGTGAGCTAATGCTTCCACCTAGTGGCAAAAGACAAAAGCAATCTGGCAGCATGCAGTTCAAATACTTAAATCACACACAGTAAGTTTAAAAAAAAAAAAAAAAAGCAAGGAGTCCTGTGGCACTCAAAGACTAACAAATTAATTTATTGCATGAGCTTTCATGGGAGAAAATCCCACTTTGTCAGATGCTTTGAAGATGAGGGAACTTACAGAATGGGAGGAAAATAAATGCAGGGGAGTATAAGATATGGGATCAGGTCATACTGTAACAGCAAATCAAAGCAGTTGTTAAGATTCAAACACTGGGAAACAGCACATAAACGAAGGTGTTCAAGCAAGTCAATGGGACATCAAGACTTCAAAGAGAAACAGCTGAACAAGAACTGATATGCAGATTTAATTACGGGAAAGCAGGATTAAAGCTTGACTATGGATTCTTTTCCCATTACAATTGATTTGACTTCACCTTCCTCTACGTTCTGTTTCCCAGTGTTTGAATCTTAACAACTGCTTTGATTTGCTGTTACAGTATGCCTGATCCCCTATCTTACACTCCACTGCATTTATTTTCCTCTCATTCTGTAAGTTCCCCCATCTTCAAAGCATCTGACAAAGTGGGATTTCCTCCCAAGAAAGCTCATGCGATAAATAAATTTGTTAGTCTTTAAGTGCCACAGGACTCCTGGATTGTTTTGCTGAACTGAACTAACACAGCTGCCCCCTTTGGAACTTAACGCAGTAGGTAAGACACTTCCCTCTCTTCTACCTGCATGGAGGAGGAAAACAAACAGAACTAGGAAACAACAGTGGAGAGAAATAAAACATGGGGTTTAATTCTAGCTTTTGAGACACTGGTCCTTACTCTCTTTGGAGGTTAGCAGAAGATCCCAGCCTTTCACCAGGAGGCTAATGGCAACAGTGCCAGTCAGCTGATTTTCCTGCTGGGGGTAGGAGAGCTCAGGATCTAGTGCACAAGAACAGCATGCCATAAGGTGTTCCAGTGATCCACAAACAAGGGATTTCCTGGATTGAATGCATTGACAGTACCTCAGCTAATCCATCCTCCAAAGCAGAGGTTCACACCCACTGTATGAGGACACATTACTGTGTCCCCACACAGTGGTAAGTGTGTCATGGAGAGCCGGGGAGATGGCTAGATATGGTCTGGGAGATGTGGACTGGTGTGTCCTACAGAGTCATGATGTGTCATCAACTTTGTCATGACCTACAAAAGATTGTGAAACACTGCTCCAGGGGAAATAACAGCTTCTTATTCCTATTGATGGAACTCACAGAGTTCCACCTTAGCTTTTCACCTTTCTGCTGCTTTTTACATTAAGGGGAAGGACGACACTCAAAGCACTGCATGGGTACCTGGGGCTGTATTAAAATCTTGAAGACGAATAAATTTAAATGATCTCAAATATTACAAACACTATCTTTCCATAAAGCACAAGCAAGAACCCTCTATGGGAAGCCAATAAAGAATGTTTGAATGTAGCGGCAAGTCCTTTATCAACTTGTTATTGCTCCAAGATTGAGTTTTTGCATTCGGAAGTTCTGTAAATCCAATGTCTCCATGCTCTGTGAGAGGGTGACTCCGCCTATAGGTTAGCCTTGCAGGCCTGCTGCCCTCTTCCTTTCCCTTTTGCAATGATTTATTCAAATCTAGGAACTGAGAACAAGAAACTTCTTCTGTGGCATTTCAGCTGTTAACTCCTTTAACTGAGTACAACTCCCCATCCACCCACTCACTGGCCCATCAGGTTCAACCCTGCTTCTGGCCAACGGCATGCCCCCTTTTTACTCACTTTTTTCTCACTCCCTAGCTTGCCCCCTTTTTACTGACTCCTTTCACCTATCGGCTTGGTGAGGCAAAAAGACCACAGTCCTCCTCATCCTCGTCCCACTAGAGTTTCTGTGAGCTTGTCTCTCAGCACCTGTCTGCAACTAAGCTCTGGTAATTTTTATCAATTTCCAAAGGGATAGCCATGTTAGTCTAGTTCAGCAAAAAAAAAAAACACCCAACGAGATGTGTGGCACTTAAAAACTAACAGATTTATTTTTCGCAAGAGCTTTCATCCCTCAAGCTTCCATCCTAAACACACCACACGATCCATTGTCTACAGCCAAGGCCTAAGATATAACTGCTCTGACCCCTCAGACAGAGACAGACATCTTGAGGATCTCTATCAAGCATTCTTGAAACTACAGTACCCTCCTGGGGGAGTAAGAAAACAAACTGACAGAGCTAGACGGGTTCCCTGAAGTCATCTACTATAGGAGAGGCCCAAGAAAAAAAAAAAAAAAAACAACAGAACACCACTAGTCACCACATACAACCTTCAAGTCAGACCTCTGCAACAGATCATTAAGGACCTACAGCTATTCTAAAAGATGATCCCTCACTCTCTCAAGCAGGCACACACCCTTGCAAGAAACCACGCTGCCAAGTCTGCCCACATATCTGCACAACAGACACCATCATAGGTCCTAATCAAGCCTGCTACTCCATCAAAGGCTCATTTACCTACTCATCTACTAAGGGGATCTATGCCATCATGTGCCAGACATGCCCCAATACCTTATACATTGGACAAACAGGACGATCACTGAGCAAAAGAATAAATTAACATAGAGCTGATATCAGAAATCACAAAACAAAGAAACCAGTTGCTGAGTACTTCTGTCTTTCTAATCACTCGATAAATGATTTGTTAACGACCGTCGTCAGAGATGTGACTGGGACATCAAGACTTCAAAGTGAAACAGCTGAACTCAAATTAATATGCAAATTAATTCTGTGAAAGCAGGATTGAATTGAGACTATGGGTTCTTTTCCCATTACTAAAGGTAATTTGACTTCAGGCTTCCCATGGTTTGAACCTAATAACTGCTCTGATTTGCCGTTACTGTATGACCTGATCCTGTGTTTTATACCCCCTTGCATTTATTTTCATTCCATTCTGTAAGGTCACCCATCTTCGAAGCATCTGACAAAGTGGGATTTTCTCCCACGAAATCTCATGCGAAAAATAAATCTGTTAGTCTTTAAGTGCCACACGACTCCTAATTTTTTTTATCAACTGTTAACTGCCTAGGTGGTGGTTGGCAACTAACAGCTTACAGTGTCCAAGATGGGCTAGTTCTCCTTAAAAGAGCCTATCACTTTAGATTCGATCCTGATTCCCCTTAAAGAAGCCAGGATTTATCATTCAACTACAGAAGCATTGTATGGCAACAAATACAGATGTTTGTCTACAGTTGCAAACTGAGATGAATCCCAGACAGGCCCCATTGAGAAGGCGTAAATCCTTCTACACATCCCTGGCACATGTTAAGACCTACTTTTCATGGTCTTGTCTTACTTCCCCAAGAAATCAGTTTGCTGCTATCTTACACATTAGAAAACTTTAGTGCAGGCATCAGCCCCAAAGTTTCCTCTCAGTTTTCAAATGGAGACAGACATCTGTATTTATTGGCATACAATTTTTCTGTTGCTGGATGATACTAGCATTAAATAGAGACCCAATAAAAAAAAATAAAAAAACACAAACTAAAAAACCTCATATTCAAATGGAAGGATTTATGGACTAGTTGAACACCCTGAAGTTAGCCAGTGAATAAAATATTGTTTTGGCTAATTCTGTTTAACACTCAGCTTCACAAGTAAAGATGGTGCAAAGGCCATTATAAAGCTTCTTTTCACCACATTTCTACTTACAAAGGCATGTACAGCTAAAGATGAATTTATGCCACAGAATTGCTTCCAACAAAAATTTTTATCTGGAATAACAGTTATTACTGATTGATAAAAATGTCATGCTCATTCATTTGCTTTTTCTTTAAAATCATAACTAAAGTCGGATGTAACTCTATATTGTAACTCAACCTCCATTTTGAATTGTTTACTTCATTTTGTATTGCCTAGGCTGAGTTTTGCTGAAACTTCATTTGGATGTGTGAACATAGTTTGCCTGTGTGAATGGTGTGTGTGTGATGGGATCAGTCTCTAACTCCAGCCTGTCCTGATGACAAACTGCTGCTACCATCTTAATGGCTAAAGAACAATGCAGACAAAGCCTGCAAAAGCAAGCATCCACCCTAGAAAGAAAGATGAAAAGCCCCAACAAGAACAAGATCAAAGTCACACTGATGACTCATGGTCATACAGTACCCTAAGGCAGTGTGGACACCAGGGGCGTCACTGCAACTGGACACACAGGGCCCATGCCCCGAATCTCCCTGGCAAGGCCCCAAATCTTTTTTTAGCCCCAGGAAGGCACAAGCACAGTAGGAACCTGCTGGCAAGCTGATTAAGTCTCTCTCAGCTGCTGCTGCCCACCCCCCAGCCACATTGCTGCAGGGTGTGTCTGTGAGTCAGAGGCAGAGCAGGGAAATTCAAAGCCCTTCTCTCTGCCTCAGGGGTCAGCAGCAGCTGCTTCCCCTCCGGAACACACAGGAGGTGTAGGTACTGTGGGGTGAGCTGGTGGGAGATTGGAGGGGCCCCGGTCAGGCCAGTGGGGAGAGGGAGGGGTAGCTGGGGCAGGAGGCATCTCCCCATAGCCTCCTGGGACCAGGGGGGCTGTCTCTAGACCTCCAGGGATCAGCTTGGTGCAGGGTGGCCACTAAGCCTCTGGGCCCCAGGTGGGACTTGGGGGGGGGGGTGGCCACTAGGCCTCCTGGGCCCCATGTAGGACTGGGAGGGGCTTCCACTAGGCCGCCAGGAACTGGGGATGTGTCCCCTGGTCTCCAGGTCCCAGCTGGGTCTGGGGGTGTCACCCCATGGCCTTCAGGAGGGGTCCGTTCATGGCCTATGGACCCCAGTGCAGGTGGCCTTGATATGGAGCCCACCCTTAGCCCTAGGGTGGGCCAAGATGTTCTCCAGCCTATCTGGGCCAGGGTCAGGCAGCAGAGGGCAGGTGAGCCAGGGATTGTTCCTCAGCCTTGGGGTTCTGGGGGTCAGTTTGGTGGCCAGCTTGCTGTGAAGCAGCCCTGGCCAGGGAGTCCCCTCAAGAGCCCAGAGGACAGGTCTGGGGAGCCAACCCACGGACTCCCACCCTCACCTCATGCCCTGATTGTGGGGTCAGCCTGGCCTGGCCCAGGCTTTCCCGCCCAAACTGCATGCCCAGGTATTGGGGCCAGCCTGCTGTGGGGTCTCCTCCCCGCACCCCACACCCATTTGGTAGAGCTACCTGGCCAGACCACGGGGTCTTCTGCAGTGGTGGGGCCAATCTGACACAACCAGAGGGTCTCCTGCCCTTGCCTTGCTGCCTTGGTCATAAGGCTGTGGCAGCAGGTGGACTGGGGTGTAGCCTCATCAGTAGTGATGTTATTTATAAAGTTGATTTCTTCTGAACACTACAGTATTCTGCACCCAGTATTTATTCTGTGCTTGAAATTGTTGTTTTCTTTTATGTTGTTTGGATTGTTTTACATTAAAGCAGAGTGTGTGACTGGAGGAAATGGAGTTGTCATACTTAAAAAGAAAAGACTAGTGGGATCTTTTCAGGGGCAAGACAATATGCCACATTTATTTGTAAATGTGAAAATAGCAAAAACCAGCCACATACATTGATACCCATGAAATTCTGGATGCTGGTGTGATATAATTACTTTTATGTGTTGCTTGAGCCAGCCCAGTGGCCAACTAGGCTGGACACAAGGAGGGAGCCAGGCCTCTATAGGTCCTGAATCTGGTGGTCCAAGATGACAGTTGCAGAATGAGACACAAAATTTTCATGTTTTTACCCATCTTTTATACGTGCTGACTCTCATGTAAGTGTATGGGACTTGCTGTGTCTTGCTGCCTCAAGGCTCCTGTGTGATGATCATTGATCACCAGTCATTTGCAGACATGACTTTGATCTTTGATATAACCACATTTGCTCTGATCCCTCAGACAGAGACAGACATCTTCATAATCTCTAACAAGGTTTCTTAAAACTATGGTACCCACCTGGAGAAGTAAAGAAACAGGGCCAGACGGGTACCCTGCAGTCAACTACTACAGGAAACGCCCAAAAAAGAAAACAATAGAACGCCACTGGTCACCACATACAACCCTCAAGTCAGACCTCTGCAACAGATCATTAAGGACCTCCAGCCTGTTTTAAAAGATGAACCCTCACTCTCTCAAGAGTTGGGAGACAGACCTCTCCTCGCCTACAGACAGCTGCCCAATCTTAAACAGATACTCACCAGCAACTACAGATCTAACAACAGAAACATTTAAGCAGGCACACACCCCTGTAACAAACCATGCTGCCAACTTTGTCCACATATCTGCACAAAAGACACCATCATAGGATCTAATCAAGCCAGTTACTCCATCAAAGAGTCCTTCACCTGCTCATCCACTAATGTGATTTATGCCATCATGTGCTGGAAATACTCCCACACCCTATACATTGGACAAACAGGACAGACTTTATGCAGAAGACTAAATGCACATAAAACTGATATCAGAAATCATAACACAAAAAAAAGCTGCTGAGCACTTCCATCTTCCTAATCACTCCATTGACAACTTGTTAATGATGGCCATCAAGAAAATCAATGGGACATCAAGACTTCAAAGAGAAACAGCCGAAATCGAATTAATATGCAAATTAAATTGTGTGAAAGCAGAGCTAAATCGTGACTATGGATTCTCTTCACATTATAACAGGTAATTGGACTTCACCCTCCCTCTGTATGCTGTTTCTTAAAGTTTGAATCCTTACAAATGCTCTGAGTTGCTGTTGCAGTATGACCTGATCCCATGTCTTACACTCCCCTGCATTTTCTAAGTACGACAGCCAGACTTGACAAGCTTCAATGCTGTCCTTAGGGCTTGCTTACACACAGGTTATATTGCTTTAACCAAAATGCTACATAGTTAGTTGGGACAATAACATCTCTAATATGGATGAAATTACATTGGCATAAACGTGACTTCCACCACAATAGCTTGTACCCATGAAGTAAAGGGAATAAACTATACCCGTATTAGGCACTTTTATATCAATATACACTTTCCCACACTGGTAAAAATATTTTAGTAAAACATCAGAGCTGTAACCAAAATATTTATCCCAGAGGACAAAAAAAAAAAAACATTTTTAGACCAGGCCTGGAAGAGCTATGTTAATGAGGGCCTCTTCCTTTAAGCAAAGCAATAAAGAAAAACTGTTATTTCAGTGTTTTTGCCAAAAGCCATGTACATCTACACTGCAAACTTTTGCTAACATAGCCATGTTGCTTGGAGGGAGATATGGGAGTAAGAGATCCCACCAAAAGCCACAGTCTTTATGGTGTGAGCTGTGTCCAAGCTAGGGATTTTTGCCAACACAGACAGTTGTAGGTTACATCCATGTTAGGAGCACTTCGGCAGTACAGTATACCACTATGTCGTTATAAAGGCAAAGCATGCCTGGTGTTGACCTTGCCTCAGATTCTCCTGGACTGATAGCCACCCTCTCTGAATGATGGGGAAATAGTATGGTGCATCTACACAAGCTGCTGGAGCCATTTCACAGGAGTCATTCAAGCGTTTAGACAGACAACCAACAAAAGATAGCAATTTTCTGCCCCCTACTCTACTGTACCATAAGATCCAGACTACACAAATTTTAGCATTTGATGCTTAGTAAAATTTATATGAAAGCACAGCCTGGCTTCCTTTACTGTTGATGGTTTCACAAAATAACTGCCCAGAAGAACAAGAAACACAATCAGAAGTAGTATAAATAACTTCATTGTGACAACCTTGAAAAGTTTAATAAAATAAAACAGAAAGCTGCATAGAGGCTTTAACTCTTCCTGCGTTTTGCTGATCGAGATGTATTCTGACATTTTCTATGCCACCTTCAACGAACTTGCATACCTTTTATAACAAACAAGAAAGGTAGCCATGATTGACTATGATATGTACTGAAGATACTGCAAAAGTAACTTGGTATTTCACGTAAGAAATGTTACCAACAACACAATCTATTATGTTTCAGTGAAAGATGGTTTGTTTCCTCCAGCAACAGCTGTTCAAAAGGCATTACTGATTCTTCTATACAGGTGGGCTTAACTTTCAATGATAGTGGAGTTGCAGTTAAATTTAGTATTCATTTGAAAGGGAAAATAAACATGAATGATCTTTATCATGTCTTCTCAAAGCAAATATGCCATTACTCAAAAATAAGGGCAAAACACAGTCCAATCAAATGCCCTTCATGTTCTTCCTACTTTGTATCTCCGTCAAGAAATTGATATTTCTACGGGGGAGGAGCCATTGAGTCAATTTATTAATTTTGCAATACCCCACCTATTTTTGAAAACTACCTTCCCAGTGGCACCCTTAATTCCAGCTGAATTTACCCATTTCTTATTCCTCCAGCTTATTTCTTGCACATTTCACCACTCTTCACCTGGCTGGCCTGTTGTTGTTCATTCTCCCATCTGCTCTTCCTTCTGGTCTCTTTGACTACTTCCTCCCCATTCTTAAGTCTACCATGAAGTTACTTTCCTCCAGCTTATGTAACTCCCACAAAACCATAAATTCTGCCCTCATCCCTGGCTATCTACCATAGTTATATGGCTCCCATTACTGTGGTATCTTAATATCTTGGTCTCTTGACATATTTATCCTCATTACACTTCTGTGATGTAGGGATGCATTACCATCCCCATTCTGCAGCTGAGTAATATAGAAATGCTAAGTGGCATGCCCAAGAACAAATAAGAAGTGTATGAGGGAGTACAAAATGGCACCAACATCTCCAAATCCTAGCACAGAGTCCTAACCCCTGCAACATCCTTCTACTCAGCACCAGGGCACAAAACACAAAATAATTTGGGAGAGTAAGTGTGGGAGAATGGAGAGAATGAACAAATGGACAGAGCAGGGCATGCAGTGAAAACAGGAGACAGAATACATGAAAATAACCAAGGAAATGCAAGAGAATGCATAGGGGCAAAAAGGAAGGGCTGCTGTTCTGACATGTAAAAGGAAGTATGTTAATTATAAGGAAAACTGTAGTAAAGGGGAAAAATATAGACCAAAGAAAGAAAGAGAGAAAGATAGCAGAGAATAAAAGATAAAGATAGCAGATGAGGTGATGCTTGTGAAATACATTTTGTTAATACAAATTATTCCCCGTGTTTTATCATAGGTCTTAGGAAGACATCCAACAACTCCAGAAATTTCAGAGGGATGCCAGAATGGTGACAAAACAGTCCCTGATCTCTCATCACTGAAATCAAAAGAAGTTTTGTCATGAACTCCCATAGCACAAAATCATACCCATATTTGTTCATTACTAGGCTCAATTAAATTGTTTCACTATTAAATTATCCTAATAACAAATAATTCCCCACTGTCTGCCAATTTTGAAGCCCATTATTAAATTACATATTTTGCAGAATTTCCATACAGAGAAATTTGGGTGAGGTAATATCTTTTATTGGACCAATTATAGGTGAGATGAGCTTTTGAGTTTACAGAGGTCTTCTTCAGGTCTGGCCCAGAAAAGGTCTTTGTAAGTTCAAAAGCATGCCTCTCTCTACAACGGACGTTGGTCCAGTAAATGGTATTAACTCACATCTTTTCTCTCTGATAGTCTCAGACCAGCACAGCTACAGCAACACAGCATGCAATAGAATTTCCATAGGCCGCTAAGACATAGGCAGATGACTGGAATAAATATATTAGAAATAACAAAGTAAACTCCAGATAAAACATCTGCAAACAAGCCACTGTTTGAAAAAAATTAAAAGCACATTACATGGTACAGGTAATCTTTACATGTTACTAGTAACACTGGAGATTTGGGACAAAGTTGTAGCCATAGGGCTTCCACCTCACAGCATATATTCTTGTTCATACTTTACATCTCCTGCCCCGTGAGGAATAAAGAATCAACGAGGTCAGTTTCACTTTTGTTTATGGTTAATTTTACTCTCCTATGCTGGGAGACCCAACCTCTGGATGCTAACACTGATAGGAAACATTTGATCAAAAATAATTACACTGGGGGGAAGGTGATGGGTGTCGGCAATGTGAGAGACTGTGCTGGGAGAAAAGCTGTGGAGGTAGGCTGGATAAAGAGTTGTATGGGGGTGAGCTGTGCTGGGAGAAGGGCTGTAGGGGTGGGCTGGGCAAAGGACTGTATGGAGGTGGGCAATACTGGGAGAGGGGTTGTATGGCAGTGGGCTATCCTAGGAGAAGAGCTGTATGGAGGTGGGCTAGGCTGTACTGGGAGAAGAGCTGTATGGAAGTGGGCTGGGCTGTACTGGGAGAAGAGCTTTACTGGGGCAAGGGCCATGGGAGTGCACTGCAGTGGGAGACGAGCTGTATTGGGTGAAAGGCTGTATGTGGGTGGGCTGCAGTAGGTGAAGGGCTGTACTGGCAAAGGGCTGCATGGGGTTGGCTGTACTGGGAGAAGAGTTGTACTGGGGGAAGGGCTATGGGGGGGTATAGTGGGAGAAGGGATGAGTGGGCAAACAGCAGTATGAGAGTGGGCTGTACTGGGAGAAGAGTTGTACTGGGGGAAGGGCCGTAGGGTGGGGCGTAGTGGGAGAAAAGATGCTCTCGGAAAAGAGCTGTAGTGGGGTGGGCTGTACTAGGCAAAGAGTTGTATGGGGTTGGACTGTACCTGGGGAAGGGCTATGGGGCGGGCTCTGTTGGGGGAAGGGCTGTATGGGGGTGGGCTGTACTGGGGGAAGGGCTATGGGGCAGGCTGTGGTGGGAGAAAAGATGCTCTGGGAGAAGAGCTGTACTGGGGGAAGGGCTGTGCTCAGAGAGGGGTATACAGGGCTGCAGGGGGCTGGGCTGTAGAGGGGGAAGGGCTGTAGGGGGCGGCGCAGGGCGCAGGCCGGGCGCTGACTCCGGAGGGCCGCAGGGGGCGGCTCAGGAGCGGGGACGGCGGCGGCGGGCCGCGCACCTCCAGGTAGAAGAGGTCCTGCGTGGTGATCTGCGAGTCCAGGTAGTCGTCGTAGGAGTTGAACTGGGTGACGATGTGATCCAGGCCGGCCCCCGCCTGGTCCGCCTCCAGCGTCGCCATCCGCAGGCCCCGGCGTCCCTAGCAACCAGCCAGGCCCCGCCGCATCCGGCAGCGCGGCGCTAGGACCCGGCGGGAGCATCGCGCGGGCGGGCAGCAAACCCCGCCCCCACCGCCACCTGGGCGGGGCGGCCGCTGGGGTGTCTGTCTGTGCCGCTGCCCACGTGGGGCTGGGGGGAGGGCGAGTATGACGTCATGCTCCTGGGTGTGTTGCTTGGTCTTAGGTCACCTTCTGTGGGAGCAGGAATAGGTTTAAAACGAGCGAGAGTCCTGGGGCACCTTACAGACAAGGGGTGGCCAAACTTAAGGAACTCTAGAGCCACACAAGTTGATTATTAAACCTTCAAGAGACAGACTGAGGCATACAGCCATCTATTTTTACCTACTCCAAAATTACTAAGTTTAAACTTCATTGCATACTTTAGTTTTGTCATAAAAAGAGGCCAAATATCAATCCTACTAATGTCAGATTCTAATAATTACTTAAGGTTACCATGCAAACGATGCCTACAGTAAAAATGCCGCACTTCTCCCCACTGTCCCTGACCATGTCATGCTTTACCCTGCTGTTTTCAACTATGCCACACTTCTTCCTGCTGGCCCCAACCATGCTGCGCTTCTCCCTGCCATCTCCAACCATGCCATGCTTCTTCCCGCCATGGTCTTTTATAAGCCACGCTTTTTCTTTCAAGTGCCACATGCTGCTTGCAAGCCACAGTTTGGCCATGCCTGTTATAGACTAACAGGTTTATTTGGGCATAAGCTTTCATGGGCTCCATCCCACTTGTCGGATGCATGAAATAGGTTTGTACCTAGCGATCAGGTCAATGTGCAGAGATCAGCATGGATAGGGCTGGGAGCAGAGATCCTGCAAAATCCACAGGTGGACAGAGCGGAAATAAATTTTTTACCTATGCAGGGCTCCCAGGGTGAGTCCCAAAGTTCAAATAAATCCACCACCATCACCCACCTCACCCAGGCACCAAATGTTTGTTCTTTCTTCAAGCATTATGAGAAGTTGTCCAGCAAGGCACACTGGTCTAGTCATTCAAATCGCTCACCTCAAATATTAACTCTCAACCACGTTCTGTTTTTGGAAACAAACCTACACATTATCAAAGCCTGCTAATCCACTTCAGATAGGTTTCGGACCATGAGGAAATAAGAATGTGGAATGTAGGGATTTTGGATTCTCTGTCCAGCTGAGGTCATTGCCTGTTTTGCATGATTGGAGGAACACCTAGTTCCGGGAAAGCAGGGCCCAATGGCCTGAGTGCTTGGGACACTTCCCAAGGATGAAGGAAGCATGGGAAACTCTCTTAACCAGGGCCCAAACCAGGGGCATCGCTGGTGTTGGGCACACCAGGGCACATATGCCCCAGGTCCCAATGCCAGTGCCCAGGATCTCCAGCCCAGTCAGGCCGGAGATCCAGGGCTCAATCCCCGGCCGGCCGCCACTGTGGTGGCCCCATCCCCGGCTGGGGATCCAGGCCCCAGCTGGCTGCCCGGCAGGCCCCGCCCCCCCGGCCAGCGATAGGGCCAGGGGGTAGGCCACGCCGCCATGGGCAGGTAAGCCGCAGAGGGGCCGGGCCAGAAGCGGCCACTGGAGGCCGGGCCCGTGCCCGTGGGTGACAAGGCCCCCAATCTCTGGCCAGGGATGGGGCCGCCACGGCTGCTGGTGGCCAGTCCCTAGATCGGGATCCAGGGACCAGCTGGCTGCCTATAGCGGCCCCGTCCCCTGCTGGGGGCCGCAGCCGCAGGCGTGGGCCCAGTCTCCAGGGCTGCTTCTGGCTGGGCCGCGCCGTGGCCTACCTGCCCGTGGCGGCGTGGCCTGCCCCCTGGCCCTATCCCTGGCCAGGGGGTGGGGCCTGCTGGCTGGGGGCGGGCCCCTGCCCTGGGTCCTTTCCTGCCTCAGCACACTTCTGGCCCGAACTAGGTGTTTTGGCACCCAGGGTAAACAGCCCCAAAGGCACTCTCCCCCAACCCAGCCCCAGTCCAGCCCAGAGCTGGATGGGTCTCCAACCACCACCACCAGAAGGTGGCAGGGAGCTGGAGCTGGCTACAGGAGCGTCGCTGCCCTGGCAAAGGACCAGGGGCACTGGCCCAGACCCCGCCCCCAGTCGGGGACGGGGACAGGAGTAGCCGCTATGGCTGCAGGTGGCTGGGCCCCACATCTGTGGCCTGGGACGGGGCCAGGAGCAGCAGCTGTGGCCGTGGGCGGCTGGGCTCTGGAGCCCTAGCCAGGAACGGGTCCAGCGCAGCCACCACGGCCACGGGTGGCTGGGCCCCAGAACTCTGGCCGCATCAGGCTGGAGACCAGGAGAGGTGGGGCCCTGCCAGACCCAGCGCCCTGGCACCAGGATTCAGGGCATGGGCCTCGTGTGCCCGGCACCAGCGATGCCCCTGTCTGGCACCAAGCTAGCTGGGGACAGAACCAGCTCCCTGCCACTAGCTAGGGGTCTTTGCCACCTTCCAGCAGCAGCTGGGATGGATCTGGCTCCCCGCCACCCCAGGTGGCGAATTTTAGAGGGCAGGTGGTAAGAAGGACCCAGGTAGGGGCTGCAACTGCTGGCTGTGCCTGGGGCTTTGCTCTGGTCACCTCACCCTAGTTACAGCCCTGATCCTAACAACCAGCCCATTGGATAATTGTGGGATAGGTTTTCCATCCCTGGTGGACCTGTTTGTGTAAGTGAATAAATTTTGTATAAATTCTTAAACAAACATTAAATAGTCAGTAGAGCAGGGACTGGAATCTGGCCTCTCACCTGGCAGCTGAGTGATCTAACAACTAGGACTACAAAGCAGAAAAGCTCCAGCAAGCCATTAAGGGAGTCCCACCCCAGAATACTCCATAATCCAATGGTTAGGGTACAAGATTGTAGGTGACAGGAGCTAGCTTCACATCACTTCTGAAACAGACAGCAAAGTTCTCCATTGCTCCTGCATCCTCAGTGAGGGCCTGCACCATTGTCCATTGAATGTTCTAGAAATTCCATCAAGAACCTAAGAAACCTTCTCAATGAAAATGTCTTCAAAACTGACCCTTCACAGGAAAATTTCACTTTTGATGTTTTTTCCAGAACAAAAACAGTTTTATCAAAAAGATTCCACAGCCACCTCTCTGCAGGTGGTCAAACTGTGACAAGTCAGAATAGACTCCCCTCCCACTGAAACTGTCTTATTAAACAGGATTTTACACATTACAAGCAACAAGTGCCCTTTACTTAGGTTGCAGTTCTACAAAACCTGTAAGCACACGCTTAGCTCTATGTCTAAGTGAACCACTGTGAATTTGAACTGGTGTAACAGCACTCAGTCCCCCAAACCATCTTATTCTTCAATAATATCTCAAGGATTATGAAAGGAATCCAAGCTGGTGCTCTCTAGCATTAACCAGTGCCTTACTGGAAAGCTTCAGGAACCAGCACCAAGTTTGGTCTTGTATAAACATTACAATTCCTTAATTGGTTCT
Source organism: Podocnemis expansa (assembly GCA_007922195.1). Classification (NCBI taxonomy): domain Eukaryota; kingdom Metazoa; phylum Chordata; order Testudines; family Podocnemididae; genus Podocnemis; species Podocnemis expansa. The sequence continues at coordinate 78,437,512 of ML681966.1, forward strand.
TTTGGGTGGTGGGAAGGTAAGATTCCTAAAATTGTGGTAGAGAATCGTTTGTAGCAACCACCTTGGCCAGCCAAAAATGGCTCCAAGATGACAGTCATTGAGAACCATCAAGGTGATAGTCTGATTCTTTAAAGACAAGATGTTAATGGAAGTGCAAGGTCACTACATGTTTAAATTGACAGAAATGAATGTATTGTTTTAGAATTTCCAAACGGATAGCCGTGTTAGTCTAGTCCAGCAAAAAAAAAAAAAAAAAAAAAAAAAACACAAACCCCAAGGAGTCATGTGGCACTTTAAGACTAACAGATGTATTTTTCGCATGAGCTTTTTTTGGAGAAAAATCCCACTTCATGAGATGCTTTGAAGATGGGTGAACTTACAGAATGGAATGAAAGTAAATGCAAGGGGGTGTAAAACATATGATCAGGTCATACAGTAACAGCAAATCAGAGCAGTTATTAGGTTCAAACCATGGGAAGCCTGAAGTTAAATTACCTTTTGTAATGGGAAAAGAACCCATAGTCTCAATTCAATCCTGTTTTCACAGCATTTAATTTGCATATTCATTTGAGTTCAGCTGTTTCTCTTTGAAGTCTTGATATCCCAGTCACTCTGATGACGGTCGTTAACAAATCATTTACTGAGTGATTAGAAAGACAGAAGTACTCAGCAACTGGTTTCTTTGTTTT
>ML681966.1:78438600-78490261 GCA_007922195.1 Podocnemis expansa
CTGGGACATCAAGACTTCAAAGAGAAACAGCTGAACTCAAATGAATATGCAAACTAAATTCTGTGAAAGCAGGACTGAATTGAGACTATGGGTTCTTTTCCCATTACAAAAGGTAATTTGACTTCAGGCTTCCCATGGTTTGACCCTAACAACTGCGCTGATTTGCTGTTACTGTCTGACCCGATTCTATGTTTTATACCCCCTTGCATTTATTTTTATTCCATTCTGTAAGTTCACCCATCTTTGATGCATCTGACAAAGTGGGATTTTCTCCCACGAAATCTCATGCGAAAAATAAATCTGTTAGTCTTAAAGCGCCACACGACTCCTTGTTTGTTTGGGGTTTTTTTGTTTGTTTGTTTTAGAATGCCAGGATCTTGATGCTTCACCAGTCAGGCAGATGCTGGTAGACCAACTCTGGAAAACTTAATGGGAGCAGTTGTCTTGAGATTGAGGAAGCTGATGATTGATATAAAAATGATAAGAATGAAGAAACTTTTTTTCCCCTCACAGCATTACAGTTATCCAGGAGAAGAGAAAAAAAAAATGATATCTAGTCCATCAAAATACATTTTATCAACATGGTGATTTTAGAAACAGTAGACTTCCAGTGAATCACCTCAATGTATTGCAGGCTTGTGGAGTTCGAGGAATGAGAGCTGTTTACTGTTAGTCACCAAAACAATGATGAGAGCTAGAAACAGTGCACAGCACAGTACCAGAGCAAGCCATAAATATTCAAACAAGGAGTCTTGTGGCACTTTTAAAGACTAACAAATTTATTATCACATGAGCTTTAGTGGGAGAAAATCCCACTGTCAGCCTGTTTGACGATGAAGTGGAGTTCTCCTATGAAAGCCCATGCAATAAATAAATTTTAGTCTTTTAAGTGCCTACTAGACTCCTTGTTTGTTTTGCTGGACTACTCTAACACAGCTGCTGCCTTTGGAATTCATAATCAGTTATGAAACTTTAAATGAAGAGAAAGGTCTTCATAATTTTATCAATGCGTTTGATCATTCCTCTAGGAATCCCAGAAATTATGCTAATCCATGAGAACCAGATAAGCAAAGCAGCAAGCAAAAGATGAAGTTAGCTCGTGTGGATTCAGTGAGTCACATGTAAGAGACACTAATTGCATATGTCAATCTACTATTTTATTAACAACAGGTAGTTGGGGTTTTAGAGAAGTTTTACATTTGCTGTCCCTTTAATAAGTGTACCAGCTATTGTTCATGCCTTTTTCTTTTAACTATTTGCTGAAGGGGTTATACAGTGGTTTGGGGGTTTTTTTGTTTTGTTTTTTCCTGTTTTCAACTACATATTGCCAGTCATCAAGTAATGTTTCTCACTAGGACAATTGGGATCTAAAAATACTGCTGCAGTCTTTTCATGCAGAATTTGATTCCATCTTATCTATGAAAGGAAACTATTTGGAGAGACAGTTTTTTGTCCTTGGGTTCTTAAATCAAAATGCTTATCAAACCTCCATTGGCTCTCAGGAGGAAGTTCATAACCCCTTTTATACCAGACTTTAAGTGGATAGGTAGTTAAACAAAACCAAAAAAAAACCACCCCCACACACTATGAATGTACTTAATTTTAGACACTCAAGCATGAAAATTCTGATCATGTTTTGGTTACAAAGATAGAAATTTGCTGCATGCTTTAAATAAGGCATTTGCTGCCTCCGCAGCTCAGATTATTCATGTAAAAACTGAGGTAATGCTAGCCTAATTTCAGAGTGTTGTAAGAATTGTTAGCAGATTACTGAAAGTACAGCTAGGTCCTGAACTAGCATTAGACGACATACGTTGATTTACTCTAGCCAAGTATCTGACCCAAAAGGTGCAACTAAGGTGTGAAGTGGCAGGAGGGAAGGGTTGCTATAGGAAACAAGAGATATTCTACATGACATTGAAATGTAATTTGTCAGAAATTCTAATTCCTGACAGTTAAAGAGACTGTGGAGGGAACTGTTCCTTCATTGGGGGAGAAGGTGTCACATTCTTTATTATTTAGGCACTAATATTCATCAAGTGTCAAAGTAATGACTAGACAACCAAGTTGTAAATCTCAGGAATCCCTGTCTAATAAATTTAGTTACCATTTCTTTCTCCAGCATGTCCTCTCAGGGACAGATGTAATTGTCAACCAGTTCCAGTCTTCCTTGAAAGGAAAAGTGGAAAGATATAAATAAAAAGATTCTTGCACTACTGAGACAAGGTCCAGAAGAGTATGCTGAGTGTTACCTGACATGACCTGTACCTGGATTTTTTTCTTCCTATTAGCACAGAATACTGCAAGTCTTTGCACACACACACAAAAAAAAAAAAAAAAAAAAAAAAAAAAAAAAAAAGAGGCCAATGGAAAGTTAAAATGCCCACAGAAAGCTAGCAAAAAAGGAATTAATGATCTCAGCAGTCTGTCTGTTCCCATTACAAGATTTCTGTCACTTTCAGACAAGACTTTTGAGCGTGTATCCTTGTTTTTGGACCCCAGTTTTTAAAAACTGAGAATTGGAATTCATCCCATATCACAAACATTCCAGTCTTGACAAGAGGACAGGCAGGGGTATAACAGGGTACTCTTCCCCCCTATATCAGGGAGGGGTGGTCCATCAGGGTCTCTAGCCCCACTCAGGCAAGACCACCAAGTCTTTAGTCCCTTGCCCTGGGCAAGGGACTCAGCCCAGCCTGGCATAAGGCGGTGCTCCAAGTCTTTAGCCCCTTGGTCAGGCTCAAACAAAGTCAATGACAACATCTCCAGGGTTCTAGAGGTCACCCATCTCACAGCAAAGGTCACAAGTTGTGAGAGGGCTTGCACTAGGGGAAGGGATCAGCAGAGGTGTGGGGTCATCCCACTCCACTGTGTCCCAACTCAGGTCCCCAAAGGGGACCAGGGCTGTAGGGCCCAGGTTAGTGGGGTCCAGGCCACAACACACTGACCTCAGGGCACTAGAGGCTTCAGTGCAGGGGGCAGCAGGGTCCTGGCCACAACATGCTGCCCCTGGGAGAAGACTCCCCATGGAGGGTTGAGCTTTGCCCCCTCCTCAGCCACCCTGGGCCACCCACTCCAGCCATACCTCATAGTCAGTCTCCTCAGGGTAGTCCCCCAGAGGTACAATGTAAAAACCCTCCTCTTCATCAGGTGGTGGCAGGTCAGGGAGCATAGCTGGCTCCTTGGCAAGGGGTAGCTCTTCCAGGTCACAGGAGGGGTGTGGAGGCATGGCATCCTCATCAGCCAGGGGTAGCTCCTCCAGGTCACATGAGACAGGCAGTGGTTTGGGCTCCTTGGCAGCCAGGGGTAGTTCCTCAAGATCACATGAGGTAGTTTGAGGTTCAGGCTCCCCATCTGGCATCAACTCCAGCCCCCTCATTGATCTCCCTCCTGCCAGTGTGGGATGACCCAGGGCTTGAGTAGGGGGCCCTAGTCACTGCCCCTGGGTAGCCCTGGCCCAACTGGCAGGCCCGGGTCCGGAGGCCAGAGCCCAGCTCTTCCTCTGGGCCATGCAGGGTCAGGAGCAGGCAGAGCTGCAACCTTCCCCTCCACCACCCCAGCCTGAACTGAGCTGCCTGCCTCTCCTTTTATACTTCCTGTCCCGCCCCTCCACTTCTGGGCTGACTGACAGTCCCTGCCTGGCTCTGCCCCCTGGCCATCTTGCAGTTTTTTTCTGCACTCTCTCTGAGGGGGCCCACGTCTCCTTGCTACAGGGGTTACAATAAGAGGGAATGCCCTGGAATGCCATTCCGAGGCCCCCTATTTTTAGGGGGCAGAATTCTGAGGCCCCCTAAAAATAGAGGAACACACCAAAATGCAGCGTTCCAGTGTGTTCCCCCCGGGGCCAGCTCAATGGGCTGAGGGCTGGAGCAGCCCGACCACCCCTCCCCCTTTCCCTGGTGCTTGGGGAGGCACCTCCCCTTCCAGGCCCAGGCAGCGTGCACCACGTCTTGCTGGACGGCCAGCTGACCAGCAACATAGTTGTGGCCTTGGCGTGGCAGCTTGCAGATCGGTAGCACAGCTGTGAGTCCCCATGGGCCCTTTCCCTGCTTCACCGGTAAGGAGGACTAGGAAGGGATTTGGGAACAATTGGACAGCTGGGGAAGGGGCAGAGGGGGGAAAAAGGGATTGGGATGGTGGACTGAGGAGGTGTGGAGGGGTTGGGTGGACTGAAGGGGGTGAAGTGAAAACAGGGGAACTGGAGGTGGGGGAGAGGAGGTCTGGAGTGGGGCCATGGGGAAAGAGGGGTCTGATGGGGGGCGGGCATTTCAGAGGCTATAGCTGGTTGGGTGAAAGGGGCCTGAAAGTCCGTGAGGAGGGCCAAGAAATTTAGGAGGGCTCCAGGGCCCACCCAACTATACTTTAACCCCTGACAGGGAAGGGTTCGCAAAGACTAGAGCTGTTGAGACAGGAAGCAACTTACACATGCTACAACTAACACAATCTTTAGTAAATTAGAAGTCTTGCAAATATGGCAGCAGAAACAGAAAAGTCTTAGGCATTGCAATACTGAGCATTATAGCACCTAATTTTTAGGTACCTAGAAAGAAAATCACAGGAATTAACTGTAATCCATAAAGATGAATTAGGTGTGTAGGCTCCCTATACAACGGGAAATATGCCTTTGGGTCCTGGGTGGAAATTGAGTCACCAGGATGGCTTGGTGATGGTCCATTCAAGCAAGAGGTTTGTGCCAGCCCTCCCCAGCTAGCCAATTATATAATTTATCGCTTAAATGTCTGCCGTTGTAACAACATAGAAGAGTCAGTGGAAAACCATTAAAGACAAGTTATAAACTATCAAAAACCACTTGAAGTTAAAGAAGAACGGACAGGGGATTGCCTTGTATGTGAATAAAGACAAGACATTCAGTATATCACAGGGTGGGGAAAAAAAGACACACTGCATCCCTTCACCAAGGAAACATCTTGCTGAGTGGGAGTGTTTCATGAAAGACTGGCTCCTGGCTCTTGGGAAACTAGTCGGCTCTGCAACAGACTGAACTAATAAATCTAGTTAATTAAACAGGAAAAGTAGCTATTAATAAGAGTAGATCCTAGTTCTCATTTTATTGTTTTGTTTTATGTTATAACCATTTGTTTCCATCACTCTAGTTTCTGCTGAAACCTCTGCTCTTAAATAAAACTCCCCAAAAAGAAAACAACAGAATGCCACTGGTCATCACCTATGACCCGCAAGTCAAACCTCTTCTGCATATCATCAAGGACCTACAGCCTGTTCTACAAGATGGTCCCTCAGTCTCTCAGGCCTTGGACAGTAGACCTCTTCTCACTTTCAGACAGCCTCCCAACCTTAAACAGATACTCACCAGCACCTACAGACTTAACAACAGAAACATTAAAGCAGGCACATATCCTTGCAACAAACCACTTTGCCCAGATATCTGCACAGAAGACACCATCACAGGACCTAATCAAGCCAGCTGCTCTATCAAAGGCTCATTCATCTGTTTATCCACCAATGTGATTTATGCCACCATGTGCCAGAAATGCCCCCACCACCACCTTATACACAGGACAAACAGGACAGTTTCTATGCAAAAGAATAAATGGACATAAATCTGACATCAGAAATAGCCACATTCAAAAACCAACAGGGAAACGCTTCAATCTTCCTGATCATTCCACTTCAGGTCTGTTAGTGGCCTTACTTGGACAAAGGAATAACAAATCAAAGCTTCAAAGAGAAACTGCAGGATTGGAATTCATGTAGATTTGACACAGTGAACACAGGGCTGAATAAAGACTATGGGTTTTTTTCCCATCATAACAGATAATTCTGCTTTCCACTCCTCCCCCCGCCGCCCAGTTAATTGCTGTACTCCACTGTTTGAATCCTGACAACTGCTTTGATTTGCTGTGAAAGTCTGACCTGCTCCTATGATTTGCTCCCATTCTGTGAGTTCTCCGTCTTCAAGCATCTGAGGAAGTGGGATTTTCTCCCACAAAAGTTCATGCAATAAATAAATGTGTTAGTCTTTAAAAGTGCCAGCAGACTCCTTGTTTGTTTTGCTGAACTAGACTAACAAGGCTACCCCTTTGTTTAATAAGTGCAGTGCATTGCAGTGGAGTGGTGACAAGGTAAAGCTAGTAAACAAATAAATGTATTATTCTTTAAAAGTGCCACCAGAGTCCTTGTTTGTTTTGCTAGTTAACTGGGTTACACTGCTCCTATGGAAGCAGAGGATCAGGAATCTCAGAGTAGCTAGTGCTGGATATCACTTCCAGGGAACTTGGGAACTAGTGCACCTCTTGTTAACCTGAAAAGAATAGAGAGGGTCCCATAGCTAAAAGGATAGGGCTTGAGTGACTGAAAAACTTGAGAGCTGATACCTAGCTACCACACACAAGACACCCTCTCCCTACACACAGCTGGTAACAGTTATGGGTACCCCAAGGCTCATCACAGGTCTCCCTGAAGCTCTCACGTTGAAGCTGTAGCACAGTGGATACATAAAGAAAGAGTAAAGCCAGCAGACTGCAGCCTGCATTTCTCACATTCTAGTTGATGACCTAACCACAGGGCTATATGAGGAGCCACCAAGCATTCCTGGAGGCAGAAGAGATCAGTGGTGGATCAGGGGCCACAGGGCCCCTGGGCCTCCCCACCAGTGTGCCCCTCCCACTGGAGGGCCTCCTACCCCACCAGCAGGCCAGCGCTGGGTAGAGATGGATGGGGCCAGAGGCCAGTCGCAGCCTGGCTGATCTGCCCTGGGGGGAAGTGAAGCCAACTACCACACATGGGGTGGCTTCCGAGGACTGCATCAGAGCCCATACTGCACCTATGGCCGGCTTGCCCGGCCCCCAGGGGAGGAGTGGCGGGCCCAGGAGTGGGGTGAGATTGGGAGAGCTCAGCCTGTGGGCAGATTGGCTAGCCCGGGGTGAGCGGGAGCTTGGAGTCCAACTTCAGGCCAGCCAACCCCACCTCCCTTCTCAGTGCCAGGCTGCCAGCAGGGTGGAGGGGCCTCCCATTGCAGTGGGCCCCTGGGCGCAGGCCCTGTTGACGCATGCGGTAATCTGCCCCTGGAACAGATACCTCAGAAACGTCTATTCTGGAAAACTTAGGTGCCTACAGGGTTTGGCAGGAATTTTGAGGATTGCAATGGAATTACAACTGGATCTTAGTTTCCTGAGTTACGTCTGGGGTTTAGCACCTTCATGGATCTCATTCTGGGCTCATAATTTTTGCCTTGCATTGCTCCAGTTTATGCAAGTTGAAGTCTCCAAACTTAGTAGCTTCTGTTGTGACCAGCCTACCTCATTCTCTAGCCATGTCTTCACAACAGTTATTTTATGAGTTTTCCCACTGTTTAACAGCAGCACAGTTTCTCTACCCATCAGAATAATGAGTGTGCTGATGCAAACACTGCCCCTAAGGTTTTAGCCACCACAGCATCCAGTCTTGCTCTGAGCTAAGCAAGGAGACAGTGGTTAGAAGGTTTCTGACTGCAGGGAACAGCAATAATGCAAACTTTCTGGAAGAAAGAGTCATCCCCAGAGACTGTCTGACTAAAAGGAAGTCTCCAAGATGAAATGTAACCAACACCAATGTTTTTTCTTATTTTTCAAAATAGATAGGCCTGAGTCTGCAGTTCTTTCCCATGAGTAACACCTACTTCCATAAGCAATCCCACTGACTTCAGTGAGGTATACATGCAAATAAGGGATGTAAGAGAGGCCTCTAAGAGGGCATTAGCCAAGGTCCACAAAAGTCACAAGACAGCTTATTTTAAATGAGCTGTGGATCAGGACCTAAAAAGGAATGTTTGTCCTGGTGCTAGAGGTGACGCAAGGGCTGCCGCCTCAGGCAGTTCTATAAGGCCTGCAGGAGTGAGGAATTGGCAGGTCACAAGCACCTATTTAAATCTGTTAGAAGACTACCTTTTGCTTCTTTAGGCCATGGATGTGGCCCATCAAGTGCACCCTTTCAATGGATCTTTTCCAGGCTTTACTAGACCTGTACTAGTTGTAACAACAGGGAGCTGAGAAACATACTGAATGACCACAGCTCCCTTTGGATAGGTGAGGTCCTGCAGTTCCAGATCTGAACTTAGTCATTAGGGTTGTTGGGCAAGCTTAGTGTTTAACCAAACACAGGAAGGGTCTTCACACGTGAAGGAGTAAACCACACAGTAAAGAGAGTTTGTGTGAGTACTGCATGCATGCAGTTCTTGGTATGAACTGGAATGCAAGCTTTAGGCCCAATCCAAAATTCCAGGCACACCTGTACTCTCTTTTAAATCATTAATGATTTCTGAGGGAAGGGATGCAGGATTGGATCCTGGATTTACATGCTGTAGTCATGACATTTTTGTATTATTTTTCCTAAAATGCCTGGAGTGTGCCAAATCACAAGAGGTGCTACACATTGAAAATTCCCATTGGGCACAAACCCTGAAGGTCAGATCTAGACAAATACCAAATTCAACCAGAGTTTTCATAAATAAAAACTGAATGAGAAATTTAAGATCAGGTATGTTGACTTCAGACAGAGTTAACATATCATTTTGGGGGCAGCCCTGAAACACCAACTCTAAATTGTCATGGATATCATAAAATCCTAGAACCATAGGGTTAGAAGACAGCAGAAGAGCCATTTTGTCTATTCCCCCTGCCAAAAGGCAGGATTTCTTGTGTCTAAACTGTCCAGGACACTGCCAGATGGCTATCCAACCTGCTTTTGAAAAAATCTCCAGAGCTTCCACAACCTCCCTAATAAGTTTTTTCCATTGTCCTTAACAGTTAAGAAGTTTTTCCTAAGATTTAATCTAGATCTACTGTGCTGTAGTTTGAACCCACGACCTCTAGTCCTTCTCTGTGCAGCAAGAGAGAATAACTTTCATCAGTTGAAAAGCATTGGTGTTGGATAAAATTCTAACTTCATATTGTGAAGAGGGAGTTAATAACAAGTGCACAATTAAGCTTATGAACATCTGTACTACCTTTTTCTATCTTTGCAATTATAGTTGAATGGTAAGAGAGGAGCAGTCTCTTCCTATCTCAGATTTCCTATTGTCACTGTCCATCTGTTTGAAACTTTTGATATTTTGTGTCTGAGAAAGGCCAGGCTCAAAGGAGACGGAATGGAAGGTTATAAAGAAGCTTGTTAAATGTTTCTCTCCCCACCATTGATTTCACAATGCTGTGGAAAGAGATTCTTGCAGGCTTCAAGCAATTATCAGAGTTTTTATATTTACATATAGCAAGTTTGACGGCAAGGGAAAAAAAACAAGTCAAATGCTAGTGATTAAAATATATATGATTGTTGATGATTCCAATAGTTTGGTCTGACAATACACCTTCTATAAATTCAGGTAAAACATCACTTATAATTAGACTGGACTTTTTAAAAATAGAATAGTCATCTAGAATATATACACACAGTCATGACACTGTCTGGGTCTAGGGGATTGTTTATGATATCTTTCATACAAATATTTCATATTTGCAGTAATCCATATGTGATATGCCATGTCTGGCACCAATAGAAAGGTTGTAATCTGCTACAAATGATTATGTGGTTTATTTGTAGGTGTCATATCTGTATTACAAGTTAGGAATGTTTGTTTTATTTGTGATCCAAGATATTTGATTCTAGGTCACTCCTAGACTGGATGACTACAAAACCATTGTCTTCTTAATGGCCTATTAAGGAAGCTCCCAGGTACAGTGATCTTGTGGAGAAACCTGTGGAAACACTGGGACTTACCCATGTGACTCAACTCCATTTTGAACTGCAAAAAACTCCACACAGATGGGGAAGGCCAGAGGTGGTAAAAGGCAGTCGCCTCATCTCCATTTTGTCTTCAGTCTCCAATCTGCAACCAACACCCCCCTCTGGAACTACTCTGCTGTATTGAACAAAGGACTGAGACCCACCCAGGTGCTGGGTGTCTACCAGAGGAATTGGACCAACCTTCAAATTCTTCAAGGACTTGCTTTATATGGACTCTAAATCATTTGTCTGTATGTGATTCACTTTGATCCTTTAACATTGCTCATATTTTGTTTCTTTTTATATTAAACTTTTAGTTGTAGTTACTAAAGGATTGGCTGGCAGTGTGGTATTTTGGGTAAGATCCAAGCCTATATTGTTCTGGGTGATGTGGCTGACACTTTGGGTCAGGGGAACCTATTTCTTTAGGGCTATGTCCACACAGGGCAGGCTTGTTTCAAAACAAGACATTTCTAAACAAGCTGTTTCGAAATAACATGTTATTTCAAAATACCTTATTTTGAAGGACAAAAACTTTGTCCTCGAAATAAGGGAGCGAAATAGCAGGTTCACAGTGTGGACCTGCTATTTCGCTTGGGGAGGGGACTGCAGGCACTCACAGGGTGCAGTGCAGAGGGGCGCTGTACCTCATGGGTGCCTGCAGAGGGCTGCAGGCACCGCACCTCACCTGGAGGGTGCCTGCAGTCCCCTGCAGGCACCTGCCAGGAGGCGCACAGCGGGGCCCCTCACCCCAGGGGCTTTAAAGCCCCGGCTGCCCCCAAACCTGGCAGGGTGGGCCCCAGCGCGTGGCTGGAGCCCGCTGCTGCCAGGGCCAGAGTAAGCGCTGGCCCGGAAGCTGGGCTGCTTCAGGCAGGGGTTCCTGCAGTCCCCCTCTGCTGGCCAGGGGACACCCCTCAGCACCCTGGCGAGGGTGCTGAGGGTTTCCTGGCTAGGGTGCTGAGGGAGGGTGGCCCTTCCTCACAAGGTGCTAAGCCTCTGTCCTCTCGCCGAGCTCCTCCAGGGTCTCCAGCAGTTCTGCTTGTGACCAGGGGGCCCTCCTCCACTGCCATGGTGGCCTCAGGCTGAGGCATCGGGCAGGTGGTAGTGGAAGGTGAGTGGCTGAGTGACCTGCTGGAGGGAAGCAGAAAACACAGTTGGCCCCTGCTGCCTGCTGGCCTTGTCTGTGTGCTGCCTGTCTGCAGCACACACCTCTGCCCTGACTGTCAGCAGGACGCAGGATCCCGTGGGACATTGCCCTGGGGTAGGGCTACCGGATCCTAAAGCCTCGAAAGGATACCAAGAAAGTACCAAACGGAATACATTGGAGGACACATGGGAGAAAATGTGGTATGGCTGTGATATTCTTTGGTGTTTAGGGGGGCCCTGGATCACTTTCGCGTAAAATTAAGTATTTTATGGCATTCCAGGATACTTCAACCCCTACAGTAAAAAGCCTGACAACATCCTGTATTTTAAACTGCCTGCCAGACAGAGAATGTGAGGATGAAAAGAAGAACAGGACAGTAAAAAGGGGACCATGTTCTCCTTTTGCCCGACATCTGGGAACCGTACCCTGGAGGCACACATGCTAGTGGTGCCCACAGTGGTGGCCCTGCTCTCGGGGGTCTTCCAAGGCCACTTGCCAGTGGCGAGGCCTGCATGCTGTCCACCCCACCCAAGATGCGGCTGCATCTCAGACACCCAGCCCCTGTTAACCACCCCCAGGCACACAGGGCCTGTGACTCTGGTGCCACCTGTCTCTCAGGGACCGGTACCCGGCGGGGGCCTCTGTACCCGCCGACCCTGTGCCCTACCTGCCCCAGTGCCTGGCACTGTACCCCCTCACTGCCCGTGACCTGGACAGCCCCAGCCCTGTGTGCCTCTGCAGGAGGGGAATACTTACCCATGGGGGCTCCAGAGGTCCGGCAAGACGTCCCGGGGTCGGTGTCGGAGTCCCCAGGGGCTGGGATGGTGTCAGGCCCCTGGTCTTCCTTGCTGGTCTCCACTGCAGGGCCAGGGAACAGCTCCAGGGTGCTGGAGGTAGCCTCTGCCACCAGTGGTGCTGCGGCAGGAGGCCCCTCGATGGAGATGTTGGAGCCTGTCCCCGCTGCCTCCAGGCCAGAGGATGGGCTCTAGCATGCCCCTGTGTCCACAGCCTCAGCGGGGAGACCGCTGGGCTCTGGCCCCAGGAACGCATGCAGGTCCTCAAAATAGGGGCAGGTAGCAGCACTCCCTGCCCCCTGGAACTCCCGGGTGCGAGCATGGTCCTGGTGGAGGGCCTTCACCTTGCTCCAGACTTGGTCAGTGGTCCGGGCATCGCCCTGTTCGGACATTGCTGCAGCGATGTCTGAATAGATGTCCCAGTTCCGGTGACTGGCCCAGAACCGGGACATGATGTCCTCACGCTGCCATATGGTGAGGAGGCAGCGCAACTCCTCAGGGGTCCAGATTGTGGCCCTGTGTCACCCCTGCGCAGCAGTGCTCCCCTGCAAGGCCATGCCTGAAGAAGCCTCTGGGCACACTGCCTGACAGGCATGCCCAGGCAGGAACTTCCTGTTTCCCCAGGGTGCTGTGCACCCTGGGAGGAAGGTCAGACTGTTATTTCGAAACAACGCTTGTTTCAAAATAACATGTCCAGACGAAGGTTATTTCAAAATGAGTCGTTTCAAAATAACCGTCATTCGAAACAGCATGTCCCAACAGTGTTATTTTGAAACAACTCATTTCGAAATAACCGTCGTTTCGAAATGGAAGGAGTTTAAGCCATTTCGAAATGATGGCTCTTGTTTCAAAACAATGGAGCCCATTGTTTCGAAACAAGAGTACGTCGTGTGGACATACCCCTTGTTAAGATACTCTTTGTTACAGTTCCATAGTACTTGGCTTTTCTGCAGTTAATGCTTTCCCAGCATACTAACGTCAGAATATTTTCCTCTCTGGAACAAGCTGTTTCTCATTTTGCAAAGAAGCAAACACTTGATTTCATAGACACACACGGGGACTATTAGTTCTGTAATTGATATTTAAACATTATCTCCACATGCTATCAGAATATTATTGGGATTTTAAACTACAAAAGACAGAATATGTGCAAATTTAAGGAAGATACAGCTTACTGGAGGAACAATTGGAGCTTCACTCTTTACAACAGCTCTGGGTGGAGCTTAAATAACACCATAGCATTTCCTTCCTTCACTTTGAACAGACACGGTCTCCTATACCATGGGTGCACCATCCAGGTAATGAACATTAAAGAGTTGTGCAGTAAGCAAAACCTTCCACAACTTGGTAGGGGGATGGTAGACAGAAAAAAAAACACCTAGCCAGCAAACACACAGCCTAGAAGCTGCTACTATCAGCACACATCACTAAACCAGCACCTATTGATAAATGCCTCTCTACTTCCTGACTGGTTTACTCTGTAACCCATTTATACTATTCCTGGGTGCCTTAGCAGCCTAATCTACTGCAATCATAGATGGTCCTTGATAATAACACCTATTTCTCAGGTGTGTTAATGGAGGGCTGTTTCTACCCAAATGTATAAACTAAACCTGGAGGAGAGGTGAGAGACCCACACATCCCCTGTTTCCCTTCCAAAGTAAAACCATCCTCAAACAAACAGGTAGCTGCTTATGATACATGACTACTAGCTCTACTTCCACCAAGACCCACCTGACTCCATCCCCCAGCATGAAGGGATGGTGGGTGGAATTAGATAAAAATGTTAGAAGTGAAGAGGATAGAGTTCAACCTGATTCACCAACTATGGTTCTTCACATAAAAGCTGAAGTGGCATAGGCCATAGGATGCTCATCAGTGAGGCTATCTGGTCTGTTGAAGTGAGTTTTTGGTGATCAGGTTGATACTGTGCCTCACTAAGGCATTGATACATCAACACGAGGGAAGCCTCCGAAATATCAATGCTTTGCTGTTTGTACTCAAGGTTTCCCAGCCCTAGGTTCCAGACCTTCTTTCACACTCAGGCTTTCTTCTCCATGCTTCCCAGTCTGCTTTCCGCTCATACATTCTACAAAAATAGTGCCCAAGAGGAACTATAAAGTAACTTTAGTAATAGCACCTGCCAAATTTGTTAACATCTCTCCCTCGCACAATGCTATTTAAATTGAGCTGTTACATCTGTTTCCTCATTATATAAACGTGACTTATGCCAGAAAAGCACTTTTCCTTGGGGTAGATGTGACATCATCTAAGGAAGCACTGAGATACCATGCAGCCACCAATGTAATTTTGTTTTTTTGAAAGATCCATAAAGCTGAGGTGCCACTTATCTAGATCACTAAGCAAGCTGTGGCACTGTTTGCAAACATACATCCTGATTCCAGTTTGGGCAATTCCAATACATTCTGCCCAGTGAAATTCCCCCAGTTGGTTTCCATTGGTTAAGGAATTCTTTACATCCTACCCTGCTAGGTAGCATTGCTGTGTTCTCTTACCAGTGTCATCATGCTCTACGCTGGCTGTAGGCCTGTACACAGGACTAGAGCATGCTTATTCTTGCATGGGTGTACAAGGTATGAAAGGGTGTGACTGCCGCCTTTATACTCCCCCCACATGTTGAGCGAGGCTTAGTCCCTGTGTTCTGCTGAGCTCCATCCTAGCACTCTTTGACTGTGGCCCTGCCTGCAAACACACATGGGAAAGCCTGGGAGTGGTGGTGATGGAGAAATTCTGGCTGCTTCAAGGCACAAAGCTTCTTGTGGCTACGCGTAACCCAGAACTGCTCAACACCATTGCCATTTGTGTACACCTGCTAAGTCAATGGAAGAGCTGTCACCCATAGACTGTGATAGACCTATCTTCCAAGAAATTATGTAGTTTGTTTTTGAACACTGTTATAGTTTTGGTCTTCACAACATCCTTTGACAAGGAGTTCCATAGGTCGACTGTGCACTGTGTGCAGAAATACTTCCTTTTGTTCATTTTAAACCTGATGCCTATTAATGTGATTTGATGACCCCTAGTTTTTGTGTCATGGAAAGGAGTGAATCACATTTCATTAGTGTATCCTCCCAGTTAGCAAAAAGAACCACCAAGTTTAGCATAAAGGCTATATTTGGTTGTAAATTAACCCTTGTTAATGGTTACCCACTGAATCTTTCTTTAGAGAAACAACTGTGAAAGTGCAAATACTAACAAAACAATATTAAATATTAGCAAACAAAATTTAATAATATTAGCAAATATTAGCAAAACAATATTAAAATAAATGACTCTCCAGCTACTGATTTACAGAATGATAAAAATCAATGGCAAATCAATCTACCTTGCCCACATTTCTTCTGAGGCTATGTCTACATCTAAAAAATTTAGTTCAGACTTGCTAGTCCAAACTAAATATGTCTGAGGTTAGTCACGTGTTCTAGTTTGACCTAAAGTTTTAGTTTGAACTAGAATAGGCGGTTAGTTTGAACTAATGGCTTAGTTCAAACTTTTTAAGTTTGAACTAGCTATTATTATGCATATTGCATGTGCTTATCAAACTAAGCTAGCTAATCTGGACTAACCACGGGGTCTACTAGTCCTGGCTAAGCTTTGGCTAGTCCGACCTAAGAAGTTTCTTAGTTCAGACTAGGCAAAGCCTAGTGTGGCCATGGGCCAAATTAGTCCAGACTAATTTGGCAGTGTAGACACAGCCTTTGTGCCTATTAGTAAAACCTGATTCAAGTGACTGTGCACAGCAATACTAAACTGATGATTGCACATGTCCACTGTATTCCCTGGCGTAGCGCATGCTGTCGTGCTGACCTAAAACTCCACCATGTTGAAATCTTGCTAGGCTTCCTTCATCCCCTGTGACTCAGATAGAAGTAACAGATCCCAATACCATCATGCTGGAGCTATCTGCACTACCCATTGTCTTTGTTGTTTCTTGCAGTAACTTCTACTTCATTCTGGTAGCGTCTTCCATGCTCACCCTCACCCACCATTCCGCTGATTGCCTGTTCTGATCATCAACAGATTGTTCATGTGGCACCAGGTCATGCATGCTTGTTAACTCATCAATGACATTAATCTCTGTGCTGGAAAGGCTCTGCTGCCAATGCCTCACTTCCGATCTGGATGCTGCCACTTTGCCTTCTGCTGGGGAGTGGAAAGAGAGGAGGAGATACAAAGGCCCACTTCAGAATACTTCTACCTGATTTTTGGTACTATATGGTAATGAATGTATGACATCACTTCTCTGCCCTCCGCTTATGTGGCCCTGAAAGACATTTCTCACTGTGCCTAGAGAAAGAAGAGCTTCTGTTCTGAAACTTAAGGTTGTAGCCTGATTCTTTATGGTTTGGAATTTGGATTGGAATTGCCAATAAATCTTACCAGGAAATTTGGGTTCTTGCTCAAATCTGATCAAAGATCATTTTAAAACGGGGAACCTCCTGGGATGCTCAATAGGAACTGTCATGTGAATACTTCAAAGTATTTTATAAATACCTCTTATTTCAACAAGCATAAATAATGAGCAGAGAATTAAGAAAAGGTTAAATGAACAAATAAATAACCAAATTACAATCAACTTCTTTTCTGATACACACAGGAAATATTCTAGTTTGTGATTTAAACTGTACTAAGATTTATATTAGATACCTCAGGTTAATATGCTCACAGCTGTGTCCAACAGTTTGGTCGAGAGAGAGGGAGATGTCCAGTACTTCAATGTGACAGGAAGGGTGGAGGGCTTGGCAATTCTACATAACTATAGCTAATATACTTAGACTGGTAAAGCAAAATGTAAATAGCTACTAGGAAGAAAGAGATCAGGCTGTCACTGTTTCTTTCACTAATAGCTGAAGCTTGAGTTGAGAGCTAGATAGAAAATTAGATTGAAAACTAGGTAGAAAAAAGCTAGGAAAACTACATCCAGCAACAGGGTTGGTCCTTTATACCCTGCCCAACATAGGGCCAGTAAAAACCTCCTGTGTCCAAATGTGGGGCATTCACCCCAAAATTGTAGGGGTCCATCTATTCTATTAGTTAATGGGGTTGTGCATATGCTTGACACATGACCTCCTGCTATCTTCCTCTTTCATTATTTCTGGATATTCTTGTGGATTTTTTGGTGTTCTTTTAGATATATGGGGCCCAAACTGGCAAGTCCCTGGTTGTTTTCCTGTTTGCTGACCTGAGTTTCATGATCAAAGTATAGCCCCCTGGATCTGTGCACCACTGCTCATTGAACAGACAGACCTACCCATGCCAACATACCTAAATTTAACTTTTCTTCCAAACTTCTAGTCCAGGCTTGTCCAACCTGTGGCCCAGGGACCAAACTCTGGCCCACCAAGGGCCTTTATTCAGCCTGCAGATTGCTGCTGAAAGATCCTGGGAGCTGCAGCTGGCTGGGACCCTTATCAATTTCCCACCCTGCAAACAGCTGCTGGGAGGTGTGGCCTGGCCAGAGAGCTGTTCAGCAGCTGGATTTCCCTTAGTGCTTGAGAGGGATTGAGCAGAGCAGAGTTGGTGGGGTCCCTGTCAGGAAGTAGCTGATCCTGCCACCCAGCTGCTCTGCTCCCCCCACCTCACACTTCTTCCCCTTCACTCTTCTGCCATGCTCCCCTGTCCTGCCTTGCTCCCCATGCTCTTGCCTTGCCCCCTTGTACTCAGTACACAGTGCAAGCAAAAGCAACGCCAAATATCACACTAATCATTATTTTATTAAAGTTTCTTAATAAGATTGATTTGTATGTCTTATCTATCAAAAAAATTTTTCAGCAGCCCCTCAGTGGAGAGAAGAATTGTAATGTGGCCCCTCACCCAAAAAGGTTGGACGCCCCTGTTGTAGTCTAACTTATAACCATACCCTTCCTTAACTGTTTCATATGAGCTCTGTATAATTTCTATGCAGGTCTGTAAGGTACCTCACTTTCCAGCTATGCTAACCTTTCAACTTATATTAAGTATTTAAACCTATCATCTATAATTACAAGATTCCTTAAACCTATAAAGAAAGATATATATGTGATATATATAGGCGGATCCATGCATGCAGGCCAAGCATAGGTTAAGCTAGGTGGCTAGTAGGTGAGGGATGCTGAAGCAACAATCCCCTAGGCATGGCTATGACTATTTTTTTAATCGAATAGCGACATTTCAGTGCCCCATCACTATTTTCCCATCTTACTATGTAGCTGAAAGGAACAAAAATTGGTAACAAGCTCAGACTGGCGCCCGGATGCCACTGAAAGCTTGTGTCCAAGGTCCTTTTTTAATCTAAAGGAAATTTGAAAATAAGTTAACAATATGGTGCAAGCAACAGGACAAAAAGGTGGCTAGCTCAGTGCTCTAGGAAATGGTAGACTCACCTTCCACATTATGAGGGGTGGGCAAAGTTGTTGGTGGCTCCAGTCCTCAGGGAATTCCTTGCTTTCCATGCCTAAGAAAGGGGAAAAAACAATCCAGGCACCTGGCAACAGCAGCCCAGAGAGAAGGTGAATGTTGTGCAGATGGTTGCAGACCACTCAGTGCAACAGAAATAGCAACTTTACTCACTGATGAGGAGATGGGAAGAATGGATGGAATCTGCGGTGCTATCAGTGGGGACAAGATGAGGGCACAGAGAACCATTGGTTTAGTTCAGTAACTTGTTGGTTGGTGCTCTTCACTTTGCCAGTCTTGGGGGAGAGGGCAGAGGATTCTCATACATCAGCTGAGCATCAAATTTTCCACAGCTATCACCTGCCCAAGGGGCCAGGCTCTTTCTTTCCTTTCCATTGCTCAAGGATGTCTAAGTGCAGTGCACATTGTATTCGATAGTGAGAAAGTCTTTGTTTAGGCCAGAGCCACCACAGACAAACATGTTGATAGACTGTGTAAAACAATTGTTTGAGACAGACATTGATGCAGAGGGACTCACCTGCCTCCCAGAGCTAAAAGGCCATTTTTATTTGTTTCACTGTTCAGTTTGGCAGCCAGCACTCACTTGGGAGCTTCTATAAACATCGCATATTAGACTTGCACAAGTTGCTGTTTTCTAAAATCTATCTTTCTCAGGTATGCAAATAGAGTTAAGTACTATATTGCCTGGAGACGGTTGTGCCTCAGACCACTAAGGAAGGCAGCACTGAGGGGTTTAGTCAATCTGACTGCTGGATTTTAACTTCACCACTGCTCATGCAAACTTTTGTTTATTCAGCATCACATAGTAATAATTACTGTAGTAAAGAATATGGACCAAATTCAGTCCTGGCGCCAGACAGAATTCTGATGAGTTCTTGCTTGGCTCAATGAATTTTACCTATTTCTGGGAGAAATCTGTGTCCTGTTTGTTTGTTTTGCCAAATCGGTAATGTCAATTAGTTCACAAAATATATAATGTACTGCCACACATAGCATCTTCGGTACTGCCTTGCCTTCCCTACCCCGTCACAGAGCAAAATATGTCAGATGCTGCCTCTGCTACAATTCCCCTGCCAAGGACTTCCTCAAGAGCCTTCCCCCGGTCCTGAGTACAGCTGAGTGAAATTTTTGCACAAAGCCTTTCTTCACTGAAGAACGCAGATTTGAGGGGATTGAGACAATGAATGAATTAGGGTCAACAACTGGTGGGAGAAGGAGAAAGGGGGAATTTGGAAATGTCAAAATAGTTCATTTCAGCACTTCCACAGTGAACCGTTTCGACTTTTCATTTGGGAAAGACGTTTTGTTTGGAAAGTGTGTGTGTGTGTGTGTGTGTGTGCGCGCGCGCGTGCATGAGTGTGTGTATGTAACCTCCACCCAAACTGCATGGGCTTTTATTTGGCCATCCCTTGCCCTGTGATCTGGACAATTAAGGGATTGGGGGGGGGGCGGTCTGATAGAATATGCATCATCTGCCACAGCAACTAGTGCTAATCCTTTATGGACCGCAGGGGGTCCTCAGCTTGGGGTGGCTCTTTGCTTGAGACTAGGTAACCTTTAGTGCAGGGAGGTCCCTTTCCATATTAAGAAACCTCCTTGGAGATGGACATGGGTACTGTTAGCAGGGAGAAAGCCTGGCATCCTGGCACACCAATGGAGTCCAACCCTTCAGGAGTAGAAATGGAAGTGACATGAAGGCACTGGGCCTCCATACGGACAGCCTGCCCATGCCCCTAAGTTTTATTCATAATACAGTTGGAAGAGTTTAGTATTCTTGTTTAAACATTTCTTTAATAATCTCTTAAAACCCCACCTGTAATCCTATGTGAGCTCCAGATTACCAGAACCATGGGAACAACAACAACAGTTAGACATCATCTGTTAAAAACGCACTGAACTCTGTGGAATTTAAATGTACTAGAAGGAAACCTACAATAAGGTAAAATACTGCTAGGGAAGCACTGGTTTAATTGTACCCTGGAGAAAAAAAGAAACATGGTATTGCTTCCTCAGCAGAATTTCACCTGACTGCACTGAAATCTGATAAATTCTCCACTTTCCCACAGAAGGAATAGCAAAGGATTTAATGAAAAACATATTTGAACTGGACCTATAACTGTGAGATTACATGTTTGTTAATCTCTCTGTAGGCTATAGAGAGAGCCCTTCTTTTGTGTGCTGGGGATGAGGCCTGTCCAGTGGAATAAAGTACATTGACTGGTAAATTAAAAATAAAAAAATTTCTAACAGCTAGGGTATGTCCACGCTCACTCTTTAAATTGAAATAATGCTGATCATTTGGATTTAAAGAAGGGCAGGTCCACACTAGGTTTCCTTATTTCAAAATAAGGAGCTCCCTCATTTTGAAATAAGGAAAGTCACTGCAATATAATAAAACCCAGTATTTTATCAAAATGATGGTTAAATTGAAATTGTTATCTTGAAATAACGCAGTGTGGTTGTGTTATTTCGATTTAACTGTTATTTCAATTTAACACTTTTTGCCCTTCTCCTTCCCAGGGTGCTGTCCTTTATCTATATATTGGGTGGGGGCACGGCCCTTTTAGGGGCCCATGTTGCCACACCTCCCATTGTGCCCTTCTCCTAAATCGAGCTAGCAAGTCCTGTCCATGGACATGATAGTTTAATCTGAGTTTCCACCGGGGACATGTTAAATCAATTTAAGTTATATTGATTTAATGATTTTATATTGATTTTATTAAATCAATTGAACTGCCTACATGTGGACATAGCCCTTCTGATTTTCCAGTCAAACATTTTATACAGCTCACAGAATAATGAAGCAGATATTCTGATGATAGTGGGTCATATTTTACAGCCCTTGCTCATGGGAGTAATCCCATAGATTTGGGACTTCTTAAGGACCCTCTCTAATTCCTTATAAAGCCAAGCTTTACATGCAGAAGGTCCTGGGTTCCAACCCCAGGGGGCTGGACTAGATGATTTCATGAGGTCCCTTCTAGCCCTATGAGTTTATTCTATTCTATTGAATGGAAAGATTTCTATTGGTGCTGAGTCATGCCCAAGTTCCTATGGTCTGCAGGATCAGAGCCTTTATTTCAGTGATCTACACATGAGTAATGTGATTCATGTGCTTAAATGTTGGTAGGACCACAGCCTAACAGGAGTTCTTTAGTGCAGGGATAAAAGTTGTCCTTTATGCTATAAATAGGTTGACTCTATAAATCAAGGTCTCTTAAATGGAATCCAACTGTTGGTAACAATCAAATGGATTTATAAAGGCATGGAAATTTCACTGACAGTAGAAATGGGCAAAAGAGTCAATTTTCCTTTGCTTTCAAAATCTGTTTTGTTTTGTTATGTTATGTAAGTGTTGTCCAGTTTGAGCTGACCCAAAATGTTATTAAACAAAAGCGTGGCCAGTTTGACAGTGAAACAGCATGATTTATCTTCGCATGTGAGCTCCCTGGAGCTTGCACTATCTTTGCGTTCTTTTTCTGTGCCACAGTCCCTCATCCCTGAAGTTCTTTCTGAGGCTCTCTCATAAAAGAAATAATAATTATCTCCATTGGAATACTCACATGGGTAAAATTATGTAAATGAGTGCTTGCAGGATTGGAAATACAGTTGGTAAAATTGGTGGTTCTTGCAGCTGGATATGGGCAATCACTGAAAGAATTCTAAATGCATTATTTCACCGGGGACACAGATCTGTTTATTCTGTTTTGCTGCTATTACTAAAATGTGACATTAAAATGACTGAAGTTTTAGCAGGGTTTTGGATTTGTTAAGGAGGAAATACACAGGTAAAAGGGAAGAATGTTCTTTATTATACAAGCTGAGTTATCTGCAAGGATTATTTTCTAAATGTACTTCTTTTATCCATTTTTTGTGACAAGACAATTACATTTCACAAAAAATCCCGAATGTATTTTGTTTCTTATTATTCTACCAGTAAACACAGTTGTGGTTATTGCCAATCAGGCATAACCATCCATGTATTGTTTGCTTAGGCCCCCTGAGTAATGAGGATTTGGAAGGTGTTGTATTATATATGTCTTCTGCAATGTGTTCATTCAATTAGTTAATTTAGGTAGTCCTATGCTTCACTGAGCATTAATTATGTGTAATTGAGTATGGCTTGTAAACTGTAGATAAGGAGTGCAATTTGAATTTTTTAATTTTAGTTAGACTTTAGCATTTGAAATTAATGACCACAGGCATGCATAACACATCCTTGTTGTTCTATTTTAACTTTACTGTTACTAATCGAGTCAAAATAAGTGTACAAATGGTTAGGTTCTTTTGTCACGATGTAAAATACATAGCTCACGCTACAAAAGTAACATGTATGACAAAAGTAACATGTATGCTAATTTTTCCTCACTCTTTACTGCCAATGACATTATCTCTTGTTAAACCTCTTAACATAAACATGTGTAGTGGCTAATTTAGCAACATCTAGTCTTCATGTTCAATAAAAATCATTGTAGAATAGTGGATGGAAGAAATAAGAAATTACACAACTATGTTCTCATGTTAAACACAGTTATTCTTTATTATGCCTTCACAATCTCTTGCAGTATATATAGCATATGCATGTATGCAAAATCGCTTTATTCCCATTTTTAAAAATAAAGACGCTAGTGTGCTTATATTTGTACTATACAAAATGAAATGTTTGGAAAACATCCTTGAACTCATTCAAACAATGATGGATGGAAAGCCAATCTTTTCTATAATTTTTTGGGTTTTTTGGTAAAATATTTGAATGTACCATATGGCTTTGTTATTACTGATATGCAACTAAATATGTTAGTACAGTGAATATGAGAGTTTTGGTTCTAATGCAAGCCATTCTAAAGTCTACTAAGGCTTAATTGGTGATCAGTTTCAACTCTATTTTTTGTACATCTACAACACAGCTAGGTCTGTGTTACTTATGTATAAAATTATCTTATTTGCATAATTAGTTACTAGAAAATAACATAAATGAATCATTAGGGACAATTAAAAGCTACACCACAATATCATAACTGAAAAAAACACTTTCAAAGATTCAAGTAACTATAACATTGTTTATTGCCACATTGCCATATTTAAGATCAAACAAACATTTTTCAGTGTGAAGTGTATATTAAGCAATTAAATAAATAAACTGCATAAATCATGAGCTAAAACATTTGCAGAATTATATTCCATTTAGAGTGATAAAGAGCCAAATGATCAGTTGGAGTAAATCAACATAGTTCCACTGAAGGCCATAGGAACAAGGTTGATTTACACCAGCTTAGCCTCTGACCCAAAGAACCTAATTCTGCTTTTAGTTACACTCATGCACCCCATTTGGCCCACTGGTTGAATGTCAACAGCAACTCACACATTCTCAGATTAGGACTGATTCTTGTAGCACATAACTAGCCTTTAAATCCATATCCCATTGTTTTGTTACAAAAGGCAGATGTACTCCCAGGAATCATTTACCTTTGGAATAGGAGTCTCAGGAGAGAGTTTTAGTTGCTCAATATAATGATGACAGCATTTGATAATAGGCCATGACATTGATGGCTGTTATCTGATACACCTATGGAATGGGTCTTGCCTCCCTTTGTTTCCCCAGTAAAGCAGCTCCCTCCCTGTGGACCTATAATAGCAGGAATGCCACAGGGTCATGTCAGAGGTATTTTAAACACAGACTTCGAAATGATAGTTTGATGGACAGAATAAGACTTATTCTTCCAGTTGTTCAAGAAAGAGTAGGAGTGGGAGACTGGAAGCTGGGTCATTAGTAAATGAAGCATTCCCCTCCATAAACTTGAAACACATTATCTTCCTTGAATAAAAGAAAGTTCTTCCCAAGTTTAAAATAAAAAAAAAAAAAGGATTCAACATCATGGCACAAATTACAATGTACTGACTTTTTTTTTTTAAAGAGTTGAATTATAAGAGGAGAGGAATCAAACTAAAAAAGAAAAGACAGACTTGGATATACAGTTTGAGGTACAGTCAGAAGTAAAAAGTGCAGCAAAAAGAGAAGATGCAGGACAAAATTCCTTATAAATTATAAGTTGACTCTGAACAAATTTCTCATATGAAAATGATTGTAAAAAGTGTCATTAGTTAAAATAGTTAAAGTAAGAAAATATGTTCAGTGTCGAGGTACCTTTTTGTTGCATCCAACAACAAAAATAAACAGAAGTCCATAAAATATTTTATTGACATCAAAAGTATATTCTTTGGAAAGCAAACATTAAACTGACCCATCGTACATTTTTTCAAAATGTACAACATAGTCTTAATGCTTTGGAGCACAGGAAAACGAGAATGCTATTTAAGGCAAAAAACAGAAACCTTTATGTTCATTTGAACTGAACCACCGCTCTCCTCCCTGGGGGTGGATGAAGAATTCCAGTTCAGTTAACACTCTTGACTATCAAAAAGCCATTTGGCTGGGGTCAAACTGAAACAAATGAGTATCTCCCTGTCTGACCTCCTAATGCAGTTAAGTGCAGTAAAGGCCCTGTCTGCCATTGTGAGCCAAGGACTCACACACACATGCAGCAGCTCCTGAGAAAAGTGTTCCTCTCAGTTTGACAGCTATCCAAAGCGAAACTTCAGCCTGTATTTAACAGTTTTGGGGTTCTTCCGAGGCACAGACAATGAAACCTTTGGTTTTGCTGGGGTGGAGGCAGGTGATCTTTTCTTTTCAGGAACAGTGACAGTGAAAGACAGTTCTGGCTGCTCAGATTGTTTGAACCTTGGAAGGAAATGAGTGGAGATGTGCTGGGGTTTTACCCGGGGGCTGCAGCCTCTTTTGGCTTTGCCCCTTTTGTTCAAAGCCACATACCATTCTCTCCCAGTCTTTTCGGTCCTGTGAACTGCCGAGGCATATGTGTTATAGCTGTTTTCTTGGAACCTCTCCCTGAACTTGCAGTCTTCTGTAAATTTGGCCTAAAAACCAAACACATAGAAGTCTGTTGAAAGGGTTTTGTTTTGACAGATAAGATTTCTGTTAAGGAAGGAGGGCCAACACAGACAGTAACAGGTTTGTACAAATGAAGCACCTACAGCCTTATGTTGGTGCCCAGTTGAATAGCCTGATTTTCAGAAGTGAGCTATACTCAACTACTCTGATTGATGCTGTGTGGGTGCTCAGCACTTTTGAAAATCAGGCCACTAACATGTCTAAATATAGGAACAGTACCCTAATTTGAAGCACTCATCACTACAAATTGTGGTTGGCGGTATCTGTCATCTGCCTCAAGAGTAACCTTCCCATTCTGCTTCTTCACTATCCTCCATGGAAAGAAAAAATGTCTCCTTGTCTCCTTTGCAGCAGCTCTCCCGAGAATATTTGTTCTTTCTCTGTAGTGTGTCTAATTTCCCGGCCTCACAAGAATTGCTTTGTGACTGCATCATCACTTAATAATCCAGAATGACAATTTGCATGCAGATTTTCATCGCTTCACTGCACATGATCTTGACCACATTGTTGTTTTAACTTTTGGTTGTATTCTTGCCTCTTGATTACCTTTTAAAATGCCTTTAAGTCAAAGAGCATTTTTTTCCTTTTTACAGAGCAGTTGTATTTTTTCCACACCAGTTCCCAGCGCAAAGACTTCCAGGGACGTTAGGGACTGGTAGACTAGATCTGTACATCCCTTTGAGAAACTAACCCTTTACAATCTGCAATTATGGTCCACATGCTGCTCAGGATCCACATACACTCAAAATCCCTGTTGAATGTTGCACAGTGGTGGGATTGGGATTTTGCTTCTGTACAGTGCTAGATACTCTTAGACAAAGCCAGAAACATCTCTATGAATGGTCATTATAATTAAGAACAATAGAACAATATATGGACAATGTTAAGTTTCTGTATAAATCAATATGTTCTTGTATATAATTGTAACACTACTCCACTGAATAGCCAGTGCCTTCTGAGCAATAAACTTCCATCTTGCTGACATAAAAGCAGGTTTTGTTCCCTTACAGAAAATTAACATACAAAGGGAATCATGGGAGCCTAAGAGATACTAAGAACCAACTTTCAGAAGTATTTAGGCTCTTCACTCCCACTGAAATCAAGCAGAGTTAGGGACCTAAATGCTCCTGGCTTCCACTGACTTCCGTGGGCTTTGGATCATGCCCTAAACACCTTTCAGGATTGGACTTTTCAAAAAGTTGTCCCAATGGAGCTTCTTTCTTGGGTTCAACACTGCAAAGATTTATGTGTCTCCTTAAACTTGCCCATTGGGAATCCTATATGGGTGTATGTGGCCAGTGTGTAAAAATTAAGCATGTGCAACTTTGCAGAATCTGGACTTATTGAGCTGGGTGGAGATTTTCAAAGCAGATGAGGGGATTCAATCACCAGCTCCCATTAAGATGAGTGGCTAAATCCCCTAGTACACTTTGAAAATATCAATCTTAGCCTCAACAATTTTTCATGAGAACACTGAAACAAGTCCTTTCTTGTGTGTGTTAACAGACTACAGGAATAAAGCCAATCAGTTAATTAGCCATAAAAAGTGAGAAGTAAATGTTTTGCCATGGTCAAACATCAAGGCAGCTGTGAAATGTAAACTAAGCAAATCTCAGCCTAGATGAAATCAGAGGATACCATAGTGCATTTTTTCCTAATGGGAGGGCCAGATAGTGTGATGCACATATAAATACTGAAAAAAGACAGAACAGGGCCCTAAAAAATTTAAAAGTGTGTGTCTGAAAATTATTATTTATTAGTATTCTTAAGCAGCAGTGCTAAAGGAATTCGATGCTTCTGAAATCTAATGATGAGAGTGTTAATTGGTGCCCTGAGATCATCTAAAATGGTTTCTAAGTGCATCAAAGCCTGACTTCAAAGTGGATTATTCAAATCTATTTATTTTAAAAGGGGTGCTGAGCTTTTTAACTTAAAACTCTGATGTACTGGAATGCAAAAAGAAACAATATTCTATAACCAACTGGAAAATGGTTAGCTTTGCTTGATATCACATTATTAAACCTGCATTTTGTTTAAGGAAGTGGAGTTCTAGAATTCAAATGCCAGTGTCCTTGACCTGTAATGCATCTTTTTTCATAACAACTTCATTTTAATCTCTTTTAGCTCTTTGCGTGAAAGAATTATTTTACTTATGCATTTTTACTTTCTTTCTTTCATTATCCCACTTGTCCTCGATGTGTCATTCATGAAAGACTATTGCTTTTTCAGAAATAAAGGCTTGAGTTAAATTCCTAACTACTATGTAAAGCACTGAATCCTGAAACCCTTACTTACAGGAGAAATCTGTTGACCAGCTAAGGATACAGCACAGAGGTAAGAAAGGAGAAAAATCCCCAAATAGATATTGTCGTCTGAAGATTTCTTTGTGAAGGTTGGCATGGATCTTTCCCAATCTAGACTTATGAGGTCAAAGAACTTCAAAGAAAAGAGGTGGGAAAAGACCAAAGGCCATGTGTTGGTGAATCCCAGAGGACACTAAGGGTAAATACAAGCAAAACTATGCATTTTGGGGCTATACCAGCTACTGTGAAAAATCACTTCTGTTCTTGGTCCATCCACCAGCATGGATCCATTCCAAGGTATCTGGAAGCCGCTATGGAGACATGGGACCTCCACAACAAAGTGGAGAAGCCCTGATTATCCATTCTCATGGTAAACCCTATGGGGTATGGGTGGTGCCTCTGAGGAGGAAATTTTCTGCAACGATCACCTTCCAAGGACTTCTCTACTTCACACTCAGAAGGTAGAGTTTGCCCTGTATGGCACAGAAAAGACATTGAGGATCATGCACACTTTTGGCAGGCCAAAGGGGATCAGGGCTCTCTGTGCAGAGGTCATGACCTAGTAGCCCGCAGGTCTCTGCCCACAGCTGCCCGTGGGACTTCCAAAGGTGATGTCATAGCACAGTCTGGGGTATCAGTCTCTCCAAGCTCCAAAGGGGCAGCTGTGTAAGTCTAGATCAGTAAAACAAACAAGGAGCTCTGTGGTACTTAAAGACTAACAAATTTATCTATTGCATGAGCTTTCATGGGAGAAAATCCCACTTTGTCAGATGCTTTGAAGATGGGGGAACTTACAGAATGGAAGGAAAAAAATGCAGGGAAGTGTAAGTCATGGGAACAGGTCACACTGTAACAGGAAATCAAAACAGTTGTAAAGATTTAAACACTGGGGAACAGCATACAGAGGAAGATGAGGTCAAATCACCTGTTGTAATGAGAGAAAAATCCAATATCTTTATTAAGTCCTAAGGCAATGCAACCGAATTTGCAAATAAATTCAATCTCAGCATGTTCTCTTTGAAGCCTTGCTCTGGAGCACAGCAATTAACAAATCATTAATGGAGTGGTCACAAAGCTTAAAATGCTCACCCACTGGTTTTAGAGTGTTGAGATTTCTGATGTCAGACCTTGTGTCCATTAATTCTTTTGCATTGAGACTGTCCTGTTTCTCCAATATATAAGACAGAGGGGCATTTCTGGCACATGCTGGCATAAATCACATTGGTGGATGAGCAGGTGAATGAGCCTTTGATGGAGTAGTTGGTTTTACTAGGTCCTGTAATAATGTTTTTTGTGCAGATATGTGGGCAAAGCTGGCAGCATGGTTTTTGCAGGGATATGTGCCTGCTTTAATGGTTCTGTTGTGAGGTCTGTAGTTGCTGGTAAGTATCTGTTTTAGGTGGGGGCTGTCTGTAAGCAGGGTTTCTCTACATGGCTGGAATAGCGGGATAATATTCTCCCATGACCAGCACTGACCTAACCACTCCTCCATAGTCTCTGTTCACACAGCTGATCCAGTCTCTGCCCTCAACCCTCCATATCCATGAATAGTTCTCCTCGGGGTTGGAGAAAGGCAAACAGAGCCATTTGAGTAATACTGGCCATGCAATCTGTCCCTCTCTTTCTTTCTGGGTTCAGATCCACATTGAAACTATAGAAGCTAATCCTGCTATGCTGACACAGAACAAACACTGACTGAAATCACTGTACCACAGGACCAACCTCTTATTTACCTGTGCTTTTAAATTTGTATTATGAATATAATATTATTTTATGTATTGTATTCAGTGTTTTGAGTACTTTGAGATGTTTTCTTGGGTTGTCCTCTGTTTTATTCTGGACATCAACTTAGTTCTGGCCAACTAGCAAGACTGAAATTTTTTTGCAGACAGTTTTACTATTTCCAGCAGTGGAGATCAAGGTTTGAGACATACATTACTGGAATTCAACAGTTATCCTAACTTGAGTGATTGAGCCCAAGAGAATACAAAAGGTAGCTACATTCAGTACAACAGATGTGTTCTGAAGATCAGATTCATTCTTTCTTTTTTCCTCTCTGCCATACATCTGGCCATACTGACTAGGACAAAAGAGTTAAAAATATTGATGCAATCTAGTATGAGGGCACTGAAGCAGGTCCTCTGTTTCCTGCCAGGATCTGAATCAATGAAAAGAATAAGTCCTTTATGTTTTAGGACATTACATTTTTTCAACTGCCTTTGGAATCAATGATGACAGAACCCTTAGAACTTGATGCCGAAACACGGATGCCTCTACCTGAATTTAATTTTCTTTTTACAAGTTGCTGAGAATATTAGGTGGATGCTTATTATTTACTAATATGCACATGTATATGCAAATTAAGATTAAAATAGCTTTGTTAACTGGGAAATTTAATATGGATGTGTCAGCATGGCTAAAAAATTGGGGACTCAAGTGCCACATAAGGACTTTAGAAGATACCCAAATTGACAATGCTGTACAGTATTCAGGATACACTTCATAGCTAGAAGTTTTGTTCTTTGTAAGATTAATTAATCTGAATAATTAAATCTGTCATTTGGGAATGTTCAGTTGAAAATTAAAGCTCTCGTGGACCTTGGGTCTTTTTGAAATCTTATACATCATTCCTTTGGAATTTCTTTGGGAGTCCCAAGGGAACTGGGATTTCCAGAAAACACCTGGTTACCTTTTTGAAAAAAGAGTAAAAAATAACCCTAGTGCCTTTGCCAGCATTCTCTTTTTCAAGAAAGAGCTAATGTTGTTCAAGGTTGTGGTAAGCTATTGTTGCTGAGTACATGGTAGTTTTCACATTGATCTATAATATAGAGTCCCTTCACTAAAGGCATCCAACTTAGATTTTAAAACCTTTGAAATACCTTGCCAGAAAAGAATCTATCTATCTTCAAGCACACCCATCTAATCTATTTATCTGGGTTCTTCATAATGAAACCCACCATTACTGCATTTGAATATCTACCAAGAGCTGATGACCAGGGCTAACTGGGAATTCTCTTCTGTGAAATGTCTCAAACAAATTTCATGCAAACATTTTCACTGACCTTATTTTTTGATGTCACATTAAAAAAAGGTTTTGATTCTAATCAAATGGTGTCAAAACATTTTTTTTCATTCAAAACAATCAATGATAGTTTAATTTTTCAGTTTGTTTTGCTTCAATTTTCAGTCCTTCCTCTCCTTTATTTTTCCTTTCTCCCACTTTGGGAAACATCCCATTGATTTCAATGGGGGCAGAGTGAGGCTCATGCCAAGTGCTTTTAAAAGTTCCACTCTCATTATACATCATGGAAAGAATATACAAACAAATACATATTAAAATACCTCCAAACTGATGATCTTTCCTCTCAATAAAACATCGGCGTCAGTTACAACATTAGAATAGTTTGCCAGATGTCCAGTGATTTCCAGTGGAACATCAGTTAACAGAGAGATTCAAGGTGGAATGTATTTCCTTGAACTGATTTTTGAAACCTTCTATCAGAGAGTGATCATGATGCTGAAAAGCCATTGATGGGATTGCAAGTCAGTAATACAGTGAACTGAAATATAAAGGAGGCAGGAGGAATACGTCAGGCTTACATTTTTTTTTTTTATGCTCCTGGAAATTGCTCAATAAATAGCTCTGTTGATGATATTCTGTCCACATAACAAGCATGAACTTAACCCAAATTGCTATCTAACTTTTATGGCCCTCATCACAAGCGCAGATCCTCAATGAAGTGATGACAATTTACGCCAGTTGATGACCTGGGCCATGTTATCTAAGCACCTTACAAGTATTAACAAGTTTAAGCTCACAATACCCTTTCTGAGCTAGGGAATTATTATTATTCCCATTCTTCAGATGAAGAAACCAAGGCACAAAGAATTTAAGTGACTTGCCCAAATTCACACAGGAAGTCTGAGGCACTCTAATTCTCTACACACATTCTTTTAGTTTAAACCATTCTTCTCTTATGTGTCTCAAGAACAGACTGAAATTCAGTCTCTTTGTTCATTTAGTCCTCCCTGCTGAGATGCTAACAAAGGTGCCAACTGCTGTCAGTTGTGGTGCTTTTTCTTCTTTAATATACAGTAAGGCCATGTCTATATTAGAAAATTGTAAAGGCATTGTAGTTATAGCACAATTGCATATTCACACTGCACTCCTTATAACGCAAAGAAGTGTCCACACTGTTTTTTTGCATTTCTGGAAGAAAGAGCATTGAATTGTGGACATCTAGCCCATTGTGCCGCTCTTCAGCTTCCAGCTCCAGAAACCCTGGGTAGAAGGAGAGGAACACTGAATACTTTGGGTAAATGTACAAGTTTCACTGGGACTCTGTGTTTCCTCCTTGTCATTCACTATAGCTATCAGCAGCTCACACCCTTTTTTCAACACTGCCCCAGGAAAACAGGAAAAGATTCAAAATTCAGAAATTCCCAGGACTCACAGGAGGGAGGGGATAGTCACATCAGAGCAGCAGAGTCCAAGCAGAAGATCAGAGTGGTCAGGTTTGGAATTCTGGAACACTTCTGGAGGCCCCTTATTGCGGAAGAAAATTCTGTCAGCATCCACGAACACTTCATAGTGCAAAAGCTGTTCCGCAATAGGCATTGCACCGGTGGTATTATTGTTCTGGTATAACAGGTGTAACGCAACAAGGAGCATTCAGGTGTGCACAGTGGGCTTGTTTTTCCACAATAAGACAACTTATTCTGCAATAAGTCTCTAATGTGTACAAGACCTTAAACTTGCCTCCTAAGAATTAGTCTGTGACCATTAACACATTTCAGAAAGGCTTTTGAACTGAAATCTCTTTTAAACCATTATCTTATGTGTCAGCTTTCTTGATCTGTCATACCATCTGAAGTTTAGATTCTAAGTAGTTTCCATGAATACATGTATGGCAATACAATGAGAATCTCATCAATAAAGAAAAACAGAAACCTTGCTAAGGGGCTTTACCCAAGTAGATTTTATCATAATTTTAAAGCAGGACAAAACCACCCCAAGTTTTTGAAAAATGTTGAAGTCATTTTCATTTTGCAAGGTTTGCAATTCACTGGTTTTGCTTTTTTATTATTATTTTTCATTATTCCACCCTCCCAAAAGTGTCAAAAATGTTTTTCAAAAACTGAAATTTAACAAAACAGGACATTTTGCATTTTCAAAGTCAGAAATTTTCAATTTTTAAAAAAGTGACTTTCCTTCTATAAAATCACAGCCAATTCTATTCAGCTTTACTTTACATGTCATTTGGTCACTGAATGTTGGCGTGTGTTCAGAAACTGTTCCACAGGAAATACAAATAGAACTATAGAGGCAAATAATGAAGTCAGTTACATTTTGAAATGAAATTCAATAGGTGATTTCCCTGCATGAGGACTGAAGCATTTAGCCTATAATTATTAATGTAGAATAATTCCTAACAAAGGAAAGTTATTTGAACCCTTTAGAAAAAATATTTCTGCATTTGTGCTAATGCCAGCCCATCTTTTGAGATCAAGACCAAATCAAAGCTCAGCCATTTAATTATATTAATGTTTAAACATCTAACTGAGAGCTTAAAAATTAGATAGACCCCATCTGTGCAAAGAACTGATAATTGCTAGGTTTAATATTATTTTTGAGTTTAGTTTTCTTAAAAATGAAACACTTTATAATTTAATTAAGTTGCCATCTAAAGAAAGAGGGCTAATTTAAAGCACTAAGCTCAGATAAGAGAAAACAGGTCCCAGAGAATTGGTTTAGAAGGACCCCAAATAATTGTAGGAATTACTTTTATCTACAGTTCGCTCAAAGTCATCAGAGTGACTTTTATATCAAAGAGCTGCAGTGAGTGACAGGCGCAGGATTCGCTTTGTACTGTTTAAAACTCATTAGGCCATGAAATAACTTTATCCTGCCAAGAGAAGAAAGAACAACAGATGCTGTTTTTGCATTATCTGCATTATTTAGCCCAGCAATTTTTAGACATTTGGGTCAAGTTTCTACAAATTTGTTGCTTTCATATGACTGAGGAATCATGTGTCCTAACCTTTCAGTCTGACCTGTCTAATTGGTGTCCATTTATAACATTGGGGTGGGGGGTTGGTGACAATTAACCATATGCTGACAAGGGTTTAATTTAATTTCTGCTAATGCCAGGACATAAATCAAAACTTAAAATGGAAGAATGAAGGGATTGGATGCCACTAAAAAGAACAGATTCTTAAGCACAATGTAGCCTGTGGTTACTTGCTTGTCTTGAGGTTTGTACAAGAACATTATTTTTGACATCCTCTTAAAATTGAAGGTGCAGCTGAGGAAATCTTAATATTATAATTGTAGGCACCTTTATCTTTCTTTTATGAAAATTCTTATTTTATACAAAGCACCTTTGTGTCACTTAAAGTAAAAAGCTGTCCCCCTTATAGAGAGGAGTGTTTCTATTTAGCATATTTTTTCTAGGGCATGCTGAATTCTCCTGTTGCAGAATGATGGAATAAAATGAGACAATGATCATGTTTATATCTGTATGTGCTAGGCAGCCTAATGACAAAAACCCAGGGCTTGATTTGTGCTTGTTTGCATGCAACTGGTGTTCTCCTTCACCCCTGGAGGCAACTATGCTCAGCCAAGAGGTCACACCATCTTGTGAGGACATGTAGTGATACCACTGCCATCTAGTAGGAGAGGACAGATTTAAGTTCCAACCCCCCTCCCCCAGATTAGCAAAAAAACTCTCAGGGAATCTGAATCTGGGCAGACTCTGACTGGTCTGACCTAGAGCCTTACTCTGTAGTCACACTGAAAGCAATGCATATATCCATGTGCAGTAAAAGTCCTCGCAGAG
This sequence comes from Podocnemis expansa, assembly GCA_007922195.1. Taxonomy (NCBI): domain Eukaryota; kingdom Metazoa; phylum Chordata; order Testudines; family Podocnemididae; genus Podocnemis; species Podocnemis expansa. The sequence continues at coordinate 78,472,803 of ML681966.1, forward strand.
GGAGCAAGAATGGCAGAATAGAGAAGAAGGATGTTCCAGTGATTATAGCACTAATTTAGGACATTGGAGACCTGGGTCCAAGCCCCTCCTTTACCACAGATTTCCTGTGCCACCTTCAGTAAGTCATTTAGCCATTCTATGCCTCAGAACTTGATTTATAAAATAGGAACGATCATACTTCCTGATCACAGCAGCATTGGGAAGATAAATACATTAAAGGTAGAGATACTACAGTGTTGAGAACCAAAAATATCTTTATTATACTCTAATCCTTTGTAAAGTGCAATGACAAGCTTTGAACATTGTTGCACCCTGTTGCTATCGTGTGCAGAAGCCCTGTAGTGAATCAGTTCCCAGCACTCAGTTATTTTTTTTTTCTATTGCCTTTTCATTCAGTTCAGAGAACACACTGACAAAGAGTCAGATAAAAAACATACATTTCTCTTTATATACCTATCAGGCTTAAATTAAAACAAGCAAGGAGTCCAGTGGCACTTTTAAAAGTTAACAAATTTATTTATTGCAAGAGCTTTTATGGGAGAAAATTCCACTTCATCAGACTCCTGAAAATGGAGAGCTCATGCAATAAATAAATGTGTTAGTCTTTAAGTGCCACTAGGCTCCTTGTTTGTTTTGCTGAACTAAATTAACATAACTGCCCCTATAAGGCTTAAATTAAGAAGCTTTGCTACTATGAGCCCAACACTGTTACCTTGCTAGAAACCCCTACCAGTCGATTTGGTCTCCCTATACAACATGTGTCCCTATACAAAATGTGTCAAACTCATTTCAGAGAGAGGGTCAATTCTGATAAGATTATAAATTTGGTTGATAAATGTGCTAGTGTTGATGTCATATACATAGAATTCTATAAGGCATTTGACTTGGCACACAACATTTTGATTAAAAAAACAAAACACTATAAAATTAACATGGCACACACTGAATGGATTAAAAACTGGCTAACTGATAAATCTCAAAGCACAACTGTAAATGGGGACTCGACTGAGTGGTTGTGCATCTAGTGGAGTCCTGCAAGCACTGGCCATGCACTTTTTAACATTTTTATCAATGACCTGGAAGAAAACATTAAATCACCACTGATAAAATTTGCAGATGATACTAAAGTTGGGGGAGCAGTGAATAATGAAGAGGACAGCTCACTAGTACAGAGTGGTCTGGGTTTCTAAGTAAACTGGGCACAAGCAAATAATAAGCATTTTAATGAGCTAAATATAACTTTATACATCTAGGAACAAAGAATGAAGGCTATACTTATATGATGGGGGATTCTATCCTGGGAAGCTGGAACTCTGAAAAAGATTTGGGGATCTTGGTAGACAATCAACAGAACGTGAGATTCCTGTGCAACACTTGGCCCAAAAGGGCTAATGCACTACTTGGATGTATAAGCAGGAGAATCTTGAGAAGGAGCTGAGGAGTTATTTTACCTCTGTATCTGGTACTAGTGTGACCATTGCTGTAATGCTATGTACAATTCAGGTGTTCACCATTCAGGCAGGATGTTGAACAACTGGAGAGGGTTCAGAGAAGAGTATAAGAATGATTAAAGAATTTTAAAACCTGTCCTATAGAGAAAGACTGAAGGAGCTCAATCTGTTTAGTTTAGCAAAAAGAAGATTATGGGGTGATTTGACTACAGTCTGTAAGTGCCAGCATGAGGAACAAATACTTCAATCTAGCAGAGAAAGATATAACACTATACAATGGTTGAAAGTTGAAGCAAGGGAAATTCAGACTGGAAATAAGGTGTAAACTTTTAACAATGAGAGTAATTAACCACAGACACAATTTATTATGGATTGGGGGTGATTCTCCATCACTGACAATTTTTTAATCAAGATTGGATATTTTTCTAGAAGTTCTGCTCTGGGAGCTATTTGGGGGAAGTTTGGTTGGACTAGATGATCTCATGAGGTCCCTTCCAACCCTGTGATTTGATTTGATTGTATTGATTGTTTTGTATTCTCTGGCCTGTGTTATACAGGTCAGACTAGACGATGACAAGGGTCCTCTCTGGCCTTGGAATCTATGAAATCCATTATTAAATAATGTTCAGTTGGATGGGATAAAATTTGAGGACTCTTTTTAATCCACTATGAATCTCCCCCTATTTCAATGGCAGATTTGTACATACAATGTGTCCTTCATGTAAAAATCTACACTTGTAGTTAATATTGTTCTTCATTATTTGTGGTCAGTATTACTTGGTAAGAAAATCTGCTCTTGTCAGATCACCATTACTTCTTCTTTAAATGTCTCTTCCTTCTTTATCTTACTCTGTATGCATCTCTTCCTGATCTTGTGTCTCTCCACCTTTCTTCCGTTTGTTTCTCTCCCTGCAATAATTCCCCGCTCTCCAAACATATGTTACACTTCCAACCCCATTCCAGTTGCTAAAGTGACCAATGAAATCCTTAGACTGGCATTAGGTTTCAGAGTTAACAAGACACTGAGGTTAATGGGAAACTGGAGAGTTCAAATCTAAAAGTTTCAGACTGCAAACTAAGGAAGTAGAACTAGTTCTGTAAAACTTGGGAGATTTTCTTTACAACCTTCAGAGCTAGAAACTTGCTTTTAATTCAAAACAAGCTTAGATTCTAGGTGTGCTACATGGGCCACATAAACACATTTAGATCACAAGTTTAGATTTGTTTGCTTGACACTTCTGTGTTAAAGAAATTTCCTTTTTCAGGACTTACCTGTTAGGATAAATACCTTTTAGGAAGAGTTATTTTTACCTCAGCTTAGTAAATGTTATGATTTTGCTATACATTAACAAACATTCCTTGATCTCCATTAATAGTAAAAGCAAAAAAGGAAAGAGTGTCCTTGGATTAAAAAAAAAGTTGTAGAGATTTGAAAAAGTATATTGGAACCAACAGTATAATCAATATGTAGAAAAACAAAAGGGGAAAATATTTTATAACTGAAATTAAATAGTCAAATGTTACTGTGGTTTAACTACAGAAATAATGCTTCCACTGTGGGTCAAGGCTTACATTCCTGGGGCACCATCCTGCAAACTTCCACATGCCCTCAACTCACATGGATTTTACCTGACGTCCATGGGAATTAAGGTCACTCCACACATTGTGAAAAGAGCACTCACCAGAGACCTGCTCCCATTGAAACCAATAGAAGTTTTGGCATTATATTCAGTGGGACAAGAGAGGCCACTTAATATTTATCTGGTTGTATGAGGAATTTGGGAAGGGTGTGGAAGGAGTGACTATATGCACTTGTGTGCTGTGTTTTGCAACAGTCATTAGCCCCCAAAATCGGGGGCCAATAGTACATGAATTAATGTATGCAGGTTCCCATTAAAGAAAGCAACTGATCATGTGTCTAAGTTCCACGGGAACTAAGGATGCACTTAAAGTCAAGCATACACTCCAGTTTAAAGTGTTCTCAAGTACCTTGGTATCTTAGCTTTTCTAAACAGGGATACTTTCTTGAACTGGGAACATATATAAGTATCTTCTATTTTCTCTCTCTCTCTCTCTGGGTGTTATTACCTCTAATTACAACTGGGCTGCCTCCATTCCATCATATGCCATCAGTGCAAAGTGAGACCAAGTGCCAAGTGTGCATCTTAATTTCCATCTGTTTCATATAAGTGTATGGTCAGACCCCAATTCTGTGTCTCCTCATCTTTTTCTTAAGGAAACACAGGGATAAAACTTCTATATCTCCTTTCACTAATGCAAAGACATTATTCCACAAAGAGTATATTGTTCTGAAGACAGATATCTAGTTGCAAAAGAAAAAAAAATTAGTAAAATGCAATAAATATAATACAGAACTTCAAGTTTTTACAACCACCTGTCAACTGTCTGTCTGTTTGTCTTTTTACCTGTTTGTGGCTCCATTCTGCAATGCTCTCCTCATTGAAAATCAGGGAGGTTGGGGGCACAAAGCATGGTGTATAGGTGCTGGCACCTTTCAGGATTGAGCCCCAAGAGAACTGCTTTCACTACAGTGTTATATGTGAAGTTGCCACAATACTTTTAATAAACAATACATAATGGTAATTCAGTTTTTACTTACACTTGCATGGAGTTTTCCTTTTTTTGACATCGCTAAAAATTTGTTGCTGAAAACTCCTCGTATTCCTACAATCCCCTGAGACACAGCAAATATTTCCAAAATACCTAGGATGACAGAAAGCCCAGAGTAAATCACAAGACTTTTCATATCACTGTGACAAAAAGAAATTGTAGTTTCCTTTTGAAAAATCCTGATTCTCATCTTTGGCTTATGCAACAATTTCATGTTTGAATGTTATTGCTTTGCTTATTGGAAATGCACATTTTTTATATATGTCTTAAGATTTTTTTAAAATGTAAGACTTTTTGAAATGACTGACTCTTGGTCTTTAGAAATGCAGAGTGTCTTTCATTGTGTCCCAGGCCCTGCAAAAACTTATGAATGTACATAAACTTTAATAAATGAATAGTCCACTAATATGATCAGAACTATTCATGCATATAATAGTTAGGTGTGTGCATAAGTCTTTGTAGGATCAGGGCCAACTGCCCATAATAACCTATGTCTTTATTAAATTTCACAAACCTCTTTTCCTATGAACACAAAAACTTGCTATGTTCTATTCAGTGTAGACTACAGCACAAAGCAGCAAAAGCCAAGAAGTGCTACAGCTATTGCAGCAATTTGTGTACTGTTAGGAGACCTTTGGGCCAAAAACATCTTAACTGTCCCTGTTCTTCAATGATGTCCTTTATTTCAGACCCTAATTTGCCTCCAGTTCACACAGATGTAGTCTCTCACTTTTACTGTCATAAAGGATTTGGACCAGAAATGCAAGAGTAGAACAGAGCTGAATTTTGGGGGTGACATGCTGATTCAGATGAAATACGGCAATTTCAGACCTGGAGAAGCATGCACAATTTCAAAATCTTTTCCAGCATTTAGCTGTTTACCATGCATTAGTGCATCTGTTTAAGACACACTATTTGGATATGTCCATCATTTTAAGACATTTAAACTGAGGGCAATTGATATTTGGCTAAGAGAAAAAGCAGTGAAAATAAAGCATTTTACATTTTTCCACATTTTATCAAATATGAAACCATACTCCCTGGTATATTGCACTACAGAAATAAAATTATGTCAAATATTATTTATCCTAAAGGAATTAAATTTTTAACTTTTTAAGCTTCCTATGGGTCATATTTTAATACCTTTATTTGCATTAAGTAGTATCTTAGTCTCCCACATATTTCAAGGGGACTTTTAGTGGAATAACTAGGATGATCAAATGTTCTGGTCTTGCAGTCCTGATATTCAGGGCTAACAGTTTTGAAAATGCATGCTAATATTGGTCCACCTTAGTGAAAGGGGGGGGGGATTTATTTCAAGTTTATGGTACATACTTTACAAATGAGTCACAATCAAAACACCAGAAAGAATATTCCCAGCCTTTGCCATACTTAAAATTTGGATTCAAATTGTGAGTCTTGTGCCCATATTTTATGAAGTTATATAGCAAGAGCTAGATGTGTCATGTTGGTGTTGTTTTAATCTCAGAAATAAAACAGAATTTGCAATGAAACAGTTAAAACTTTGATTACTCTTTGTATACACCAGGTATGAAACTCACACAGGGTTCAGCTCTGCTCTTTCCCGAAATTGCAGGGATCTCAGTCTTGCACAGGAAAATCCCTGCCTGGGGTGGAAAGCTCAAAGCCTATTCCCCATCCTAGCTCATTAAAAACTGTGAAGGCTGTGGGAAGAGGGAGATAGATCAGTCACAGACCAGCAGTTAATTTTCTTTGCGTAAGCTACTATGCTGCCTAACCCTGTTCCTATCATTGTTTTCTTAGAGGAAAAAAATGAGCAGCAATCTCATAATTCCTTAGCAGGAACTGTCCCACTGGACGACATGCACGGAGAGTGGCACCAACATTGGGTGATGCATTTTGGGATGCCCTACCACAGAGAGGTGGAAAAAGAACAAGTTATATGGGCCCCATCAGGGCATTCTTGTCCCAAATGTAGCATGCCAGCCTGCTTACAGGATGCCAAATGTGTCACTACAAAATAAACACTGTTATCCCTGCCATGGTTACTAACAACATGGATGCAAATAATGCTTAAAGCCAGTTATGTAAGCACCTGGTTAAAAACTTGGGGTATGTTTATACTGCAATTGATCAGGCAGTATGTTTGCAGCACATGAATACATATCTGAGAGGTTTCCACTCCAAGAAGGAGCTCTAACAGTTAGTAAATCTACTGGGATTGGAAGACTGAGTGTCAATCCCAACAATTATGGGTGAGGATGTTAAATCAAGGATGTCCTGAAGCTTTGCAAAGAAGAAGATCCATTTCTTGGGACAAACAAATCTGACTAAATAAGCCTGAAATGCCAATCTGTAATCTCTTTGGCTGAAATGGGATATAAACATGTTACATAGGCTTAATTGCTTTGCTGAATAGTGATAGGATTCCCTATGTCGTCAGGTGCTTTGCTGAAGCAGAGCCCAAGCCATCAACCATGAGATTTCAGTAGAAAAAGATTGAACCCAGTATATCTCTTGGTATTCAAACATCCTAGTATTGTGACACACATTGAGCTCTTGCTTACATGAGGAATTCAGTTACAATGGTGACAAAGTTATTCCATGGAAGTCAACTGGAAAAGGGAAAAATAAATGTTATTCCCATACCACCAGATTCTGCTATCCTTAGTCAAATTATATTGTGCACGATTCCTAGGGAGACCACACAGCCAGGGCAAAAAATCAGGACAGGAGATGGCAATAAGAGGTACATATATAGGACATGGAGGCCTTATTCTGATCTCACTTACACTAGTCTAAATCAGGAGTGACTCTACTAAGTCAATATCCAAAAGGGTAGCTGTGTTAGTCTAGTTCAGCAAAACAAACAAGGAATCCTGTGATGCGTTTAAATTTGTTAATCTTTAAAAGTGCCACAGGAGTTCTTGTTTGTTTCACTTGTTACTTCAGTTTCAAACTGGCATAAATATCAGAATCTGGCACCTAAAATGCAAGCATGCTTGGCAATTCATTTTAGATAAGAGCATCATTTTCTGAGAAGCCCAATCAATGGTTTCAACAAATTTAATTCATGGAGTTTTTTACTGTCTAACAACCCAGTGAACGACTTGATCAGCAGTACTGTTGATTCTACTGTACTTTTTGCTGGAAGAAATTTTATACACTCAAGTCTGTATAGTGTTATATAAGAAAAAAAATTAAGGAAAGTGCTACGCTTGCCACTGTACCTTTCTGATTAAGAGCAAACTTGGCTCATGGAAATATTCTGTGCTTTTAAATTTGTGCTTTTAAACAATGTGCTTTAAAAATTGAACAAAATCAAATAGCTTTTATAAAATCATTTTGGAAGATTATGAATATTCCTATCTTTTCCTTCAATCCTTGAGTATCCATGTCTCCTTTTTATTTCAGTGGAATTTCTGACATTGAAAAATAATATAGGGGGTCTTTGAGATTTGATGACCCCTATATCAGCAAGGATATTAATATTTAAGAAGATAATAGTTCTATATCAAAAGCATGTTCAGATGGTTCCTATCCCATCCTTAAGCTTTTTCAGCCTAACACTGCAATCTGTATGATCAAGAAAGGTTGCTACCTTACATAGCAAGGGCCTCATTGTAACTGTATATATATATATATATTAAGTACTTCATGATCTTTAATGGATTTTGTCTTCACCACTACAGAGTGGGGAAATATTATCCACATTTTTCAGAAGGGAACAAAAGCAGACGGTAGATGAAGTGACTTGCTCAAGTTCACACATCTGTAATCATGCCAAGAACTGAATCCAGTCTCTTGAATCCCAGTCTAGTGCTCAATCTGACTAGAACATCCTTCCACAGATTCCAGTAGGAGAGGCACAATATATTTCTGACCAGAAATTGGGACTGCTCTGTTCTCTTCTGATCTCACGGTCACACTACAGCTCTCCTAGACATAGGATAATTTCTGCACTAGAAGGGTAGACAACAGAACTGTTGATTCGCCTACCTTCTTTCATCTTTCCAGCGCTTCATTGCCTCTGTTTTAGGGCTGGTGTGACCCCAACAGGCATAAGCAGCCTAACCTGAAAAGTTATTTTCATGCTGGTGTTTGAAATAGACAGGATTTGAGCCAGTATAACAGGCCATCTGCTGCCTTCTGTCTGTCGTTTTTAATTATACATACAGGCTGTGCCGTGGATCAGTGGCAGCAGATCGCTAAGTGAATGGAAGCAATTGCCAACCTCATAAGCGCTAACTTGTGCATACAAATTTGTTCAGACTGTAGTCATAATGAAATGCATTGGTGACAGGACCAGATCACCACCTTCCAAGATAAAATCTCACAGAAGAAGGTTAAGAGAAGAGGGGAAATAAATTCTGTACCCCTGGTTCCACCTCCCAAGCTCAGAGGAGGCAAAGACCATCTGCACTGACACTGAGATCTGAGGCCTCCATTTTGCATCTGGGGGTTCAGATCCTTGAGGGTCTTTAGACGTCTAATTTCTACTGATTTCAATGGAAGTTAAGAGCCTAAAAACCTTTGAGGATCCAGGTCTAAGTCCCTACTTCTCCCCCATCACTTCCTGGCAACACAGCTGTGTTGGAAACACTACAGGAGCCTGCCCTTGGGCCTGGCTTACATGGAGAGTATCCTGCCTGTATTCATTTTTCCCTTGTGGTTGGGTAAGGTATGTGGATTAACAAGGTACACTTCCTCTCATGACTCCTGGCCTTCCTCAGCCAATGCCTAGGAACACAGGAGTTAGATCAAACCAATGGTTCATCTAGTCAGAGACAGTACATAAAACACTAACCAGTACCACATAAAATAACCCAATAGTGGACAATTATGAAATCACCAGTTCATAAGGGAACCTGCTTCCTAATGTTCATCAGTTAGTGGGTAATTTATGCCTAAGCTCTTATATTGTTTATTTGAAAAAGTATTTTGCCTATTGGAAGTAACTGTGCATCTCTGCTTGTGATCCAAATAGATATCTTATCCTCTTCTGAATCCTAATAAGCTCCTAGATCACAATTTTCAACCACCACTAGTCCTAGAGTGTACCTCAATTTTTGGATGACTAATTTGAGAAACCTCACAGGGGGCAGGTGTTCAGCATTTATTGGGAGCCCAACCTCTTTGAAGAATCTCAAGCCAATCATCCAAAAACTGAGGTACTCAATATCACTAGTCATTTTTAAAAATTTGGCCTCAATGATATGTTGTAACCCATTAATTATTCCCAGTTCTTGAAACAAATTCTTTTTATCTCTTATTTTTTCCCTTTCAATTTAATCAAATGTTGCCTTGTTCTTGCTCTCTGAAAAGAAAAAGCATCTCATTTACATTCTCTATATCACACATTATCTTGTATCATGCCACCACATAGGCCGTGATCCTAAAAGTGACTCTGTGTGAATGAACCCCTGTATCCATGGGAAGTCTGAGGGTTTGCCTATAGGAAAATCTTTGAAGACTGAATTTAGAACCAAGAAATGGTCAAACAATTCCTTCGAATGTGTATCATCTTGCCTTTGCCATCACCGTCTTTCACATGACCCATTAATCTAGGTGTGTAAGGTTCTGCTGAAGTTCCTCAAAATCTTCTCATCTTGGCACACTCAAATAATTTAAAGTCGGCTGAAAAAATTGACACCTTGCTGTTCATCGCTATTCCAGTTTCTTAATGAAAATATGAAACTTCCTTGGGCACCTTCTATTAACCTTTAGTCATGGTGAAAATAGAACACTATTTCTGTCTCTTGGTCGATTTTTAATGCATGGCCATACTATTCCTCTCACCCCATTTCTATTTAATTTTCTTTACTTCTTCTTGAGAATGATTCACTCCCTTGGGCCATACCTTCCCCACTTGTAGATCTTTGAGCTCCTCCTCCCCTAGGTCACAGAGAAGGTGGGAATGTGATTGTGAAAGTAGCTTATCACCCCTGCTCCACTTGAGAAGGGGGAGATCTCCACATAGGGGCCTTCCCCTGCTAATGGAGAAGATCTCTGCTTCATAGTTATTTAGCAAGTCAGTGGCCCTTTTCTTTTTATGTGAATCAACTTATCTGTGCAATGTCTCTGAAATTTACCACCCTCTTTTCACTTCTCTCCATGATGTTTCAGGAAAGCATGCTGGATCTTGGGACTTCCCTGATTGAGAATCCTGATGATGACCTTCGGTCACTCAAAATATCCCTTTGACAATGAATACCTCAGATGGTCTCCTATGTTGGCGATGAACAGGACAAGAAAACATATTCTAAATCTTAATCAAGTAATTGTAAAGGTGATCCCATCAAAGTAAGAAGGATCAGAACAAACAAAGCTGAACTCCTGAAAATACTAGTTGCAGTTGATATGTTATGTCCAGTGAAGAAAAGTAGAGATTTCATTTGTCTCAGCATCAGTCCAAGACGTATTGCAGGGGCTGTAGATGTATGTAGTGATCACTGATGTTCACACCCCTTTTCCACCTGTGTGGGAGGAGGGGATTGCAGAGCAAAAGAGGGTAATGACAGGAAAGAGAAGGATGTACACTTCTACATGCTCTGCTGCCACGTATAAGAGCCTGGGGAAGCAGCTTCGTGAATCAAGACAAGGGGAGGAAGAGAAACATGTAGGAGGGTACTAAGAAGCAGCTAGTTATCCCTGTGAATATCCATGTGGAATTACTACTGATCCTTGCAGCATTAAATTCCACTCTGCACCTGCACCCCTCTTGCTGATTTATGGCAAGTGTAGGCAGGACAGCCAATGGCAGCTTGATTCCTGAAGTACCTATTCTCTCAGAAGAATAGGAAGTTTGGACAGGACAAGGGATTGATTATCCCTCTGCTGGCCCAGTGCTTCTATTTCCACTGATTCTCAAAATCAATGGGTTCAGATGTCCCATTGCCCACCCAATGTTCCCTCTAATTACTTGTAGACCGTGTGCGCAAACAATTTCTTTCTGTGCGCAAGAACATTTCTTTGTGAGCACAAATATTAGCACTATTGAATTTATTTGTGCACACTTTATTTTGTTGTGTGCGCAGGTTTCATGACCTGTATGTGCGCGCACACATGCACAGCTTAGAGGGAACAGTGCCCCCACCCATCTCCTTTGGAACCTCCAACTCTGAGGTGCATTAGCTGGGAACTGTGATTTGAAGTAAAGATCTAATAATTTCCTGGGCAGAACCATATACCAATTCCTGAAAAAAATATTAAAGGGACAGAATCTAATATAAGTTTGGTTTTCCTGGTCATGCATATAACCTTTTAGGTTACAAGAATGAGTCTCCATAACTGACAAATGGAGCCCGCTGTAAGAGCCAATAGCTATAAAAACTTGTGATGAGTTAAGAGCAGAATCCGAGATTTCAACACAGATTTTAGAACAGTTTTGTTACCAACTAGTGCAAAATTATCCTCTCTTTTAGGAAGAATTACAGTGACTGTGGATAGAATGTGAAATGATGAGCTATGCCCAAGTGAATACTTGTATCTGAATGGAGCTGCTTGCATCAGGGCCTAAATTATTTATTATGGGTTAGATTCTGTAAGTGCTCTGTGAGCAGTACTCCATAACCAGAGAGGATACAAAACACCCTCCACCATGGTTTATTGTTCTGTTTGAAGCACCACCAGCTCTTTTCACCATTTTAATTTCCAATAATTGAACGTTTGCACAGAAATAGTAAAGCATGCACAGTATTCAAAACCAATGATACTAAGGCAGGAACTTCCATGTGCTTTTCCAGAAGATGAGTCATAGCATTTCTCCTGAGTCTTCATTTTAAACAGAAGCATCTGATTGCTTTACTCAAGCAATACAACACACAAAAAAAGGAAAGAATGAAAAAGTTACAAGTAGGAAGTTATGGAAGTCTGGAGAAAAAGACGGGCATCTTTTCAGCTCTTCAATGGAAGTATGGTCTAGTGGTTTGAGCATGGAACTAGATGTCAGGAATTTCTGAGTTCTAATAGTGACTTCCACTGACCTGTTATGGAGGTATAGGCAAGTCACTGGGATGTGATGTTCATTTTTCAGAAGTGTTTGGTTTTCATTAATTTCAGTGGAAGCAGGGTTAATCCAAGCAAAGTCCTATTGAAAAATCTCATGATTGTAGGGGGTCCTGAGCACTCACAATTGCTACTGACATCAGCTGCATCAAGTTGCAGCTGCTAAGATATTAAACTTTCTACCTCAATTTTCTCAGATCTAAAATGAGAATAATAATATTTACTTCATCGCCCACCTGGTTCTGAAGATTAATTAGTTTGAATGGGGTTCTGCAATGAAAAGAGATCACAAATATGACAGTGGAAGGTTCCGAGTTTGTTGTCTCCTAGTTATTTCCATACCAAATGTAGACAGTTTACAATTAAAATGGTTTTTCTTACTATAAGACTTGCAGATGTCACCTGGGAATTGAATATCAAACTGGTTTCTTTCCTTCTGTTGCACAGTCACCTGAAACAGAGATTTTGGCAGCAAAATTCTGCCCTAATGATACTTGTGTAACCATCTTATCTTCCAGTTCTGCCTCTGTTGACATAACATCATTCCTTTCATAGACTCAAATGAGATTAGGGATGGTGGGGCTCTCAGGAGGTTGTGTAATCCAGCCCCCATGCTCAAAGACGAACCAACCCCAACTATGCCACCCAGAGATGATAATGTGCCTTGTGTCAGATTTCAAATGAACTGAACAGCTTATGAGGGGGTCACATCATATAACAAGGGAATGAAATTCAGAACATTGGATTTGTTGATATCTCATTCTGTTGACCAGAGGTCCAGTTTAGTCTTTCTGCCCTGCTTAGTATTTTAGAACTGAGAGGTGGAAAGAAAGTGGGGGGGAAAACATTGGGTGGTGAGTTATTTAATACAATACAGAGTACTAGACGCTGGCTGGGGATGCATAGATGGAACCATTTGGAACCTAGGGCACAATCCTGTTCCAGATACACTTGTACAGACAGAACACAATTCACTGGTTTTAGTAGCATTGACTGTCCAGGGCTAGCAAGGAGTGCACACTTATTTTTGTGGGGCAGTAATCAGTTATGACTCTGAACATGGGAGGAGAACAGAAGCCGATCTGTTGAGTAAAAAGGTAATATTTTCACATAGTTGTATTAAAAAATGACATTTTGAATACTCCATAGCCCTTTACAGTTTCAAAGTACTATCTATAGATGAACTAGCTATTACTAGGTTGTAGCTTAATTAATTTTTTCATTAATGATATGGAAGAATGAATAAAGAGTGGGCTTATGAAAATAACAGCTTAATTGGGTGAACCTGTAAACACTAATAAAGATAGAAAATTATATCAAGAGACATAGAGACATTCACCTGGTGGAAAAGGTACATCGTTACAACTGAGGGAAAATAACCCAACATAGACAATCAGTGAGAGAAAGCCATAAAATGAAAGCAAGAGACTGAAAATTTTAGAAAAATTAATAGCAAATTAATAGAAGAAATGCTGCCAATACAACTTGTTAGACTCTAGGAAAGTCTCTGGAGAAGTGTTGACATAGTGTGAAAGATTTTAAAGCAAGAGAGTGGAGCGTTATTCATACAAGGACAACAGGTGAAGATGATGCATGATTAGGAAATAAATTAGCTCCTAATTTCTTAGTTCAGGCTAGGCAAAGCCTGGTGTAGCCAAGAGCTAAATTAGTCTGGACTAAGTTTCCTTAGTCTGGGCTAATTTGGCAGTGTAAACATAGCCAAGGGAAGGAAGTTTCACCAGTGATTTCAATGGAAGCAGATAGGCCAATGCTGAGATATTTTGAAAATCCTACCTGATATTCCTAGGTCATTTCCAGCTTCCTCCATGCCCCCTTGGTTCCTTTGACAAGTAATGGACTTAGTATTAGCTTGTGAGTCGACAGCTGTGCTGCAAGCCTCCCTTTGATTATGCAGCCTTTCTCCCTGTGACTTGCTCCTCTTCATAAATTTGCATTGCCAGAGCCTTTTGCTCCCTCAGGAAGCACTGATTTAGATCTAAAACTCTTCATAAGGATTTTGGGGTTACTAGGAGCCCAAGAGTCTTGGAGAAGATGGTGTAAATTAGTAGCAGAGGCAAAGCATACATGGATAGACCCAGAAGTGGGTGCGCATGTGTTTGAGGGTGGAGGGGTCCCTTCCCCCTAAGCCTCTAGGATACCCATCAACACGGCTCCCCTGCTCCAGCCCAGCAGCCAGAGGCATTGCTACATTTGGAAGAGCCTTGAACCAAACCAAAGTTTCAGTAGGTTACTGGGGAACAGAAGGGCTTTCAGTACTTGGCTTCCTGCAGGGCCTGCACCTCTCTGTGGTCCAGCCACATCAGCTTCAACCACCCCAAACTCAGAGAAGCTCCCAGCCCAAGAAACACAGGCTTTCTTCACCTGGGGCCCCAGGCCCCAACCTTCTCCAGCTGAAACCAATGAGGGCTTCAGCAGGAGGAGGTGGAGGCTCATGTTCACTGGCTGCTTTCTCACCAGGAGCCCACATCAGGGTCTGAGATCTCACATTACTGAGCAATAAAGACAGCATTGTTCAAAGAGGTGTGGAGCTATCCACTCAGTCCTCTCCTCTTGCTGTGGTGTCTCAACTTTGGTTCATTGCATCCTGCTGCCCCTACTGACAGAGTAGCTACAATGACTAGAATTGCCCCTAGCACTCTGTGACTCACTGGCCATCAGGAAAGCAATCAAATCTGAGAGCACAACGTCCAAACGAACAGGGCGTACAGACTGCATTCTTGTTAGGAGAGCAAAGTTTCACTAGATCCCTGGAGTCTAGTCCAATTTATATTTAGATAATCTATATCCACATAGTCTAGTTCTAATGTGTAGCCATATAACCTATTGCCGTAGTCTATATCTGATTTATAGCCACCTAGTCTATAGTGCTTTATGGTCACAGAGGCAACATCTAGCCTAATTTACAGCCATACGTAGTCTATTCCCATGTAGTCTATATCTGCACCGTCCATATTAACAGAGTCCAAGGCCAGAAAGGACCATCGTGATCATCTAGTCAGACCTTCTGTGTAATAACCCAGGCCTGAGAACATTTTATGTATACATACATTGTCCATGAGTATTTATAGCCACCAAATATATATTTAATGTAATTTATAACTATGTAGCATATACCCATATGTCTCATTTATACCCACATACGGTAGATGGATATAAATTAGATTAGGTGTACCCTATGTGCATATAAAAGAAATAGAGCCTAAGGATATAGAGAATATATGGATATAAATTAAATTAGATATAGTTTAGAGATAGAAAGTGTATCTGTAACAAAATTAATTAGATGGAGTGATGGAGTTAACGTTTGCGCTTATACAACATACATACACATTTCACTAGCAACAGGGCAGAATAAGCTGTGCTGGCTGGCCATATGAGTGAGTTCTGTTCCACAAACACTACGGCCAGATCCATCTCTTAGTACAGTCAAAGGAATAGCTCAGTGATTTCAGAAGGAATTGGATCTGGCCTTTACTCAGCAAATCCATTATTAATGAGTAAAAATGAATGAAGTGAGACACTCTGCCTTGGCACCAGCAATGTAAAAATGTTAAGTATAGTAAAACAGAGAAAGCAAAAGGAAGCTCAGTTGTTCATGGCTGTTGCAGGGTCAGATTCTGTGCTTTTGCTGTCAGCCTGTGTTAATGAGGGTGTCCTTCTGGGCAATGGAGGAGGAGTTAGGGTGAAATCAATTATTTTTTAAGTTACTTATACTTCCCCCTGACTTTTCAGCATGACAGGAAGTTTTATTGCATGCCAGCAGTTCTATGAACACTCTGCCCCAGTCGTTCACATGAAAGATTTTGCTTTTCTCTATTACCCCGGCTATTCCTGAACTTTTCTTATGACTCTTCACCCCGCAGCAAAACACACACACACACTCTACTGCGATCAGGAGGTATTATTGCCCTAGCTTCTCTCTAGCACAGTCGCATCATTATTATTTTGAACCGTTCAACCTGGTTTAAATTACCATCCTTGCTGGGATTTTTCTCATCAAACAGCGGTGTGTTTACATCTTCCTCTAATTACCATTTATCTGACACAGATTTGTTTTAGTTTTGCTTAATCTCGAGCCCGGGAGTGTAAATACCAAAAGAAAAAAAGGATCAAACGAGGACAGAAAAAAAAAAAAAATCCCAGCTCAGGGGAAAAGACAATGTGGCATGTTTAAATTCGCTCCCTCCAGTTGGGTTGCTCGGGTCCTTCTTTAACTACTTCAGGGCTAATTTGGGGGAGGAACGTGGCCCCTGCTGCCAGCCGCTCCTCTGGCTGCAGAGATGGGGAGGGAATGCGTCCAAGCCCAAGTCTGCGGGAAGAGTTTCCTCGCTGCCCCCTGCCCCGGCTGGGTTTGTCCCCCCTGAAGCCAAGGAGCAGAGCCACTAACTTACTTAGGAGACTGGCTTCGTGGGAGCCGTTGACTTGGCCATCCGGGTGGATCTGCAGATGGAAGCCGATGCCCACCCGGCAGTAAAGGCTGCCGGTCCTGCGCCCCGAGGGGCTCCACTGGAAGCTGCTTCTCTCGGCTCCCGAGGAGGAGGAGGCGGCAAGGGATGAAGCCGAGCCGGTGCTGCCGACGCGGGCAGCCTCTCCACGGGGCGCTTCGGGGCGCAGCTGCTGCCTCTGCGCCAGGGCGGCGACGATCAGGTGGCAGAGGAGGCAAAAGGCCAGGCTCATTCTTCCAGCGGGGAGGCTGCCCGGCGCATCTTGCGAGTCTTCTACTCCGTCCGCGCCCCCAGCCCCCGGCCGCGGCTGCGCTCCGCAGGCATCGCCTCCCCGGCTGCAGCTGGCGAGGGGAGCGCTGGCGGCGGGGGATATTTATATCGCCAGTGAGCTCACCGCGAGCCCCCGGGAGCCTCCGGCCCCCCGCCGGCCTGCCCGCGCCTCGCCCGGCCCGGCTGTGGCAGGCACCGCCCGGGGCTGGGCACGGCTCGCCCTGACCCCCCGGAATTACCCAGCACCCCTCTTGTCGGCTGGGAGCCGGGTCAGAGCAAATTAGTGAGCGCCCCCAAACCTCCCCCTGCACCCCTGAATGTCCCAGCACCCCCACTTGTCGGCTAGTGGCCGGGTTACAGCAAACGAGTGAACAGCCCCTACACCCTCCCATACACCCAGCTGAATTTCCCAACACCCGCCACACTTATCGGCTAGTAACCGTGTTAGACCAAATTAATGAGCACCCCTACACCCTCCCAAAGCTCCCCTACACCCCTGCATTTCCCAACACCCCCCGCTGTCAGCCAGTGACAGCCTTAGACCAAATGCGTGAACATCCCCTGCATCCCGCAAACCTCCCCCTGCAGCCCCTCCAATTTCCCAGCACTTGTCAGCTAGTAACTGTGTCAGACCAAATTAGTGAGTACCCCT
>ML681966.1:78498406-78535962 GCA_007922195.1 Podocnemis expansa
GCCAGCAGCTGGGAAGCCAGGTATGCTGGCTTCGTGCCCTGCCACCCAGCCAGCAGCTGGGAAGCCGGGTGCTCCAGGTCCCTGACCCATCTCCTGGCCAGCTGCCGGGAAGCCGGGGGTGCCCTGCCACCTGGCCAGCAGCTGCGAAGCCGGGGAAGCTGGATGTGCCAGCTCCCTGACCCGCTGCCTGGCCAGCTGCTGGGAAGCCGGGTGTGGGGTATATCCCCCAGCACTGGCTCAGTTAGCTGGAGGTGGTGGTGGGACCCCTGCTCCCCTCTGCACCCATCTGCACCTCCCCTCCCTCCCTGGCCAGGGTGCTGATTGGCTCCCTTGCCAGGGTGCTGGGGGGGGGGCTTCCTCCCACGGTGCGTTGCACCCTGGTAGGGAGGTCAAAGTGTTATATGGATATGTGGATCATATCAATATAACACAGCCACATGGGGTTATTTCGAAACAACAGTTTTGAGATAACTATCATTGCAACATAACACTCAGTTTTATTATAACAAAATGATTTTCCTTATTTCAAAATAAGGGAGCTCCTTATTTCGAAATAAGAAAACATCGTGTGGACCTGACTGTTTTAAAATCGAAATAACCAGTGTTATTTCAATTTAAACCTGTGTGTGACATGCCCTACCTGTCTCTCTGGCTACCAGCTTACCTCTTTACCTAATCACTGCCTATTTAGCTACTGGTTTGCTTTGGTTTGCTGAAATCATCTTACCTGTTCCTATCACTTACACTCCCCTGCATTTATTTTCCTCCCTTTCTGGAAGTTCCCCATCTACAAACTTCTGATGAAGTGGGATTTTCTCCTGCAAAAGCTCATGCTTTAAATAAATTGTTTAGTCTTTAAAAGTGCACCAGACTCCTTGTTTGTTTTGCTGAACTAGGCTAAAAGGGTTACCCTTCTGGAACTTACCTACTGGTTTGTTTCTCATCTGTCTCTCCATACATCCATGCCTCATCCAGTCTGTTTACTTGTCTCTAAATTGCTTGCCTGTCTATGGCTATGCCTACACTGCCAAATTAGCCTGGACTAAGAAAGCTTAGTCCAGACTAATTACGCCCATGACCACACTAGTCTTTGCCTAGTCCGAACTAAAAAATTTCTTAGTTTAGACTAGAGGCAAAGCTTAATCCGAACTACTAAAACCCGGGGGTTAGTTCAGACTTCCATGCTTAGTTCAAACTTTAGTTTGAACTAAGCATGGATAATATGTGAAGTAATGGCTAGTTTGAATTTAAGAAGGTCAAACTAAGCAATTAGGTCAAGCTAGCCACACATTCTAGTTCAAACTAAAACTTTAGTTCAAACTAGGATGTCCTGCTAGTTTGAACTAAGAAGCTGCCATTAGTCCAAACTAGGCCAAGGTTAGTTCCGATAACCTCAGATTTTTTTAGGTTGGACTAGCAAGTCCAAACTAAAAAAGGAGCTGTAGACCTAGCATATATGACCTACCTACATACTTTCATTCCTATCTATCGAGCGATCAATCGCTCAATCTATCTATCCACCACCTGTGTGTTTCTGATGAAAATTTTTAACTAGTCTACACTCTGTGCACCGCCCCTCAGACTAAATTATTTAAAGCTCTTTGGAGTGCAGTTTAGAAATCACTCCGAATAGCTCTGGCCATTGACCAGCTGATTGCAAACAGTAGCTTCTGTTCCCTGGCCCTTTGACTCCTCTGAAGGTCGGGCATGCAGTTATGTCTTTAAAGTGCAAGAAAGTGGATCAAGTTGCACAGCCTTGGAAGCCCACCTTCCCCCCTGTCCTCCTGCAGCAGCTGCTGCTTTAAGGAAAGGGAGCTGCAAATCCCTCTGTAAATCCCATCTCCGGACAGCCTGTGTTCCCCCTGCCCTAATCCCCTTCCCCGCCTTGCTCTTTATAAGATTGGTAGGGCATAACAGATCTCAGGGTGAGGATGCTGGATGGGTGAGGACTGAGGGGTGTCCAGGCATTGCCATCAGCCCCGAAGGAGGGAAATGTCCCACACAAAGTCACCCACATACTTAAGGCAAACTAAGCAGTAGCTTGGATGACATAGGCTGTTTTACATGGGTACTTTAGTTTATATCCTTCAGTTACTGCCAGGGATCAAAAAGAGCAGGCTTTGCAATTTCTGTAGCGTTACACTTTGCTCCTCAAACAAAATAAGATGGATAGAACCAGGAGCTTGGGAGCTTGTTGGTTAATCCAGGTTTCTTTCTCTTTCCAAAACTGCCAGGTAGAGAACCAACTGGCAGCAGCTAAGAACATCAGATTTGAGAGTTATGTTACGATTCTGGTGCTGGAAGGTGAATCCCAAATGAGGTGCAATTATTACCTGTTCTCTCAAAGGAGTTGGAGGGGGGGAGAGAGAGAGAGAGAGCAAACTCTTTTAAGGGTCAGATCTTACTACCAGACAAAATTCATGCTGATTGGAATGGGTCTCGTGCAGGGATCTGCAACCTGCAGCTCCGGAGCCACACACAGCTCTTCAGCCACCCCCTTCTGACTCCGGTCCCCTTTCTGTCACTTGAGGACCCTGAGGGTGACTGACTGCAGGCTTCGGGCTCCCTCTGCCACTGGAGGACCCTGTGGGGGCCTGCTTCTGGTTCCAGGCTCCCTCCCTGCCACAAGGGGACCCTGTGGCAGGTGCCCTGGCTCGGTTCCCAGCTACCTGCCCCCCACCCCCACTGGAAGGCTCTCAAAACACTTGGGCTATGTCCACATGTACATCGTTATTTCAAAATGAGTTATTTCAAAATAAAGTCCTTATTTTGAAATAAGTTAATTTGAATTAAGGGAAAAGCTCAAAGTGAAATAGCATGTCCAAACACAGGACTTGCTATTTCGCTTTAGGAGAGGGGCACCATGGGAGGTGTGGCAACATGGCCCCCTCCCTGGGCCATGCTCCCCCCAATATAGGCTAAAAGGAAGGCACCCTGGGAAGGAGAAGGGCAAATGTGTTATTGTGAAATAATGGTTATTTTGAAATAACACGTCCGAACGGCGTTATTTTCAAATAACCATTTCGAAATAACAGCCATTTCGATTTAAAGTAGGTTTAAGCTATTTTGAAATGACAGCTGTTATTTAGAAATGATGAAGCCCATCATTTCTAAATAAGAATACGTCATGTGGACCTAATCTCTTTTATTTTGAAATAACCAGTGTTATTTCGAAATAAAAGAGACATGTGGACATACCCTTGGTTATTGATGGAATTTTAAAAAATGGCTCTTCTTATCTTTTGGTTTGCCAACCCATGGTCTAGTGGAAATGTAGACACCTGAAAACAGCAGGCTCAGGGCCCTAAGGGAAGACAGCCTTTGAAATGCTGGACTCAGGTTTGCATTATCAACTGTTTTCTACAACCACATTGTCCCTGCTGGGAGTATTTAAAGCCATCAGGAGTCACTGGAGTGTCATCTTCTCTGCCTTTAAAAGTCCTGCAACAGGTGCTGGGGCTTTCAGAGTGTATAAATCTGGAGAATTAACTTGTCCCATCCTTTCGAAACAAATTAGCTGTGTCTTGGCTTCAGGTTACCATTGCAGAATACCTTGTCATTGGCCTTACTGCTGCTGTAGCATTATGAACTATTTGGTCTTAACTACGACCAGGACTCTGTAGATCCTAAACAAAACATTTAGGAGAGGAGGGAGGATATTGTATTGCACATCCATAGGTTACGGGGAAGTGAGCTTCTGGGAGAGATGACAGCCAGCAGCTGCAAAGAGAGCTTGCTTCCTTTCCTGTCATACTACACCAAGGTAGAGTGGACTGGGCGAGAGGGAAAATGATATTTCAGTGCCAGTGTAAAGGGTGGGGGGAAGATTGCCCTATAAATATAAAATGTTTCTTTTACCTGTGAATCAAGAACCTGATCCAAATCCAGGGAAGTCAACGGGAAGGCTTCTGCTAACTTTGTTTGGCCCCCAAATTTTTGTAGGGACAGCCACAGCCATAAATTAACAGGTGATTGCATCTGCTGACCTGCAGAGAAGTGCCAGGTCTTGTCTGAACACAATTGAGGTGAAGTTCTGCAGGCTCTGACAAAAGGATCACCTTTGTCCTCCCATTACTGAAGCAATAACCTGCAGACGCTCACATCATGTGCTTTACCAGTGAGAGCAGCCATATTTCTTCGAGATAACAAAGGCGACTGTCATGTAACATCATGGTACAGAATGAGATCTCAGACTGACAACCCATTCATCAACCTGGTAGAGCACAAAACATATTCTTCCCCTTCTATGACTGTTTGCACTTGGTCTTTTCATATTTGCTAAAGTCATAATGGAAAGCTGCTTTCACACTAGGCAATCCTAAACTAGAAAACCTCAGGCACAAGCAGTTCTTTATAGTAACTCATCTCTCATTCTCACTGATTCTCAATTGGGCAGTACCTCTTTTATGCAGACCACAGCCTGCAGCCCATATATAAGGGCTGGCATGGAATTTAAAGGTAAAGAATCATGTCAGGTGTAATTAACATCTGAGCTTTGATTTAAGAAAAGTTGCTTACTTCTTTGGTTGATTGAATGAATGAATGAATGTCTTTCTTGTTGCTCTCATACTCTTTCTTTGCGGCCCTACCCAAAGCCAAGATGTTTTGTCTTCAAGTGGCTTTGGATCTGGTCCTCTGATTATTTGCCCCTGAGTTTTACGAATGCTGCCTCATTTCTAGGTAAGATAACTAGAAGGTACTGTACGTTGACCCTGAATTATTTCAACAGCAAGACCAGAGAGTGTGTTACCCTGGAATATAACCATGGTTAAACAGCAAGTTGAAAGCCAAGAGTGTGAGAAACAGCAGCTATCTGACAAGCAGCGATATGCCAGTGAGGTATGGTATAGACTGTGTTGTAATTAAAATGCTTTCCTGGGAAGTTTATTAAAATTACAAAATATTTCTTGAGTCATATATATATTTGCATGCACATATATGTAGATGAGCATGTCTGTATATGTACATGCATGCACACATTGTATATGTAAATATATACATATAAATATACACACATATACATTGCTGTGGAGTATTGCATTTTTAATGGTGTTTGAATATTGATCAGTGAACAAACACTAACTTAGTTATGTGATGTAAAATAATGATGCAGTGGTGTAAAATAAGTAGAAAGGAGATTAGATGGAGGCCCAGAATGGTATTTGAGAATCTTCCCTAATGAGCCATCCTGTGAAGGGTAGCAGCTTAAAAGGAATCCTTGAGTTCTTTATTCGCTTTCCAAGGGGGGGGGGGGGGGGGGGGCGGGCTGCTCAACTCAACTTCAACAGGAACTGAATTAAAAATTTGCTAAGCCGTGGTCACTTGTAGTAACATAACTCCAAGTTACAGCACAAGAGTCAAGATGGTAGCTTTGCAAGGCAAGCTATCAAATATGTATGAGAAACAAATCAAAGGTGACATCCTGTTTTCAGGATGTCAACACAAAGAGCTGGATTCTGCCCAAAGGCCCTAAGACATGAATCCATAACTTTCCATTGACTTCAAATGGACTTGTGTGGATATATATTGGGACCAAATTCTGCACTCAAAGTCCAGAGAAATGTGGATGAATGAACTCCACACAAGAGGTCCTGAAAAAAAAACTGAATTCCCATTGATTAAGGATTTTCATAAATAAATTTTAAGAGAAGATGTTTGCAGCAGATATGAAGCCATTCTACTGTGCAGGAGAAGGTGATGGATCCTGCTATTCAGTGCTCTAGAACTACTCTCAGATATACTTCAGTTGTTTTTTCTGTAAACAGTTATTTCTGACATGTATGAAAAAAGTGTGACATGACATGCTGAATGATTTTGCCAACTGCTTTATTTTCATTGTTGCTAATATGTGGATCACTGCCAATTCAGGATAAAATAACTACTCATTCTTAACTGCTCACCTGACTGGCAAGTTCCAAAGGGGTGGCTGTGTTAGTCTAGTTCAGCAAAACAAGCAAGGAGTCCTGTGGCACTTAAAGAATGACAAATTTATTTTTTTTAGTCTTCAAGTGCCACAGGACTCCTTGCTTGTTTTACTTGATTAACAAGTTTACTAGAAGAGCAAGTTTGATTTAGTGTGAGGGTTTTGACAGGAAGCCCAGGGGAACAACCATCTCTGAGGGTTTTCTAAAATGATCAAGAACAGGCAGATTGGCATAAATCTTTTCATATCTTTAAGGATAACACCATACACAGAGATAAAGCTTTCTCAGATTGCTGTGTTCACAGTTTGTGCACACCCTGCAGGTGTGATTAATAATACTTTATTAAAAGACTACAATCCACTGACAAAATTATTATTAAGGCATCCTGGAAGCAAGCCAGCTATTTTAAGGACTCATCCACCACCCTCTCTAAATTCCACAGTTATAAAGAGATTCAGGCATGCCTGTAACTCAGCTAGTTTAAGATGTCACAAGATGCAATTCAAGCTATTAAAATGAGCCATCAAAACCAAAAAGGCTGAGTGACTTTTTTCCCCAGCAGTTAAACGCTACCTTGTGGTCTCCATCAGAATGGGATCTTTCAGAAACGAAGTAGGAGTTATGAAAATAATTTGAGTAGTTAACAATGCAGTAGACTATAACACATCCCGCATTTCTATTGTTCTGTCCACACTGCACATTTTTTAAGGACTCTGGACTAAGAAGATCATGCATGGCACTCTCACTTCACCAATAGTTTCATTGAGTCCAGTGAGCACAGTATGATTTCACAGAAACTTGCTGCATGCAAAAGAAGGAACCCTGGATGTCCCAGATTTAGAACCTCATTCTGCAAAGATCTGAAATGTGTTTAAATTTCCTGTGATAACTACTTGACTTTCAAATTTTTGTAGGATGGGGGACTGAGATCAGAAATATCAAATGCTAGTTTTCATACTGTACTTCAGCAAAGATAAATTAGAGCAAATGATCCCTTATTTATGGAAGGGGGGGTTCTAATATTATTTTATAACAAGGTTATACCTTCATGTATATTCCTTCTCAATGCTTTAAATTGTGTCCTCTAAACTAAGCTGCCATATCCAATGTTTAAATGACAAAGGCCAAATATATTCAAAGCTGAATGGTAGACTCCAAAATCAATATTTTAAAGTTACTGATCAGCCATTGTAATGGGAGCAGTAGGATGTCAGTATCTCCAAAAACCAGGCTACTTTTATTTATGACCCTAAATATGGATATAGGACCTTAGCTTCAGGCACCCAGGTTTGAAACTTTTGAGCCAAGATTTTATTCTGAACCTTTATGAATAAGTCCAACTGAAAATGGAAATACTGAGCCTGATCCTCAGCTACTGTAAATCAGCATAGCCTCACTGATTTGAATGTTCATGCTGTGGAAACACAACAAAAAACAAACAAAAAAACAAAGGAAGTGATACTAAGCCCTTCATCAAGAATTCCTTCGTGGCCTATGAAGGTCTCTGCACTTACTGGGATGAAATTGTAATGGAAATTTGGTCCATAGTCCCTCAGCTTCTGTGTGTAAATTGAGGTCTTTCCAAGTAATTTCTTGCCAGGTTGATGAACCCTGAGGAATGGAGGAAACAGAACACATGCAGGCACTGAAATCTTGCATTGAGCAGGAAGGTGTTTCTTGGAGATTTCTACTCAGCAGCATTCCAGGAGAATGGCTGTTCACTTCTGCTGAAGAGACATTATTGCAGACTTCTGATGGATAATGCAGAGGAGTTGTTTTTTTCCCTAGCACGCAGTTTGCCTGTAATTAAGAGCAACAGTGCATGTGTAGCCTGGTTTATCTGCAGACTGAATGCTTTTTATTATTAGCCATAAAATAATCAGAGTCATATCTCAAAATGTATTAATCCATTTGAATTTGCACAACAAACCATGTATTTTTAAACAAGTTGTAATATTTTCATATTGGAAGAATATATTTTAAACTGATTAAATATATATACACACCACACACACACACTATGGATGGACAAAAGACCTACATCCACACTAACCGAGAAACAGCTAGTTACCCAACGCTTCAACATAGTAAAGAGGCAGCTGCTCTCACAACTGGAGATAGACCAACTCCACATTACCTCCCGGACTCAAGAAGAAGCCCCAGAAGAACAACTAGATGTGCAGCCACCACCTGAAGCTGGAACTTCACTGCCACCCCCTCCATTACAGAACACAGCAGCTGATATGAGGCATAAGATCACGGATAAACTAGCTACACTCAACCCTTGAGACCGATTACCAAGGCTCGTTGGAGAAGTACCATCAGCTAGTATGCTAGAAGATGCCAATAGAGCCCTAATGACAATTCCTACTACCACCATCACTGAAACCAATGAACTGGTATACACTACAGCCTCTGTAATCCTAGAGATGCTTGGCTACACAATCAAGAAGAACACCAGTACATACCCCCCCGGAAAATGAGGTTGGAGGATAAGATCAAGGCAACCCGGAGAGAAGTTAGCCGGCTGGTGGAACTACAGAAGGGTGTAGCGATTCAGGATAAGACTCGGCTACTGAGAAAATACAAGGGCCTGACTCCATCTGAAGCCCTAGAGACTGCTAAGCAAAGGCTCACAGCACTGGCCACCAGGCTAAGGAGATACACTAGAGAAGCAGAGGCCAAAAAGATAAATGCCCTGTTCTCCAAAGAACCATCCAAGGTGTACTCCCAACTGCAGTGCAACACCACAACAACAGCAGAGCCACCAACAGCAGAAACTGAACAGTACTGGAAGAACATCTGGGAGAAAGAGAAGACTCATAACACCAGTGCAAAGTGGCTTCAGGACCTGAGAAGAGACCACAGCAATCTCCCGGAACAGGAACCAGTCACCATCACAGTAGCTGACATCCAACAGCGGGTCAAGAACATGCAGAGCTGGACAGCACCTGGACCAGACATGATCCACACCTACTGGCTAAAGAAACTAACAGCAGTGCATGAACGCCTAGCAGCACAGATGAACCAGCTGCTAGCAGCAAGGTCCCACCCAGACTGGCTAACACAAGGAAGGACAGTGCTGATCATGAAAGACCCCCACAAGGGAACAGCACCATCCAACTACCGGCCAATAACCTGCCTCCCCACGACATGGAAAGTCCTATCAGGCATCATAGCCGCAAGCTACAGGACCACATGGGCCAGTACATGAGCACAGCTCAGAAGGGCATTGGGAACAACACCAGAGGCTCAAAACACCAGCTGCTCATAGACAGAGCAGTCGCCCAAGACTCGAGGTCTAGACAGACCAATCTGTGCACAGCCTGGATTGACTACAGGAAAGCCTACGACTCAATGCCACACACATGGATCTGTGAATGTCTGGCGCTATACAAAGTCAACAGGACACTAAGGACCTTCCTGAAGAACTCAATGGGACTGTGGAACACAACACTGGAAGTCAACTCAAGACAGCTTACACAAGTGGCCATCAAGTGCGGCATATACCAAGGTGATGCGCTGTCCCCGCTGCTGTTCTGCATTGGCTTGAACCTCCTCAGCCAGATAATCACAAGGACTGGATATGGATACAAGTTCAAGAGTGGAACTACCATTAGCCACCTCCTCTACATGGATGACATCAAGCTGTATGCTAAGAATGAACGAGACATCGACTCGCTAATCCACCTGACACGGATCTACAGTGAGGATATTGGGATGTCATTCGGACTGGAGAAGTGTGGCCGGATGGTAGTAAAGAGAGGGAAGATAGTCAAGACTGATGGGGTGGAACTACCAGCAGGCCACATAGCAGACATACAGACCAGCTACAAGTACCTTAGCATCCCACAGTCGCATGGGAACCACGATGAGGAGGCAAGGAAGACAGCAACATCCAAGTACCACCAAAGGATAAGACAGGTCCTGAAGTGCCAGCTCAATGGGAAGAACAAGATCCACGCCATCAACAGGTACGCCCTGCCAGTCATCAGATACCCTGGCGGTATAGTGAGCTGGCCAAAGGAGGACTTGGAGGCTGCCGATGTGAAGACCCGGAAGCTCCTCACAATGTACGGAGGTTTCCACCCCAAGTCCAACACCCAGAGACTGTATGCTAGCCGGAAAGAAGGCGGGCAGGGTTTGGTGAGTGTCAAAGCCACTGTCCTGGATGAAACCCAGAGCATCCAGGAGTGCATCAGTAAGATGGCACCCAAAGATGAGCTGCTGAAAGAATGCCTGAGGCAGCAGCAGCAGACATGGGAGGAAGATCAAGCAGAAGAAGTGCCATGGCAAGACAAGACCCTGCATGGGATGTACCATCGACAGATAGCTGAGGTGGCTGACACTGGGAAATCCTACCAGTGGCTGGAAAAGGCTGGACTAAAAGACAGCACTGAGGCACTGATCATAGCAGCACAAGAACAGGCACTGAGCACCAGATCCATTGAAGCAGGGGTCTACCACACTAGACAGGACCCAAGGTGCAGACTGTGCAGAGAGGCCTCAGAGACAGTCCAACACATAGTGGCAGGATGTAAGATGCAGGCAGGAACAGCATACACTGAACGGCATAACCAAGTAGCTGGCATTGTGTACAGGAACATCTGCACAGTGTATGGGCTAGACCCTCCCAAGACCAATGGGAGATTCCACAGAAGGTCGTTGAGAATAACAGGGCTAAGATTCTGTGGGACGTCCAGATCCAGACGGACAGGCAGGTACTGGCCAATCAACCAGACATTGTGGTAATAGACAAGGACCAGAAGACAGTGGTGGTGATAGATGTAGCAGTGCCAAGTGACAGCAACATCAGGAAGAAGGAGTATGAGAAGCTGGAGAAGTACCAGGGCCTGAAAGAGGAACTAGAGCGGATGTGGAAAGTGAAGGCCAAAGTGGTCCCGGTGGTGGTAGGGGCACTCGGGGCTGTGACTCCTAAGCTGGGAGAGTGGCTCCAACAGATCCCAGGAACGACAGAGCTCTCTGTCCAGAAGAGTGCAGTGCTAGGAACAGCTAAGATACTGCGCAGAACCCTCAAATTCCCAGGCCTCTGGTAGAGGACCTGAGGTTGAGGATGACACATCCCACCCATAGGGGTGAGAGAGGAATTTTTTTTTATATGAGTCTCATTTACTAATTCAACTATAAGTGCTGTATATTATTAATTTAATCAGAAATTTACTTTATACTAGTTCTACATTTTATTTGAAAACAAATGCACACAGCAAGGTGGTTTTCTTATTTTTTGTATTCATCCTGCTCCTATTTAAATCACTTGCTTGACAAAGACCACTGGTTAGTAATTGCATTTAGACCAAATATCAAAGTATATTCATCCTTGCTCTAGCTTAACACCCCCCCCCTCGCTCTGTGAGTATATCAAGCCACCTGATAGTATAGATCACCAAAGGATCATTGCCCTAATGAAAACAGCCAATTTCTTCCTCTCCCTTGTTGCAATGCATACTGTGCTTTAATCTCCAGTCTGCTTAGCTATTAGAATAGAATTTCTCTGTTTCCAGATTCCCGTAGAAAGAGATTGATGCCCAGGAACATAGTGATGCACATCATGCACTCTAGGCCAGCTTTCCTGCCTTCCAGCTGAACTCTTCAAATTAGAAGACAAAGGCCCAGCTCATCATCTGAGGTAAATCAATATAGTGCCATGCCACTGATATCATGCCTGTCAATGGCTATGTCTACACCAGCCAAATTTAGTTCGGACCTGTTTGTCCGAACTAAGAAGTTCAAGCTTAGTTTGAACTAACCTCACACTTCTAAGTTTGAACTAAGTGTGTCTCCTAGTTTAAACTAGTACTTAGTTTGAACTAGAAAGCTCAGTTAGTTTGAACTAACCAGCTTAGTTAGGACTTCTTAAATCTGAACTAAGCATTAGTCCTAGTCCACATCACGCCTAGTTTGAACTAAAGTTAAAAAAAGTGCCAAAGTCCAGACTAAATGCCGGTAGTTATTAGTTGAAGCTAAGCGTTCCTTAGTTCAGACTAAGAAATTTTTTAGTTCAAACTAGGGAAGATCTAGCATGGCCATGAGCTAAATTAGTTCAGCTTAAGCCTCCTTAATCAGGATTAATTTGCCAGTGTAGACATAGCCAATGAGACTACAGCAATTTATGCACACTGAGGAGCTGGCCCATATTTCTTTGCTACAAGCCCCAAAGGAAAGGGAAGAAAAGAAAGAGTCAGAAGGTCAGAGGCCATCTTAAAACAGAGCATGAGACATCCCACAAGGCCTCTCCTTTTCTCCAGCAGTGATGGTTTCAGATCATTTGACACCTGGCAGTGATGGAAGACTTGGCCAGCAGTTTACTTCTTTAAAGAATGGGGAAAATGCCACCAGATCTACAAATAAGCATGAAAATTGCTCTCAGTTCATCCAGTAGAGCTTGATCCAGTGTCTGTACCAGAACTAACAGACAGATGAGAAGAGGGAGGTCAAAAGTGGAGACATGACCCTGTCCATCTGGGTCAGATGTGTCTGGGCACAGATCAGAGAACTCTCTGAAATTTTCTTGAGATGTGCAGAGCTAATAATTTGCAACCCACATGTCTTTAGCAAGAATCCCAAATGCTTTCTGCAGGTTTTAACCTTAACATTATCCTCTTCACCATTTCAGCATACCTGAAAGTGCCAAGGACAGAACCTTGCCCAGACTAAATAATCATTTTCAAAGCAAGAGACAGTCAAGCGATGAGCACAGGATCCTGACTTCATTGCAAGATCAGCATAAAGGCAGGCTAGGCTCTGAAGGAGACAGAATTCATGTTAACACACACACAACAGCAAAGGCAAGACAACAACATACTGGCTTATGACTACTTTGGGATGAAAATCCTCCAGTTAAGAAAAATAACTGAACCCTGAATTTTTCTGTTTCAGTTTTCCCTTACAAGATCTTGAGCCTCTGAGTTTTATTTTTCACCTTTTTCAACAACATTTACTCAACTTATTTTCTGATTATTCTGACCTCTGGAGTGAATGCAAGGAATCCCTATGTGTAAATTTGACTGAAAAGAGTACCTCATGCCTTGCTTTGTGCATAATATAATTCAAATGGAAAGATCCCACAGGACATTACACTTTATTGGTCTGATCCAAATCCCACTGAAGTCAATGAGTCTTTCCACTGTCTCCACAAGGGTTGGACTGGGCCTTTTGGACCCAGATCAGAAAAGCATCCTGATTCAGAAAGAGCACTTAAGCATATGCCTAATTTGAAGCATGTTCTAAAGTGATTTCATGAATAGGATGCTACCAAAAGAGAAATCACTTAGTTCTAAAATATCAACACTCCAGGAGCAGATGGTAACAACTGTTCTGCATCACACAGCAATACTACACTACAGTTCAGGACAATAAATGAAAGAGTAACCTATCTAGCTGAAACTGCAGGAGGAATTTAGATGGGCAAATTTTAGTTGCCTCAGTTAAAATATATATAGGACACATAGGTTAACTTCCCTGTTCTTGAAAAAAATCCATGGAAATTTTCAGGATCAAAAGTGGTTTGGGACTTAGCTTGACATGTCATTTTACTACCACAGAATATCTCAACAACCTGCTCAGATATTTGCTCAGCCCTAGGCTATACTTGCTGCATTTTTTGGCGGCAGTCAATGGGAGATGCACAAGGTATGTAAAACACCTTGCTTATCTCCCATCACCTCACTAATGCCTACTTACCTCCTCCTATATGCTGTACTAAGGTTGCCTTAGCACTACTCCACTTCTGGGGCTGGAGTTATTATCACAAACTCCAGACCGATTAAGGGATCTTGACAGATTTTGCCAGCAATGTTCCCTGTAAGCTGCGCTGGTGCGCTGCAGTGCAGCCCGAAGCAGCCGCCAGCGCAGAGAAGGCTGCTGGCAGCGCACTGCCGGCAGCCAGAGTCCTTCGGCAGAGCTCCTGTGGACCAGGGAGTTTTGAAAACTCCTGCCCGGTAAAGCTCTAACGGAGCATGCCCAGAAAATCTGAGCATGCTCCGTAGAGCTTCTCTGGCTCAGGAGTTATGGCTGGGCCGTCCGGCTCCAGTCCAGCCCCAAGGTAAGTTTGTGGGGGCTGGGGGGGGGGGGCTGCTGGGAGTGGGGAGGGGGCAAGGGGGGGCAGGGGGGGGCATGTCGCCGGGCGCCGGGCGGGGCCGCCAGGAGCTGGGGGGGCAATGCTGGGAGTGGGGGGGCTGCACATCAGGCCCCGTGGGGGGGGAGCGCAGCGAGCAACAGGAGTTGCTCAGCCGCCCTCTCCCCTTAGAGGGAACATTGTTTGCCAGTGATTTTTCTGCCATCAGTATAGACATAGCTTTAGTATTGTCTCCAGGGGTTATAATATGGCAGAACACACCAGAACAGCATTCCAGAGCCCCCCATTTTCAGGGGGCATCATTCCGGGCCCCCTAAAAATAGAGGAACACACTGGAACACTGTGTTCCAGGGCCCTCTAAAAGTAGAGGAATGCTCCAGTGCAACTTTCCGATGCATTTCCCCAGGGCCAGCTGAAGAAAGGGCCTGGGGGCTGGAGCTAGCCTGGAAACCCCTCTCCTCCTTTCCTGGCACCTGCTTCAGTCCCGCCCCTTCCTGCTGGGCCCAGGCAGTGTGCATGGCCCAGACCCAGTTTCAGGCCTGTCTCCCCTCTCACCGACCGGCTGGCACTGCAACCTCCTTACCCCCAGCCCGGGTCCTTGGCCAAGTCAGCAACACGGGTAAGAGGACTAGGGGAGCTGGGGACAGGCAGACAGCTGGCTGGGAAAGTGTGGGGGGTGGGGTAGGAAGAAGGGGTTGGGATGATGGGCTGGAGAGGTATGGAGGGGGTTGGGGGGGTGGAGTGGGGGAATGGGGACAAGGGGACTGAAGGGGTCTGGGAATGTGCGGAAGGGGTGGAGGGCTGAAGGGGGTGGAGTGTGGGAATGGAGCAAGGGAACTGAAGGGAGCTAGGAGGGGTTGGGGCTGAAGTAGAGATGGGGAGCTTGGGGCTGGGGTGTTAGGAGGGCTGGAGTGGGGACATGGGGACAAGGGGCTTAGGGAATGGGAATTGGGGCTGAGGAGGACCTTGGAAAGGAGGTATCTGATGGGGGGCAGGCATTTTGGGGGCAGTAGCTGGGGTGGATGAACAGGGCCTGGACCTGCGTGAAGGGGACCTGGACCTGTGAAGGGGGCCCATAAATTTAGGAGGGCAGGCCCCAGAACCAAATTATACTTTAACCCCTGATTGTCTCAGAGGATAGAATGACATCTGACTCATGAAGGCCACTTGCTATAGCACTGATGATTTGCCTTCCATCTCTGCTGTACCATGTGCCAAACCTGCTGAACTTTATACAGCAAGACCAAATTGTAGTCCTGGTGCATTGCCTATTTTCACCTTCACAATGAAATTTTAATGAAGTATATTTTAAATTGTCACTGGGTATGTCCCCTCGTAGGTTTTAAATCAAAATAACACTGGCGAGCCTATCGGGAGACGGGGGACCATTCCCCGCAGCACAGCTAAGGCTGGGGAACCCAGGCGTGGGGGTGTCCATCCTCCCCCAGCCCAGCTAGGGCTGGGGGAGCCCACACGGGGATCCCTCCTCCCGCAGCCCAGCTATAACAGGGGAGCCAAGTACACTTCTCCGCCACCTGGCTAGGAGAGGAGGGTGCCAGGCGGGCAGGGTGCCTTCTCCCCCATGGCTGGCTGAGCCAGGGGACCATGTTGCCACAGTTTCCAGGGTGGCCCTCTCCTAAATCAAACTAGGAAGTCCAGTCCCTGGACATGCTAGTTTGATTTGGTATTTTTTGTGTGGACTTGTTAAATCGATTGAAGTTAAATTGATTTACTGATTTTATAGTGATTTAACCTGAATCGATTTAACTTATTGTGTGTGGACATAGCCACTCAGACAGTAAAACTACAATCTCTATTTGTTTGCATTTGAATTCATCATCTGTATTTCAATTAAAATCTTTCAGATGCACATATGACAGAATACCTTGGAAAAAAAAAACCAGTCTAAATTAGTAAATAACACTTAATGAGTGTAAGTGGTTGGGGCCTCCAGTGAGCCAGTAGGGCACCTCCTACTGGCACTCAGTAGGAATTAGCCATAGTTCACACCCCTTCAAGCACCCAGGCACCTCTTATAGTCCCAGCCCCCCCAGGCAGGACGGGCTGACCCAAAACCTCTAGCCAGCTCAGGTGGTTAGGGATCACTCAAGGTCTTTAGCAAAGGATGGGGGTTGAGGAGGGGGACGCAGGCCCACCTGCTCCACTGCATCCCAGCCCAGGGCCCCATCCACTGGAAGAGTGGTCCACCACTGGGTCAGCGCTGACACCCACTAATGTTTGGCACTTTGCTTTCCCTGGGCTACCTCCTCCCACCACAGCCCGAGTACCTATGTCCATCAAAGGTAGCCATCCTTGCAGTCACCTTCATAGGTGGCTTGGGGAATCCTTGTGACACCTTCAGCATCCATGGGCGGTAGCTCTGGGAACTCCTCAGGCCCATCAGCAAGGGGTAGCTCCTCTAGGTCACAAGGTCCCTATGTAACTGGCAGCTCCTCCTCTGACAGCAGGAGCTCCTCTAGGTCACAGGGAGTGTAGGAGTCTACCTCCATCTCTTCTTCTAGGTGGGGTTCCACCTCATCACTGGGCAGCTGGTTTGGGCTCCAACAGGTCCTGGGGTGTCCTCCCCAGTTGGCAGCCTCAGGGTTCCCCTCCCAGTCACTAGGTCCAGGAAGACTGGGTGGGCTTTAGGGTTGTTCTGCCAGGGTGGCCTGGGTTTGCCATCTCACCCAGGCCAAGCCAGGTCTTTTCCCACCAGCAGCCTCTCTGGAAATACAACCTTCTCCCTCAGCAGCTCAGCCCCTACTGAGCTGCTAGCTGGGGTTTTTATACTTCCTGATTTGGCCCCGCCCTTCTGCTTCAGGATTCTGGGGCCTGCAGTTGCCCAGTCTGACCAGGGGGAGCATTCAGGCCTTTCCTCTGGCTCTGGCTCTGAGGGAAGCCACAGTGCCCAGTTACAATTAGCAACTTCATTAAATGGATTTACAAATTGTCTTTAGGAATAGCTCCAGCTATATAGAAGTCACAAAGCTTCTGAAACCTTAAATTTGATTTTATATAATTTAAAATGCTTAAAAATTTAGGTATGATGGAATCTTTTACCAAACTGAGGAGAGAATTTAAATTTAGACAGTTAATATTCATAGACTAAAGGCTAGAAGGGCCCATTATTGACCTCTTGCATTACACAGGGCGTAGCACTTCATTCTTTCAAAGAAGGGATTTATTTTTTCCTGCTCTGTAAGTACCTGTGTTGCACCGGCACATTTCCACATTTATTCACCACTTTCCATTTCTGATTGTTAGAATTCTAGAGCAGATTTAGGCCTTATTATTATAAATGAATAGAGGCAATGCTGTTCACTGTACAAATTATCAAATATCACCTTTAGTTAACATCACCTATGCTGTTTTAACTGTCCTTTAAAAACACAGAAAATACAAAATGTCAAAAGACAAATTATCTAATAAATAATCAAAACAAAAAATACAGCTCTATTCAAACACTGTTCGTGAAATGTAGTAGCTTTTTAAGTTTTTTTCAGCTACAATACACTCACTATACAATGTCTGCTTACAGAAAAAACAATTGGATTCCAGTTTATGTGCATATAATGTTCTAATGGGCCTCAGTTCAAATGGAAAGCGGGATAGGATATTCTTATAATAGATGCCCTTGCAGAGAATGTGTACTGCATATTTAATGTTATTTATTCCTTTATTTGCTTTATATACAACTAGATTTATCTTACAATATTAACAATGTAATAGTATGCTTGCCAACATATTTATACCAGTCAAAATCACAAGGGAGAAGGAAAAAATGACAAAATGTCCTGTTGTTTAGAACATGCAAAATCCATCAGCAGTTAGTGGTTAAAAAGTATCACTTTGTAAGACAATGTTCAAAACCTCACACTAACAGTTCACCAGGGAAATCAAACCATGAGTAATGAATTCCTGGGACTTCACTCAACAGGTGTCTGGATTGTAACTGTCTAGAATTACTGGCATTTGTGAGAGAGTGGAGAAGGATTTTTGGATTAAATATGGATTTTGAACAGACACAGCAGGAACCATCAGTGGTTAAAGAAAGCATTACATACTATTCCAGTCTCAAAATCGTATCAGCAAACTTCTGAAACATTTTAATAACCTCAATATTAATAAATATACAATCAATGTCAACTCCACATTAAAAAATCTTGACCTAAGCCCCTAAATAAGACTAAGTGTAAAATCATATGATTTTTTAAATGGTTCATTTTAAATGGTTGCTAGTTTCTGAGCCTATGAGAGTCACAGATTTTTCGCTTTCTGTGCAGTTTTAATAAAACAACTGATGCGTTCAGGTGATCACATGACTCTAGGAGCTGTGACTTTAAGGAAACCAGCAAACACTATGAAACGTGTGACATATTAGTAGAGTTGGCAACAAGGGAAACAGATGTGTCCTACAGGAAGCCTTAAAGGTCAACAGATTGACACTATGTTGAACCAAGACACGATGCATTCCAAAATTTAGAGACCCTTGTGGAGAATGCCCAGGCAACTTACCTTTTAAATCCAGCTGTCTCTGGACTGAGCTCTTCCAATGATTGCAACTAGGTCATTGTCATACAGGGACACAGGAGTCACAAAGGTATAAGTAAACTTGGGCCTGATTCAGTGCCCACTGAAGTTAGTGGAAGTCCTTTACATAAAGAGCTTTCGTCTTGTGATTTTGGGAATCATATTTCTCTGAAAGTCACAATTTTAACACCCAAGGCCACTTCACACTACAAAAGTCAACTCTAGTTAATATAAAATAAACGTATATGTTTTAAATATCCAGTTCAAATGTCATGATTTAATAAGGGATATGAGTGTTTCTGTTAGCATGCAGACTGACAAACATCTATACAAGAATTCATTAGCTTTGACTAAAGCAGCTATTGATCTATCTGAAGGCTCTGGTTTAGTTTGTTTTTAAGATTATATTCACATTTTCCTCTTTCTGTTCCCCTCCACACTTGTGCCTGGCAGGACATATGTATTGGCTCATTGCTGTTCTGCCAAAGGAAGATCCAAAGTATATCTCTACCAGGAGGATGCTGGCACCGGGCTTATGGTATTCAAGCCGCAAGTCCCAATGCCCAAGTCCTGGGTTCACTGCCGGGCTGCCCGCAGCAGCTGCAGTGGCTGCTTGCGAGCCCCGAGTCCCAGCACACAAAGCCCCAGATCTTTTCTGGGGCCAGTGGCCCTCCTGATCTCTACTTTCTCCTGTTACATTTCTGAATGCAAATACATGCAGAAGGACTCCTCCTCTTTGAAATGGAACAGCATATGGCTTCAGGACCCACTCTGTGTCTAAGGATTAATTTACCATAATGTACTATAACATCCTTCTTACATGGCACATGAGATGATGCAGGGAAACAAGAATTGTTGAACCATTTTGTAACCAATAACTTTAGTTTATTTTTCATTTATCATGTGTCGTGTGATGTTGGGATTATTGAAGTCTAAGGCTGATTAATAGTTAGAAGGGACAAGTAGCTATCAGGTATCTAAGTAAGAAGGGCTGAAATGCAAGGCCTACAGGCTGAGACCTGTAGGATTTTAACTTAGTCATATTACACTAAGAGGTAAGTAAGTGACTGCAGTGTTGAACCTAGGTGTTTTGGCACCAGGGGCAAAAATCCCAAACTCTCCCTCCCCCAGCCTGGCCCTTGACCCTGCCAGCAGGTTCAGAAATTTGAGGACCCTGGGGGGCAACCACTGCATGGGGGGGGAACGGGGGTAATCTTTATTAAAACAGGTATGGGAGTGTGGTGAGTGGTGGGGTGTATACGTGGTGCTTGTAACGGTGTTTCTAAGGGGGTGTTGTGGTGTGCTTAACTCTGTGGAGTGGGACAGGCAGGGGGGCAATGAGGACTCCCTACAGTCATAAACCTACTCACTCTAACTTAAAAGATGCTTCTATAAGGTATGAATAGAAGGGGGGTGCAATGCAAATTAGTATGCCGCAGTAGCAGAGGGGAGAGAACGCAACTGGGGGGAAGCAGGATCAACAAGGTCAGAGGGGCTCAAAGAAGGGGAGGGCAAGCAGGCTGAGGACACAGGTGGGGGGCTCAGGGCAGCAGAGAGTGGGAGCGGGAGTTGGTGGCAGTGGCGGAGAGGGGCTTAGGGGAGAGGGAAAGCAAGTGGGGTGGTGAGTAGGAATGGTGGGACGAAGACACACGTGGGAGTTAGGTCAGGGAGACAGAGACAGGTGAGGGGTTGGGACACAGGTGGGGGTTCGGGGAAGCAGGAGGGGCTGAACAGGGGTTCAAGGGTTTGGGAGGGAGGCAGCAGGGGACTGAATGGCAGGGAAGGGAGCAGTGGCAGGAGGAAAGGGGAAGAGGAGAAGGAAAGGGAAGGAAGGGGGGGCAGGAGCAGAGGCAAGAGGGGTGGTCACGGGGAAGCGGCAGCTGGGGAGTGAGGGCAGTGAGGGGCTGGCGGCAAAAGGGGGGGGGGCCTCAGGAGCCGCAAGGGACCGGCGGGAGCCACAGGAAAGTGGCAGCAGTAACGGGGAGCCAGCTGGGCAGCTGCAGAAAAGCAGCAGAAAAAGGGGAAGAACCGGGGGAAAAGCCACAACGGGCAGGGGTCAGAGAAGGGAGTAGAGATGGGCGGGGGGAAGCCACGGGGAAAGGGGTTGTGGGCAGTGGAAGAAGGGGCTGGCAAGAAAAGAGAGGCACGGGGGGGCAGTTGGAAAATAAAGAGGGGACACGGAAGGGTTAAGAAAAGCAAACTTTATTCAAGTTGGGGGAGTTACAGAGGGAAGGGCAAAAGCAACTTAACAAACAACTCTAAATGCTACAAACTAAAGGAAACAATCTTACCATCTAACTTAATACTACTAAGGCTACTAATTAACTAAATGTTGCAACTCACAATAATACCTTTAACACCAGTCCAAACCGTTCAGAAGGAAGAGATACATTAAGTAATACAGAGTAGCGGCTGGTAATTACAGACACGGGAGGTCCTTTAACACAAAATGAAGCAGCAAGTAAAGAAAAGGAAAGGAGAAGGCAAAAGATACACACGAGCCTGTAAAGCTGGGAAAAACAGTTTCAAAGCAGCAGCCAGAAAAGAAAGTAATTTTAATCTTTAAAGAAAACTGCAGGGCAGGCTCTTACCATCCCTAGCAGCAACAGCAGCAGCAGCAGCAGCAGCATTACAGGCAGGAGAGACTCGTACTCGTATGCAGGCCGGCAGTTTAAACATGGGGTAAGCTTGGGGAGAACTCGTGAGCGGAGGAGGTCAGCTTCTGGTTGATCAGGCCAGGCAGGGTATCTTGGGGACCTTCCTGCCTGAGCCCCCACAGGACCAGAGTTTTAAGCTGTTTTTCCTGCCTTTCCCTGATTGCAGGGAATCCAGAGAACAATGGTGGTATGAGTCATACCTTGCAGTCAGGCAGAGCCCACCTACACCAAGCCCTGTCAGAACAATGGGCACTCAGGGTGGTAATGGCCATCCAGTTAAGTAGAGGGGGCCATCTAGTTAAGTTCAAGGGGGCCATCTGCTCCCTTTAACATTCCTTACATACTTAAGTGATGGCCTGGGAGGGGCGGCCATCAAATCAATACAATGAGTCACGAACAGCCCTGATCTGGCCCCTGGTCCAGTCTGTCCCCAGCTGCTGCCAACAGGTGATAGGGAGCCAGATTGGCCCTAGCCATCTTCTGGTGATGGCTGGAGGTCCCCACTGTCTTCCAACAGTGGCTTGGGATGAATCCAGCCCCCCATACCTTGCTATGGCATGGTCCCTAGGACGGACCTACGCTGGCCACATGGTGACTGACCATAGGCTTCTCTCCTGAGCATGCATCTGAGCATGCTCAGGAGCAGGGCAGGAGATTTTAAACTCCCACAGCCCCAGACCCAGCCTGGCTCCTGGAGAAATGTACCTTCAGGGCCAGGTAGGGTGTGCGGCTGCCAGCCATGCAGCACCCTCTAAAATTCAGCACCTGGGGCTTTTCTCCAGTTGCCCCAACCTAGTTATGATCTTGAGTGACTGAAAAATTGCCAGATGCCATAAGATTACAGGAAAATATGTGCCAATGGGGTGATATTGCAAAAAATTAACCATATGATTAATATTAGATTACTAAATGCTCTGAAGAGACACATTTTTTTCTAACACGTGCCTTAACCTGAGGACATAGGTTGTGCATCAATGCAAATGAGAATACAAGGAAATATGTATAACCTATGGCAGTGGTTCCCAATCTGTGGTCTGTGGACCACTGGTGGTTCAGGTGCTCTGTGGGTGGGTGTGGGGGGGGATGTAAATACTGCAGGTAAATGTACTGTGATGAGTGCAATACGTTTGTGAGTGAGCCTAATAAATTATTAGAAATAGCTGTGTTTTTAATACCCTTTGATATACAAGTTTGACTCCTGTCAGCCATAGGCCATGTTAAAAACGTTTAAAACAGTTTGTTTACATGGTGGTCCACAACAGCTTTTGATGATGATGTAATGGTCCACATAAAGGGAAAGGTTGGGAACCGCTGCCCTGTGGAAAACAGGGTACACCAATATTCTCAGGGTACACAGTACATATGAGAAAAAAAGAGGCCTAATACTTTGAGGCACATGTGCAGAGTTTGAAGTATACTCAGAATCACCTGATAAAAAAAGGGTGCTCAGATTGAGCTTCCTACTCAGCAGGAACCCTCCCTCTACTGATGATCAATCCACAAAAGACCTACCTAAAGAGGATGTGAGTACGACTGGAGCCTTGCTTTGTTTGTGCAGATATGCAGGATATATCTATGCTTGCATGGTCTTAACTTCATTGGTAACTTTAATAAAATGGACAGAAGAGATTAGACCTTATTCTTGTGAGTGTCTGTGATGCTTTTTTTGGTCTTCATGGTTCCTAGAAGCTCTAGATCTTAAACAGGTGGCAGAGGTAACTCTGTTGAGCTTGAGACTGAAGCCACTGGATCCAAACCCAGGTGCTGTAATACATCAATAAAGTCGCATTAAGCAAAAATGAAAGGCTACCATTGTAATGACAAAAGAGAGCTTTTTGGTGATCTTAATATATGCTTTTTTTGAGGGTATTGTTGTAAACAAAAGGAAAAGTGTAGGAATGTTGGCATTATAAATCTATTTGGTTTACAAAAAACGGAATAGTTCAAGCTTTTCAGATGGGAGGAAGGGTATTGTTGTAATTAAGGTACTAAAGTGGAGATCTAGATTCCTTCCTCAACTCTGTCACAGACTTCTGATGTGACTTTGGAAGAGTCACTTGTCCTTGCTATGCCTCAGTTCCCCATCTGTAAAAGGAGAAAATTATCCTTCCTTTCCTGCAAACTGGGCCCCCATCTTGTCTATTTAGATGGTAAGTTCTTGAAGACAGAGACTCGCTCTTTCTATTAAAAGAAGCAAGGAGTCCTGTGGCACTTAAAGACTAAGACTATGTCCACACTTAGCTGGTTAAATTGATTTAAGTTAAATTGATTTAAGTTAAATCAGTCTAACAATCATTAAATCGATTTAACTTAAATTGATTAACATGTCCTCACTAGAAATCCAAATTGAACTAGCATGTCCATGGACAGGACTTGCTGGTTTGATTTAGGAGAGGGCCACCATGGGAGATGTGACAACATGGCCCCCAAGATGGGTGAGCTGTGTGGCATGGAAAAGCATCCCTCCACCTGCCTTGGGGTGCACTGAGCCTGGTGAGGAGAAGGCATCCCTCTCACCTAGCGGCAGCCCTGTGCACTCAGCCAGGCATGGGGAAGGGACCCCTCTCACCTGGCTATAGAAACACGCAGCCAGCCATGGGGCAGGGACACTCCCGTGCCTGGCTCCCAGCACACTAGTTGAGAGGCAGGGAAAAGAAACACCCCCCCACCTGCCCAGCTCCTGGCACACTAGCTGGGTGGTAGAGGATGGCACCCACATGCCCAGCTCCTGGCATGCTAGCCAAGCAGAGCCGGGTGTGGAGGTGCCTTTCCCCACCACCTGGCTAGTGCACTGGGAGCCGGGCATGGGGGTCTCTTCTCCCCACCGCCTGGATAGTGTGCCGGGAGTCTGCAATGGGTTTTTTTTCCTTGGCGCCCAGCCAGAGCACTGGAATGTGGGCATGAGGAGTCCCTTCCCCACAGCCTGCCAGTATGTCAAGGTCCCTTTCCTGTGCTCAGCCAGTGAGCTGGGAGCCGGGCATGGGGGCTCTTTCCTCAACACCCAGCCAGTGCACTGGGAGCCGGGCATGGGGGTGTCTTCTCCCCACCACCTGGCTCTTTCCCCAATGCCTAGCCAGCACATGGGGAGCTGGGCATGGGGGTTCTTTCCCTGGTGCCTGGCCAGCACACAGGGAGCCAGGCGTAGGGGTCCTTTCCCCGTGCCTGGCCAGCACTGGTAAAGCCCAGCGTGGGGGTTCACCCTGCCCTCACCCCCCTTGGCACTGAAGGCTGGCCCTTCCTTCCAGGGTGCCATGCAACCTGAGAAGAAGAAGGTCAAACCTGGCTCAAAATTGAAATAATGCAGCTATGCCTCATTATTTAGATGTAAGTGTTTTGATTTAACCATCATTTTGAATAAAACTAGGTCTTATTATATAAAAATGACCTTTCTTTATAGTGAAAAGAGGGAGCTC
Source organism: Podocnemis expansa (assembly GCA_007922195.1). Taxonomy (NCBI): domain Eukaryota; kingdom Metazoa; phylum Chordata; order Testudines; family Podocnemididae; genus Podocnemis; species Podocnemis expansa. Next base: position 78,523,026 of record ML681966.1, read on the forward strand.
CTCACTTCAATATAAGGAAAGCTAGTGCAGACCTGTCCTTCTTTAAATCAGAATAATCAGCATTACTTCGATTTATAGAATAAGTATGGACATACCTGAAGCATCCACCCTAGAAAGAAAGGGATAAAAAGCCCCATCAAGAACAAGATCAAAATCACATCTGCCATTAACTGATGACTTATAGTCATACACCAGTACCCTGAGAAAGCATAGAGGCAGAACATCCATTGACAAAGAGACATTAAAGATGGGTACGACTGCATAGCTTTGGATAATACTCCATACAGCATCCACAAGCATCAGTGCACAGCTGTGTGCCTGACAGAGACCCCACTCTCTCTCATGTCCAGCTTCCCTGGCCAGGTAGCTGCCATGACCTGCCAACTCCAGCAACAAACCCAAGCCACAATCTCAAGCAGCAATCAGGACTGGTAACAATACTTGATGAACTGCAGAATATGTTCTTCATAGAATCATAGAATCATAGGGTTGGAAGGGACCCCACAAGGTCATCTAGTCCAACCCCCTGCCAAAAAAAGCAGGACCACTCCCATTAGATCATCCCAGTCAGTGTTTTGTCCAGCTGGGACTTGAACACCTCCAGAGGTGGAGATTCCACCACCTCCCTAGGCAACTTATTCCACTGCTTCACCACTCACCTAGTAAGGAAGTTTTTCCTAATATCCAGCCTGGACCGCCCCAGCTGTAACTTGAAACCATTGCTTCTCGTTCTGCCCTCTGTTACTACCGAGAACAGTAGAGCTCCCTCCTCCTTGGAGCAACCCTTCAAGTAGTTGAAGGTTGCTATCAAATCCCCCCTCAGTCTTCTCTTCTGCAGGCTAAATAAGCCTAGTTCCTTCAGTCTTTCTTCATAGGGCTTGTGCTCCAGCCCTTTGATCATTTTGGTTGCCCTCCTCTGGACTCTCTCTAATTTGTCCATGTCCTTTTTGTAGTGGGGAGCCCAAAACTGGACACAGTATTCCAGATGTGGCCTCACTAGTGCAGAATAGAGGGGAATGATCACATCCCTTGATCTGCTGGCAACACTTCTTCTGATGCAGCCCAGTATGCCATTGGCCTTTTTGGCAGCAAGAGCACACTGCTGACTCATATCCAGCTTCCCATCCACCATGACTCCCAGGTCCTTTTCTCCAGTGCTGCTATTTAGCTGATCACTCCCCAGCCTGTAGCAGTACATGGGGTTTTTTCATCCCAAGTGCAGGATTTTACACTTATCCTTGTTGAACCTCATGAGATTCCTCTTGGCCCACTGCTCCAGTTTGTCTAGGTCTCCCTGAATCCTGTCTCTGCCCTCTAGGGTGTCTACCGTTCCCCCCAGTTTGGTGTCATGTGCAAACTTACTAAGTGTGCAATCTATCCCATCATCCAGATCATTAATGAAAACATTGAACAGAACTGGCCCCAGGACCGACCCCTGGGGCACACCACTTGTTACTGCCTGCCAACTTGACATGGAGCCATTGATTCCTACACGCTGAAACCGTTGTTCTAGCCAGTTTTCTATCCACCTTACAGTCCACGCATCTAACCCATACTTCCTTAATTTGCCAATGAGAATGCTGTGGGAAACCGTATCAAAAGCCTTGCTAAAGTCAAGGTATATGACATCAACGGCTCTTCCCGCATCCACAAATCCAGTCATCTCATCATAGAAGGCGATGAGGTTGGTCAGGCATGATTTACCCTTGGTAAATCCATGCTGACTATTCCTGATTACTCTATTTTCCTCCAAGTGTTTCAGGATGGATTCTTTGAGAAGCTGCTCCATGATTTTTCCAGGGATTGAGGTGAGGCTGACAGGTCTGTAATTCCCTGGATCGTCCTTTTTGCCTTTCTTGAAGATAGGTACTATATTTGCTTTTTTCCAGTCCTCTGGCACCTCCCCCGTTCGCCACGAGTTTTCAAAGATAATGGCCAACGGTACTGCTATCTCATCAGCCAGCTCCCTCAGCACCCTCGGATGCAGTTCATCCGGCCCCATGGACTTGTGCACATCTAGTTTCTTTAAGCAGTCCCTAACCTGACCTTCTGTCACCAAGGGCCTCTCTTCTTCTCCCCAGTCCCCCGTACCTAGTGTAGTGGGCTGGGAGCTGACCCTGCTTGTGAAAACTGAAGTAAAAAAGGCATTGAGCACTTCAGCTTTTTCCTCATCCTCTGTCACGAGGATGCCTGCCCCATTCAGTAAGGGACCTACACCATCCCTGATCCTCTTCTTGTTATTGATATACTTGTAGAACCCCTTCCTGTTATCCTTCACATCCCTTGCTAGTCGCAACTCCATTTGTCCTTTGGCCTTTCTGATTTTATCCCTGCAGTCCCGAGCAATGTCTTCCGTGTGTGTGGGTGCGTGTATGTACCATGTGTATGTGTATAGGTACTAGATAGTTAATTATCAGTTGTGTTTTTCTTATAATAAATATAGTGTACAGTATTCCCTTGTCCCCCTGAATAAGATCCTGCTAGTCTCTCCTTTTCTAGTATAACACTATGTGTTTGTAGAGTATTTAGTAAAAGTGGCTTCAATCTCAGCTGGATCCTCTATGTGCTACTGTCATATAAAGACATGATCATTTCTCCTTCAAATGCATGCGCATATTTACTACTAACATTAAGGGTAGATGCACTTTAAAACAAAACTATGCCCTTTAATATACAGTATGCACTTCACATGGTATTGAGCCAGAAGGAAATATTTTCTGCATGGAGTGGATTGTGCAGAATGGTTACTGCATGGATAATACCTGCCTTGTTTGGGAATGAGTGAAATAACTGTCAGCAAAGCCCTTTGATACTGATGATGTCAGTTACCTCCTCTTTACCCTCTGTTGCTTTTTTATATTGCATATTCTTTTGATGTTGAATAGGGACACAGAATATTCACATGTTCAAATGTGGCTCGCACGATCCGTCCTCCACAGGCTAATGGGGCTACAGTTAAAGAAGATCAATGAGTGATATCACAGCTGTTTTATGACAGTAAGATTGAATTAAAATTACTAAAAAAATATTCTAAATGGCGATCAAGATGTTGAACATTCCTATGACTAGATCTGTTCTGGTTAATGCAATGGGAAATTTGGTCAAGGGCTGTTCAACTGTATGAAAAATGTAATCCATGTATCGCTACTGAGCTCTGTGATATCTAAAGTGATCTATTGACTAAACCAGTGTCCATGTTCTTTTGGATCTGTCCATAGAGGAAAAGTCCAGCTCTAAACTTCCAACACAGGGTCATCAGCTGAACATCAGTCAACTATGAAATAACTTGCTCCTAAGTGAGGACATCTAGAGGACTCCTATACATTTCAGAGATCATTCTCAAGAGCCATATATTGATCACCTATTGATTGCACTCAAACAGGTGAAGTCAGAGATTGTGCTCTGGAGAAGAAGGAGATGCGGAATGCATAATCAGTCATTCTTCAGCCAACCAACCACAAAAGAGGGGATTTCCTCAAACCAAATATAAAATAATTAGCCTTGTGTAGTCTCCATGGGTCAGTAGCTGTTGAAGCTATTTTCTGTTTCATGGACCCCAAAGACACTGGGATCTGATCTTACAACAGTGTAAATAAAAAGTAACTCCACCAGTGCTGATGATACAGACTGGTGTAAAATGCATATAAGAAAGATCAGAATCAGACTGACTGCCTTCTTCAAAACCTAGGAACAATGGGAAGGTATAAGAATGGAATTTGAGCAGTAGCTTTAACTTTCTTGCTTGTATTTTTACTCTCCTTGGTTTCAGGTAATGTCATCAATATTACAGGAACAGCAGTTTTTCTACTCTAAATTTCTCAATAAACATAATGAAAGTGGGAAGTTTGCAGAACCCTCTTGATCTATTCAAATGCTTACTCGATAGCCCCTCGAAAGAGATGAAGAAATCCTGAATCTCAGATATCTTTCCATTAATAAATTTTGTTGACATTGATACAACTCCTTAAAACATTCGGGCTTTGACACAATGGTATTTTTTCAATAAAAATACATTTTGTCAGATATGAGCAATGCTAGCCTTCAGTAGAAGGAAGTGTTCTTGATGGAGTTATGGATAGGGCTTTGCAAATATGACCTGATAAAAGTCTTTTAATATATTAAAGGCTGTTATAAGCAATTGGTGATCAACTGTTCCCATGTCCAATGGAGGTAGGATAAAAAATAATGGGCTTAATCTGTAGTAAAGGAGACTTACATTAGATATTAGAAAAAACTTTCTAGTTCTAAGGGTAGATAAGCTCCAGAGTAAACTTCCAAGGGAGGTTGTAGAATCCCTGTCATGTTTTTAAGACCCTGGATGTTTTTAAGACCAAGTTAGACCAACGCCTGTCAGGGTTGGTCTGGATTTACATGGTCCTGTCTCTGCTGAGGAATATAGATTTGATGACTGCTCCAGATCCCTTCCAAACTTACATTTCTATGATTCTATGGCTTGTTTTTTTCCAATAATGTTCTCCTGTCTCCTCTCCTTGGCTATTGCTGGCCACCTTGACTTTGTTTCTGTTCCTGCGCAGCTGTGCTGGTTACATTACCTAACTTTTAGCTAGGAAGTTATCTTTTAGACCATATTGCCCACTCATTCTCCACAGCTATCAGTCTCAGAACATCCCCCAAAGTGTTTATGGGGGAAGGGGCTCCAAACCCGAGCAGAAGACAAGGCCAAAAGACTCCATATAATGTAAATGTCACCCCTTGGGGAGAATGGTTCCCTCACAACATATGGAGAAGCCTCCTGGCTGCAGTAATCAGCCAAGCGGTGCAGCTTTGAGGTGCTCGCATACCACAGTGATGAGCACAGGATGGATTTTTGGACAGATGGATGAAGTAAGCTCTGCAGATCAACATTCACATCAAGCCCTTAGAATATTGAATTCTTTCTTTCTTTCTTTCTTAAAATCTCTTAGATTTCCTTGAATAAATTATTAGTCTGTTTTTAAAGTGATTTTTTTACTTTTTTACTTTATTTGATCCTTTGACATGATGTCTCAAAATGTATTATATCAGTCCTTAACTGTGAGTGGTTGCAGTGGTAATACAGATATGCATTATGAAGAAAGCTATTGTGAATGCACAATGGCTGGTTTTCAAATATTAATAGCTTGAGTGTTTAAAATTTAACTAGTAATATATTTTTAAAAAGCATAGCCCAGAGTATGGACAATGATAGAAATAGTAAGTTTAAGCATCAAGCAAATTTTTACAGTCAGAGTAAAAAAAACCTATAAAAATGGAGTTATATTATGAAAATAATTACAGACCTTTTACAGGAGTGAGACTAGAGGGCACTGGCATATTGCATTTTACCCCTGATATGTAACAACAGCTCAGCAAGCAAGCAGCTCAGCATCTTATAGACAGAATTAAGTCAAGTGCTCAAATTTTTAGAAAAAGATGAACATCGGTTTTAATGGACACGCATTTGCTCCATCATGCATCTGGTACATTTATATCAGCCGTGCAGTGGAATGACACGAAGTGAAAAGTGACTTGAATGTGGTAGTGTTGATATGAATAGAAATACTCATTCATAAAGTCATGTCTGGCAAATCTGTTTAATTCTATTATATTCATTACAGATTCTTTATGGGGTCTGGGAATTAGGTATTTTTATTGAAATAGAAGTTTATGAAGGAGGGTCTTAATTTATTCCCCATGAAGCCAAAGGCCATACCTCTATTGATTTCAGTGGTGGTGAGACTGAATACAAAGAGAAGAATCTGGATCTCACTTAAACATGCATCTATTAGATGTTTGACTGCTCCTGCTGGTGGTTTGAGTGCTGTTTGTTGTAAAACTAGAGTTTTGTCCATGCACACCATCGACACGCATTTAAAATGAACATATTTAGGTCCGCCTTCAGATGCTAACTAATAATAGCTCAGGTCTCCACTATGTCTAAGGTCTATTTGACACTGGCTATTTATTCAGTCACTTTTATCATTATTGGTAACACAGCTACATCTACAAGCCCCAGCTATGAACGAAGACCCCACTCTACTGTATAAACACAAAACAAAATCTACTCCACAAATGTGGTGGATGCCATTCGGGAAACCAATCATAGGTCCCTGGTCCCTGAACCATTGAGAGCAACCTAAGGGCAGATCTAAGTTACTCCGCTGACACAAGTTCATGGAATATCCTGGTCCAGAGAAGTAAAGTACAACTAGAGCAGGGGCCACCCTGCTGGATTTAGACCAATGATGTTCCCCTCCATAAGTAGAGTTCTTTGTGTATTTAGCACCAGAATTTAGATCACAAGCACGAAACAGGCCTTGCAACTTTTTTCTCCTTCTTGCATATAATGTATTTTCAATCATGTGTTTAAGTAGCAGGTACACAATGTAACTTATATGGGTGTTCGGAAGTTATGTTAATTGAATGTGCTCTTCTCACAGTTCTATTCATCCATGGCAAGTATACAGCCACACTTCATAAGGCCGAGGTCAGCAATGGCATTAGAAAATAGGAAGCCTGTTAAAGTCCAGGCATGTGAATGGTACGCCCTGGCACAGGTTGGGATTGATCTCTATACTTAACGGATTTGGAATCTAGTATCCAAAAATAAGATAAGAAAAACTTATATAAAAAACACAAGTATTCCAGATGGGACTACCTTAAGGAACACAGTAAAAGGAAAAATAACAAGTTCTTCACATTGCTAGGACATCTTATACAAGGAATTTTAAAACACCTGAATGCATTTGTTTGCAAAAGGTTGGATGGCCAGTGTAGAGTGTAATGTCATGGACACAGTTATATTCAAACCCTTTCCTTAAAAGTAAAGCCTTCAGATATATTTGCACATAATAAAGAGAATTAAATGTAAGATTAGATAATGAATGCACACCCAATCAGATTCTGCACTTGGCAATAACCATATTTTAAAATCAACCTAAGAGTATTCTCAACCTAGGCAAGGAAGAGCAAGCATTTTCACTCTCTTTCCAGGCTATATGCCTGTCAGTTACAATTCTGTCAGCAGCAGTGGCCACAGTGCTGTGTATAATACAGCATGTCCAAAAGAAGAAATTGGAACTATTGAACCAAACAAGAGTCCATACTGGGCTAGAGTTGTTTGGGCAATTTTCCACAGGTTAGAAAATTTTTAAAAGCAGGCACAGTCCCCAAAACTTGCTGCTGGTTTGTTACTGTCCCTTTCTTAGGGATTAGGAGCTATTATTATTATTATTTTTTGTTGTATTGGAGCAGCTAGCATGTCCAAGTCATGGATCTAGATTCCATTGTGCAAGGTGCTGTACAAATACAGAACAAAAAGAGAATACCTGCCCCAAGGTGGTTGCAATTTAAATACTCTGTCATGTGTAAAGTTCAGTTTGTGTGTAGTTCTTTGCAGGATCAGAGCTTAAATTAGTTCTAAGGTAGACAAAGGCAATGAATCACCAGTATTGCTTGCTACAAAACCATGAGTTTTCCTTAAAGATCTACCATTCAAAGTACTGACCAGGCCTAATTCTACTGTGTATCTGCAAAACAAACAAGGAGTCCTGTGGCACTTTTAAAGACTAACAAATTTATTTATCACATGAGCTTTTGCAAGAGAAAATCCCACTTCATCAGACACCTGAAGAATCTTATTCCCTAGTCTATACATAAAATACCTTGCATACCTGCCGGCAACTGTCTAAGCTGCCAGGACTCACTTGGGAAGGCCGACCGCAAATAGCTTGCAGTCAGCTTTCAGCTATGTCTTTTAGGAGGTTGACTTCCAGAACCAACTTTTGGAGGTCAGCAGTGAGTTCATACTCGTTGCTGAATCACGCCTGGAACTTCGGGCTGACGGCAGCAATTTTACCACCATCAGTGTAGACATACCCTTAGCATCTGCAGTTTGATGTAATCACAGCTTGAGGTGGCCGGTGTATGGCAACAAAATGGATATGTTATTAAGTAAAGAAAATGTTATTTTAACCTTATAAAATATTTTAGTTTTATTTTTAAATTTATTATTATTATTATTAATCAGCAGCAGCAGCAGCATCTTAAGAAATGTTGAGTTACAACTAAATTTTTTGCAGAGGACAAGAAAGAAATGCTGGCTGTTTTCCACTAGGTGGCACAACATAGTTTTCTTTACAAGTCTAGTAGCTTGTTGATTGGTCTGCTTTCCCTAGGCCACGTTAGACAGAATGGAAGCCATGAGAAATTGTTGAATTTCCTGGTTCTTTTCAGATGTATTTTTTATTCTATTTTCAGTGCAAGGCATTTAAGAATGAAAAGTGTATTTTCTTCAATAATAGTATGATGACATCATGATTGTGTTTATTTTTTATTAGATAACATTTAGTATTATTACACAGTTTAATACAATCAAAGAAAAGTGTACACAGTACCTATTAATTTTCAGAAACGCCCTCTGGAGATAAATATGGCCTCAAATCATGCAATTGACTCCATACAGGTGGATTTATGCAGAGCTCAAATGTTGCCAACTCTTGCAATAATATTCTACTCCTTGAAATACTTGGTATTTCTCCTAAAGCCCTTACAGCTAGGTGATATGGTCCACACAGTAAATAAGTGGCAGAAAACAAACTACAACTGTGTGTGTGTGTGTGTGTGTGTGTGTGTGTACATGTTTGCTTGGTTGGCATCCTATGATGTATGTGATTTGACTGGTGACTAAATACCCTAGTCTGAGATTTGCCTAATCTTTGGCAATTATAGCAGTCCAAGAGTTCTTTAGTAGATTTTGCTCACAGGCTGTAAGGGTAGCATCATCAGTAAATAGAAGTTGCCTGATTCAGACCTTTCTTACTTTAGTCTAAGCCTTAAGTCATCAGAGATCAAAGAGTTTACAATGCAATCCTGTATGGAGATACACACCATCTCTCACCTACATCAATGAACAGTTCAGGAGCTTCAAGAAGAAGATACCAAAGACTATAGGGGAAGGAACTGGTCCTTGATTCACTTCACTTTTCATCGCAAAACTGTCCGAAGGACACCTGTGAAACCAGACATTTTGTTCTCATGTTTTCATGCAAGATTGGTGGGCACCTTATCTCTTCTATATTGCAAATAGACCTACTCTGCTGACCATGCTAAATGCTTTGGTTAGGTCCACAAAGGTAACCTATAATGGTTGCTTTTGCTCTTTGCACTTTTCCTGAAGTTGGCACAAAGAAAATACCTGAGGGCTAGAAGATCACTTCTAAATACACACAATTAAACTCTGAAGAGAGACCTCCAAACTCGTATCAGGCAACAAAATTGACTCAGATTAAGACTTGCAGGCCTGAGAGATTGGGCCCAGCAGTAAGTGATAGTTTGCCCAGTTGTCCCTCTGCCTAGATACCCACATGAGGTATGCAATAGCAGGAATAAATATTGTGAGTTCCAGGCTGATCTTTGAGATAGGCTGTCTGTGACTGATATGATTTGAAAGGAAAATCCTTCATGGTGGTCCCAGCCGTGACTCCATGCCAGAGCCAAATCCTGGCTGCTTTTCATCCCCCCAGAACTCTGCAAAGTTTGCTCCAGGTAGGAAAGTTGAACAAAGAAAATAGCCTGGTTGAGCTGAGTTTTTTTTAATATTATTATCTTTTTTATTTATATTTAAAGGGGAAAGAGCTAGCTTGAGCTTGTGAGGCTGTGCAGAGAGTTTGTTACAAGGCCTTTATGCCTCCCCTGCTGGGAGGCAAATTTTAAAGCTGAGCCACACTAACAGTGTCTCCAGCCCTGCCCTTTTCATTTGCCTTCCCCCACGCCCCCCCTCCAGCCAGAGCTCCACAACCAGGAGGCTTTCCCCATCTGTGTGATTTACACACGTCTCTGGGCTGGGTGTCGCTGTTCGGCTATTTTTGGTTTCCCCATCTCCTCGGTTTTCCCTTCAAGCCAAAGGAGCTGAGGATTTCTTTCGCTTTAGTTAATGAGGGGAGGGGCGAGGAGGAAGGATTTCCACATATTGACAAGAAATTCAAAAGGAAAGGTCATTCCAATTTAAGCAAATTGAGGTCAGTGCCTGTCACCACTAGACTTATGGCCAGATCCTGCTCTTAGTTACACGGGGTCCCTCCGGAGTGATGCCAATGACCTTAATCGAGTTATTTTCCATTGCCTCCCCACCCCACCTTCAAGAAGCAGGGTCTCCAACACACAAGCCAACAATCATGTCGACAACTAATTGTTACATTACAATCTCGACTAAACCCCGCACAGGTAGGAAGGTATTGAAGTGGAGACAGATTCCTGGGTGATTCTGGCTGGATATTTCAGTCCCTCTGTCTGAAACTAAATGAGGGGTGCCCCCCCTTTCTGCCCCTACACAGCAAAACTACTGGAGTGCCCTAGGTCCAGCCTTGCGATAGACACACTTTCATGCTCTGTGGCTACCCCTGAGGGCCATGAAGTGTTTCCACGGGGGGCCTGAAAGAAAAAGTAATTTTGTAGCCAGGTGGTGGCTGTGTGGGAACAATTTAAAAGGGATAAACAAGGCAAGGACGGTGGAGGAGCTCCCTCCAGGGGACTAAACCAAAGAAAGGAATCACTGCTCAGAAGGCAAAATCTCGGGGCTACTTGCTTTTCTATTTTAACTTTTAATGGATTTCATGGATCTGCAGCCTGAAGAGGAGACAGGGCTGGGGATCAGACGGACCAGCCTTTGTCTTGCATCGGGGTGTTTCTTTTATTTATTTAGCTTAGGGTAAATGCCTCAGTTCGGGTTTGGTTTAAATATGTTATTTCGAAGTGTTCCAGTTTCATTTGAACTTTTTTTTTATCATGGCATCCGTCGTGGGACGCCTGGCACTGAAACAGGAGCAGTCCCTCGGTGTTTTTTCCTGTGCCTCTTAGGTTGCTGGACTGCAAAACTGCCAAACCACAGGACACCCCTGGTGGTCGATGTGCGGTACCCCGCTGCCCTGAGGTCCCAGGGCTTGATCCTGCTTTCACTGACACCAGTGGAAACGTTGCGGTTGGTGGAAATGAAGCAGGAGCAAGCCCCTGCCAGAGTCCACTTGTCTCAATCAGAGGAGCAGGTCCCGGCTGCAGGCAAATAAGGGAGGAGGGCTTGATGCCCAGGGCCAGGGGCTTTAAACCATGGGGGTGAGAAGAAATCTTCTAGCCACCTTTCAACTTTGCCAGGTTGTATCCAGTAGCCGTTCTCCCTCCATACCGATGTCACCCGAATATTTTTTTGGAAACGGAAGCTCTGGCACTGGGGTCTGTCATTTTGAATCATGCACAAAGGCTAAAAGAGTGGCCAAGGAAGAAACGAAGAAAAGCTCTTTTCCTCGTGCTAAAAGTCTGGCTCAGTTGCCCGGCAAGCCCTGGATTGTGGCATGAGAAATCTACTTTAGGAAGCAGAATCGGACCTACCTGTGACAAGAGCCTCTCAAAAGAGGAGGCCTCGAAAGAGGGAGAGCGGTGCTGCTAAAAAAGGAAAATGTGAGAGCTGTAGCTGCCCCAATCCCTTTCGGCTGAGCGAGAAACACAAATTGCAGCTCTGGACAGGGTGGTTTGCACCAAGGGTTTTGCAGCCTGGTCTCAGAAAGGCCCGTGCAGCTCTAGACCTCTCGGAAAATCAGCATGTGCTCTTCAGGAGCTAGCCACAAAATACCTGGAAGAAAACCAGAGATTTATACGCAGAGAGGGGCGTCTTCGCTATTTTATTAACCCAGGTGTTGGCCCTTACCCTCGATGGCTTTTGTATTGAATGCATTTTGCTTTATGCCCGGTGGATTTAAGCCCCAGGCGCTGTCAAACCTGCTCAGCACAGTCTGCCAGCCGGGTAAAAGGCTTTTCTTAAAGGCTGCCCCGCAGCAAACGGGAAAAATGCAGCATCACGAGGAGTGGCTTGGGAAAATGGCTTGGACTGCAAATGTGCAGCTCTTCCTTTCCTGCTCCTCGAAGTGTGCAGGAGCTTTGCAGCATAAACTTCCCAAGAAGCAAGCTCTCTCGGCTCTTAATTTTAGTCCTGCTCAGTTAACGTCGTGTGGATATTTTCTGCTTGGCCGCAGCAGCGCCCCGAGGTGGAAGCGCCTGGTTGTGTTAACGGGGCGCCCCCTTTACAGCCCCCCCCCCCCAGGTAGGAGTGAACAAAAGGCTGGGCCACCAGCAAATGGGTGCTGCCCGTTTTAACCTGGGAGGAACGGGGGCCACCTGGTTAGTATGAAATGAAAACCGATGTGTCCTGCATGGATTTTTAAAGGAGGGGACATAGGACCCTGTCCAGCTCCAAGATTTTCTCCTAGTTCTTTTCCTAGTGACTAATTTCAGCAGGTCTCCTCCTAGTCCTTTATTTCCATTTATTTCCCCATCCCCACCGCTGTCCAATTACATAGAGAAACTCTGTCCTGTGGAAGAGGGATTCCCCCAGTATTCCCCCCAGGACTTGAAATTAGGGGATGTGGGGGGGCATTGGGGGTGCTCACTAACTTGGTCTAACACTGTTACTAGCTGACAACTGGGGGGCTGCCCGTATTCTCCCCAGGACATGAAACTGCGTGGGGGTGTAGGGGAGATGTGGGGGGTATTGGGGGTGCTCGCTAAATTGGTCTAACCCTGTTACAAGCTGACAACTGGGGGGTGAAGTATTCTCCCCAGGCCATGAAATTAGGGGGGTGTAGGGGGAGGTCTGGGGGTATTGGGGGTGCTCACTAAATTGGTCTAACACTGTTACTAGCTGACAACTGGGGGGGTGCCCGTATTCTCCCCAGGACATGAAACTAGGTGGGGGTGTAGGGGAGATGTGGGGGGTATTGGGGGTGCTCACTAAATTGGTCTAACCCTGCTACTAGCTGACAACTGGGGGGTGAAGTATTCTCCCCAGGACATGAAACTAGGTGGGGGTGTAGGGGAGATGTGGGGGGTATTGGGGGTGCTCACTAAATTGGTCTAACCCTGTCACTAGCTGACAACTGGGGGTGAAGTATTCTCCCCAGGCCATGAAATT